>CM067175.1:27095742-27109976 GCA_034093135.1 Erigeron breviscapus | reverse complement strand
GACCAGATTCAACATCAGATTTGACCAAATGCCCTTGATCTTCACGAGCCATGAAACACATGTCCCTAACTTCTTCCTCATCATCAGATGATTCATCAGAATCTTCCCATTTTCAGTTTTGGCAATCATACAACTGTTGCTTGAGTTGTCTTGTGCCATGAGAGCCATATGTGCCTTCAACTTCTTGTATTTGGCCTTGTAGCTGTCATCAGATTTCTGAAAAATAGAATGGTTAGGGGCAGATTGTGATGATGAAGGTTGACTAGATCTGCATTCCTTCATGAAATGTCCTTTCTTGCCACACTTAAAGCATTCAAGATTGGACTTATCAATAGAAGCGCTGGAAGCAAATGGTTTTCCAGATCGATTAGATTTGGCCTTAAAACGATTGAACATTTTAGCCAGCATGGCAACCAGATCATCATTGTCATCCTCATCACAATCATGAGTGACATTACCAGAAATACCAGTTTTTAACAATTCAGAGACCATCTTCTTCATCGAGTCAGAATGATCACTCTCAGAAGATAGTAAAGCAGTACTATGTGGTTCAGAGTACTGAACCATACCAGAACTGGTAGAAACATGATTTTTGGCATCTTGCTCAGCCACAGCTCTCTCAGCTTTGTTCTCTTCAGTGTATCTGAAGGCTCCATATAGAGAAGCAAGAGTGTGACTGTGCAAGGTTTTTCCTTGTCTCAAAACCAAGATCAAATTTTCCCATTTAGAAGGAAGGATGTCACAAAACTTTTCTAACAAAATTTCTTTGTCTTTGGTTACTCCCAAGGCTTTAAGTTGATTTACCAGATTTGTGAATCTGATGTAAGTTTGAGTTAAAGTTTCACCAGGGATAGCAAAAAAAGACTCATATCTTTTATTTAAGGCAACTTTTCTTGTGACAATTGTCTCAGAAGTGCCTTCAAACTGTGTCATTAGTTCCTCCCACATTAATTTAGATATTTCAAGTAAAACAAGAGTGGGCATGAGAGTTTCAGGAACAGCATATAAATCATATTTTGTAACTTAGTGTCAAGGTCTACAAGTCTATGATCTTCCTCAGACCAATGATCCTTCTCCTTAGGTGACTAGGAGTCCCATCGGCATTTTTGACAACAGTAGAAGCATTCATAGGGACAAAGGGTCCTTCTTTTAAGATATCGGGCAAATGTCTTTCAACACCAGCAATATACTTAAGCATGCATGCTTTCCATGTTTGAAAGTTTTCACTGTTCCCATCAAACTTGGGAACAGGATTGTTTGGAAAGTGTACGTGTACATTATGAGATGGTATATTGTTGTTGATGACAGGGGGGGTAGTTGGATTATTAGCATTGACATTTGGATTAGGACCTTCTTGTTGTTCAGTGTCAACCATCTTTGCAGATCAAAGGTTAAAGAATTAAAGTTAATTCAACCTTGCTGCTCTGATACCAATTGTAAGTCCCAAATATAAGATAGTTAACAAGAACCCGACTGGCAAGTACAACTGATCTTGAAGGACAAGTTCAGTTTACGATCCAGATTATGGATAACAAGAAATAAAGACTTAAAGTAAATGCAAGAACAAAATGGCAGAAACTATATAAAGATATATATATATTCAAGTATGTAGCATTGAGACACGTTGTTTTCAATGTATTTGATTTATTGATATATAAACAAATACAAGGATTGTTGCGGAACAAAGATAAACACCCAAGTGTAAATATTCTAAACAATCCCGAAATACAAGTGATCTAAATAACTTGGAAATACTCGTAAGTTTACTTAGAGTATATCTCACAAGTTGCAATGCTAAAGTTTCAAGCTTTTGCAAGTTGTGAGAAGACTTTGTATTTATAGACCAAGTCCATGATGATGTGGACAAGATCGTACAAATGTGGTTGGGAGCATTTAAGGAATTTAACCTAATTCCTTACATGCGTATTTTTAAGGTAAAGTATAAAAGTCAGTTGATGTGACTTGTCATACTTTATTCCCAACCTTTTACTTAACCTTGTACTTTTATTAATAGATAAATCTATTAACCAGGTAAAGGTAAGTAAAGTAAAGTCTTCCTCGTAATCAGTGGAAAGTGGTGTAAGTACTTTACACTGAGATGCTTCAGTCTTCGATCAGGTAGAATCAACTTCTGAGCTTGATTCTCTTTCTTCAGACTTCAGTCTTTGACTTCATTCTGAACGGTATTCTGATACGTTGATCTGAACTGAAGTGAAGCTTCTGAGAACTAATTCTGAACGACTTCAGATTTCTGTACAAGTGTTGTTCTCAGAACTTCAACTATTTCTGAACAAATTATACTTGGTCGATTTTCGACCTAACAATATGGCTAAGGAATTCTCAACCCGTGAGGAAACCCAAGGTAGGAGATCAGGTAAGACGGTAGCTCAGATTGAAAGTGGTGAAGAATCAAGACTAGTAGCTGAAGTAAAGGCACTCTCAAAGCAAATGAATGAGAGATTTGATAGTCAAGAAAACAGATTCAAGAGTCTTGAGCAAGATGTGAAGATCATGGCTGATGGTTGTTACTACTGTGGAGATTTGCATTATCCTGAGGATTGCCGGAACAAGCCAGCCTAAGAAGTTAGCTATATTCAGAATCAACAGCAAGGGAATTTCAGTCAGAACACCGGTTATCAGAACCGGCAATCAGGTACTTCTTACCCTTCTAATAATTTTAATGCTAACAATTCTGGGTATGGTGGCAACAGGTTTAGCAGGTTTACCAATCAGCAGAGTTCGAATGCTGAGTTAAGAGATATTGTGAAGGATTTCATTCGTGCTCAGAGGGAAACAAACGAGAAAGTAGCAGAAGAAGCTTAGAAGATGCACTCAGCAATGGATTCAGTTACTACTCGTTTGGATGGATTGAGTCACAAGCTGGATCAAAGTACTAAGAGCACTCAAGCTACCTTCAAGGACTTGGAAACGAAGATTGAAAGGCTAGGGAACTCAAATAGGCAGCCCGGTACTCTACCGAGCAATACTCAGCAGAATCCCAAGCCTCTGCAGAACAATCAGGGATCGGGACAAAAGTATACCCCTCAAACCCTTGCCGGATCATTTGGAATATGCATATCTTGAAGGTACATCTTTCTTACCCGTTGTCATTTCATCTTCTTTGTTGGAGGATGAAAAGTCTAGACTTATGACCGTCCTTAAGGCCCATAAAAAGGCCTTTGCATGGAAAATTTCTGATATTCCGGGTATAAGTCCAGAATTCTGTAAGCACACCATTAACTTTATTGATAATTTTAAACCGGTTGTGCAAAGGCAACAAAGATTAAATCCAAATATGAAAGATGTTGTTAAAAAAGAGATTATAAAGTTGTTAGATGCGGGAATAATATTCCCCATTTCGGATAGTTCTTGGGTGAGTCTGGTACATTGTGTACCGAAAAAGGGTGGGATAACTGTAGTTTTAAATGAAAAGAATGAATTAGTTCCCACTAGGACTGTCACGGGATGGAGGGTATGTATTGACTATCAGAGATTGAATGATGCAACCCGCAAGGACCATTTCCCATTGCCCTTTATTGATCAAATGCTCGAACGGCTCGCCGGTAATGAGTATTTCTGCTTTTTGGATGGGTTTTCCGGGTACTTTCAAATACCCATTGACCCTAAAGACTAAGAGAAGACCACGTTTACTTGTCCCTATGGCATTTATGCCTATAGGAGGATGCCATTTGGTCTTTGTAATGCCCCCGGTACCTTTCAACGATGTATGATTGCCATATTTCAGGACATGATTGAAACTTCCATGGAAGTTTTCATGGATGACTTTTCTGTGTTTGGTAGTTCTTTTGAAAGTTGTCTAGATAGTCTTGATAAAATGTTGGAAAGGTGTGAAAGGGCACACTTGGTTTTAAACTGGGAAAAGTGTCATTTTATGGTTAAAGAGGGTATTGTTTTGGGACACAAGGTTTCAAAAGTAGGTCTAGAGGTAGATAAAGCAAAGATAGATGTAATAGCTAAATTACCTCCACCTACCAATGTTAAGTCAATAAGAAGTTTTCTTGATCATGCCGGTTTTTATCGTAAGTTCATAAAGGATTTCTCAAAAATAGCCTGGCCAGTGACCAAATTGTTAGAAAAGGATGTCCCTTTTGTCTTTGATAAAGAGTGTGTTCATGCATTCAACTTGCTTAAAGAAAAATTGACCAATGGTCCAATTATGTCTCCACCCGATTGGACTTTACCATTTGAATTGATGTGTGATGCTAGCGATTATGCCTTAGGCCCACGTTTTAGGCCAAAGGGAGGATAAACATTTCTGTCCCATTTCCTATGCTAGCAAGACCTTGAACCCAGCCCAACAAAATTACACTGTGACTGAGAAAGAGTTGCTGGCTGTTGTATATGCTTTTGATAAATTTCGACCCTACTTGGTCCTTAACAAGACCATTGTTTATACGGATCACTCTGCCCTAAGGTACTTGTTCTCGAAACAAGATACCAAACCCCGTCTTATTCGTTGGGTCTTGCTTTTGCAAGAATTCGACATCGAGATAAAGGACAAAAAGGGGGCTGAAAATGTGGCAGCCGACCATTTAAGTAGGCTCGAAAACCCTCACCGTGAGGAGTTGCAAGAGCATGAGATTAATGATAGTTTTCCTGATGAGTTTTTAATGTAGCTTGAGGAAGGACCGTGGTATGCCGATATTGCTAACTATCTTAGTGCAGGTGTGATTCCCGAGGAGATGTCATCTCAAGAAAAGAAAAAATTCTTCTCTGAGATCAAACATTACTTTTGGGACAATCCATTTTTGTTTAGAATTTGTGCAGATGGCATGATAAGGAGGTGTGTTTCGGGAGGTGAAACCTGACAAATTCTTGATGATTGTCACCATGGGCCAACCGGTGGGCATTATGGACCATCTGTCACCGGAAAGAAAGTGTATGATGCTGGATTCTATTGGCCAAATATCTTCAAGGAGGCGCAAATTTTGATTGAGGTTTGTGATGTATGTCAAAGACAAGGTAACATTTCTAAACGTGATGAGATGCCTCAAAACTTTATTCAGGTATGTGAAGTTTTTGATGTTTGGGGCATAGATTTCATGGGACCTTTTCTTCCCATCGAATAAGAATTTGTATATCCTTGTTGCTGTTGATTATGTTTCTAAGTGGGCCGAGGCTAAAGCCTTGCCAACGAATGATGCACGTGTTGTCATTCACTTTTTGAAACAGCTTTTCTGTAGGTTTGGAGTGCCCAAGGCCTTAATAAGTGACCGCGGAAGCCATTTCGCGAATCACCAACTCGCTAAGGTGCTAAAGAGGTACGGTGTGACTCACCGTTTTTCAACCTCTTATCACCCACAAACGAGTGGCCAAGTTAAAAACACCAATCGGGCATTGAAGAGGATTCTTGAGAAAACCGTAGGAGACAACCCAAAGTCTTGGTCCACCAAGCTTGATGATGCTCTATGGGCATTTAGGACCGCCTACAAGACACCGATTGGGACTACCCCATTCCGGTTGCTTTATGGCAAGACTTGTCATCTTCCTATTGAAATTGAGCATAAAGCCTTTTGGGCGCTCAAGAATTGCAATTTGGACCTAGTGGAGGCCGGTGAGTTGAGATCATGCAATTAAATGAACTAGATGAACTTAGGTTGCATGCTTATGATAATTCTAGACTTTACAAGGAATGAACCAAAGTGTGGCATGACCGTAGGCTTAGAAAGAAGGACTTTAAAGCCGGTGATAAAGTTTTGTTGTTCCTTTCCAAGTTCAAGTTTAAGCAACCAAAGTTGACATCTAGGTGGACCGGCCCTTTTGTGATCAAACATGTTTATCCGTCTGGTTATGTTGAATTGTTTAAATCGGATGGAACTACTTTTATTGTTAATGGTCACAGGTTGAAGATTTATCATGAAGAGGAAGAAAATGTGGGAGTCGTCTTTGACGAGCTTCCATTTTTCGAAATGAAGCAATGAAGGACTTCTGAGTCTAGCTAAAGACTCATTAATAAATTAAGCGCTTGCGGGAGGCAACCCGTGTTTCATGTTTTCATCATTGTGTTTATTTGTCTTTGGTAATGTGTTTTAAATAAGAATTGCAGGTAGTATCCGCTCTCACGCATCCCGGTAAGTCGTTTTCTAGGAAGAAAACAAAGGTAAGTGTAGGGGGGGTCATTACGCCGCAACTACAAGTTGCGCCGCAATGAACCTGTTTTATTGTGCCGCAACTACTGTTGCGCCGCAACAATTCGCTACTGTTTTTAGGTTGCGCCGCAATGGGTATTGTTATGTAACATCCCGAACGTTTTATGTTTGACTATTTGACTTTCCGTTAATTAACGTTAGGTCCGTTATGTTTATGTGCCCTATAAGGGATTATGTGATTAAATGCTTATGTGTTTAATATGAAATGAAGTAAAATGAATTAAATGAAAGTAATTTAAAGTAAAGTATGAAAGTTAGTGCTTGTTAGATCGTTAAGTCTCCCGGTAAGTTAATTAAGCTACGAAAGTAAAGTTTAGGAAGTCGAGGGGCCTATGGGCACTAAAGGAAACTTATGGCCAGGAGTTTAAGGTCTAGTTAGACTCCAAGTTCTGCATTTTTTCGTGGTTAAGCCCTAGGAACAGATCCCCTCCCTCTCAAGACAAGTTTTCTTCAAGAATCAATCGTTTCGTGTCGTTTCGATCAAGTTTGGTTTAGATCTCGAATCCTTTGAGTCATCTACAGGTAATATGGCTGATCTTACTCTTAAATCTGATCATGTATGTCTTAGAAGTGAATTCAATCCAGGCCATGGGGTTTGGGTTGGGTTATTTGATCAAACGTTTACCGAAATCATGTTATTCGGGTGTTTAATGATTGATTTATGTTAGCAAAGATTAAAGGATTAATAGGATGATTAAAGTTGATAAAAGTGCAATTAAAAGGGTTAATTTTAAGTCCCCAGGTTGGATTTGGGGTATGGGTTCGTATGGAATTCGTTTGATCAAAGATAAAAGTTAGGTTTCTGGTCGACAGCAGATATGCGGCGCACAAAAGGGACGTGCGGCGCATATCGTGTGTGTTTCAGTATTTGTTTCAGAAAGTTGCCCGATATGCGGCGCACAGGTGGTATGTGCGGCGCATAGGCGATTTGTTCAAAAAGTTCTGTGACAAAATTCGATGTTTTGTGCGGCGCACAAGACTTCCATGCGGCGCACAACGGGCCAAAACTCATTCTGTGCGGCGCACAGAATATCTGTGCGGTGCACAGATAGGCCCAGTCTTGTACTTGAGTTTCGTTAAGCTTATAGATCGATCTTGTACTCATTATAGGTAGTCAGGAGCACTTAGCAAGCACTGTAAGATACTTGTAACACGTTGGTAAGCTGTACCGAGGTAAGATAACATCTTTTGTCACCTGATGGTACAACAAAACACGTTTTCATAAGTTAAACCTTCCAATTGAATATGTATGCACGTTTTATGTTTATGGGTGACTATGGGAGGTTGCAAAGGGATATATTACTTACCATTTATGATGATTAACATACATATGCAGGTTGCAATGGTATGAGGTAAGTATATATGCATGAAATGATGGAATGATTATATATGTATGAAAATGTCGAAATGATATGATATATGTTTGCATGTGTGGCTTGATCACCTAGTCACTAGTCCTTGATTAGGATTGCCATGTTCACATGCACGTTAAGGGCCCTAAAGTAAAAGATGATATGTGATTAGCTTAGGTGAAAGTGTAACCTAAACTAATATAAGATTAAAGTCTCGAGCATTATGTAAAGTCTTGTGTTAAGCTTAACCCGTGCTAGCTCCTTGGGGCTGGTGCGTACGTGGTCACTTGAGTTGCTCCTTGTGACATAGTTACGTTTGTTTATTCCGGGTGGAGTAACTAACCACCAATGCGTAAAGGCATAAACGGTTTATTCAGTTGGATTGACTTTGTCATTCCTTAACGACACCGATGGACCACCTTATGGTTTACCCATCATGTCGGGTGTGAGGACTCCATGTATGGTCTATGACCGCCTACACACAACCCCACATCCCTATGTAAGTGACATAAGTCACTTAGCCTACGTCTTGGCAAAGAAATAAAGAAAGAAAGATAAAGAAAGAAAGTATAGGCACACTTTAGGACATGATGAACCTAATGTGTATCTTATGTTGTTATGTATGTATGTGATATTAACTTAAAATGCAGATTTTGTTAATATATGTAATTGGCAAACGTTTTCAAATCTATGTTATCTTACTTAGCTAATTTTATTAGCTAACACTTGTTCTTTTGAAAATGTTGTGCCTTCAGGATAAGCAAGCTTGAGCTAGGAAAGGATTAGCTCGGTGAGATGGGTAGAAGTAATAAGAAGATTAGCATTAGACATTGAATGCTTAGACTTCACCTTTTAGCCTTATGTCTTGGCTTCTCATTTTATGACTGATTATGTATGTAATAATGGATGGCATTTATGTTGGTGCCATAGCTTGGATTTCATTTATATTGTTTCGACGATGCATTTGTAACACCATTTTTAAAGGTACCATCCGTTACGGATGGGGCAGATTTTAAGTGATCCTTTTCCGCTTATTTTAAACGCCGTTTGGCAAAGTTTTTGAAAATCCAAGTTTTTAAATGACGGGTGTTACATGGTGGTATCAGAGAAATGGTTTAAGTGAACCAAAATTTGACCAAGACCTTAGGATTTTGGACTTAAACCGTATGAGAAATGATAAGGATTGAGTAGTGATGCTTTAGCTTTATGATGAAATGCTTTTAGGACGGGTTGGGATGAGTGTGAGTGTAGGTTTGAGGCTTGAATATGGTTATGATATGAATATACATTTAAGTAGGCCCTAACCTATCGTTTGTTATCACTCGATTCATCTCTAATCATCGTCATCTTGTTGTAGACAAAATGGTTAACACAAACATGGCTTTATGAATATACATTTAAACCTAACTATCGTTTTATCACTCGATTCATCTCTAATCATCGTCATCTTGTTGTAGACAAAATGGTTAACACACGTGCTACTAGCCAACGTGATGGAGCTGCCGCTAGTAATGCTCCTATTAACCGAAATGGGGCTGGAAATCCGGGTAATCAACCGCCCATTCGAAGGCCTATTTCCGGTGAACAGCCAACAAGGTCAGAAATTGAACGGGCAAATCCGGTTATTGAGCAGGTTCCGACTCAAGCTCAAATGTTTGAAGAAATAAGGGCTATGCGAGCTCAACTACTAAAGACTGAGCAAGAACTTGCCCAAGTGAGAGCTGAAAGAGAAGCTAACTTGCATCGGAATGAGCACACTGATGGAAACTATTCCAATCACTCAAACAGTGCTGAGCCATCCAATGTAAGGTCACAGGTTGCTCCAGGAAATGTTGTTGTTGAGGCGAATGGTGCGGGAAATGTAGTGGAGCCTCGTGCTATGGTTGCTCCTCGTGTTCATAACTTCAAGTATGAAAGCTTTAAGAAGTGTGGTGCCAAGGAGTTTGATGGCACACTTGATGCAGTGGGTGCCATGGAATGGCTTGCTGATATTGAAGTGGTTTTTGCTTCATGCTACTGTCCTGATGATATGAAGGTTTTATGTGCTACTCGGGTGTTGACAAAGAATGCTCGCAACTGGTGGAGATCTGCTACTGTATCATTGACTCCTGAGGTACTTGCTGCTATGCCTTGGGGTACATTCAAGGAGAAGTTTTTGGAAGAATATGTGGGTACTCGTGAGTTGAGGTTGATTGAGAAGGAATTCAGAGCCTTGACTGCTAAGACAGGTGCCGTAAGTGAGTATGCTCGCTCGTTTACAGAAAAGCTCCAGTTTGTAGGTCGTATGGTACCTAGAGAGATTGATCAGATTGAAGCATATTGTGATGGTCTCCCTACTAGCTATTGTGGCCTTTGTAGGCAACATACTACATTGTCTGCTGCGATTAAGGAGTCCAAGAGGCTGGATGATGACTTCAAGAGTGAAAAGGTTGCAGTGAAAGCTAATGATGACAAGCAATCAGGTTCAAAAAGGAAGCATGATGGAACAAATGGTTCGAATAGGAAGTTCAAGAAGGGTTCATCTTCAAGGGGTGGGGGCAGCAGTTATGCAAAGCCGAAGAATTGGTGTGGTACTTGTAAAGCACCCCATTCGGGTCCATGTTCAGATAAGACCCGAAGGTGTGATACTTGTGGTGGTACAGGTCATCCTGCTTCAGAATGCAAAGACAAGCCAAAGTGTTACCGGTGTCATCAAACCGGTCATTTTATCAAGGATTGCCCACTAGGAAAAGATGATGGAAAGAAGACGGCTGCCCAAAAGCCTAAAGCCCGAGTCTTTCAGATGACAGTTGAAGCTGCCAAGGAGAACAATGAGGTAGTAAGCGGTACATTTCTTGTTAACTCAAAACCTGCTTCTGTTCTTTTTGATTCGGGTGCAAATAGGTCTTTTGTGTCTACTTTATTTGCTCCTAAGCTAGGAAGAGTTACTACTCCCCTTGATTGCACTATAGAGGTTGAAATTGCTAACGGCACTCTTAGTAATATCCGTGTGGGTTATGATGATTGTTCTATCGAGATTGAGGGTCGTTCCTTCCCGGTCCAGTTGTTGCCTACTACACTTGCTGGTTTTGATATAGTGATAGGCATGGACTGGTTGTCTCAAAATGATGCTACTATTATATGTTCTCAAAAGGTCGTGCGTTTATCTACTCTAGATGGTAAGGTCATTTCAGTTTATGGAGACAAGAAGAAAGGGAGCATAAAGATCATTAATTTGATGAAGGCTCTCAGTTATATTCGTCATGATAAGAATCACTTCCTTGCATATGTTATTGATACACGAAAGAGAAGTCTTCTAATGGAAATGTTGATGTAGTTTCTGAATTTTCTGATATTTTTCCGGATGATCTTCCCGGTATTCCTCCCGACCGTGAGGTCACTTTTCAGATTGATCTTGTACCTGGTGCTACTCCTGTTGCAAAGGCACCATATCGTTTGGCTCCTACAGAAATGAAGGAGTTAATGTCTCAGCTCCAAGAGCTACTTGACAAAGGTTTCATACGTCCAAGTTCCTCGCCATGGGGAGCTCCGGTTCTCTTTGTCAAAAAGAAAGATGGTTCTATGCGCATGTGCATAGACTACCGTGAGCTGAATAAGCGAACGGTTAAGAACAAGTATCCTCTCCCGCGTATTGATGATCTCTTTGATCAGCTCCATGGTGCTTCTTACTTCTCAAAGATTGATTTGCGGTCCGGCTATCATCAATTAAAAGTCAAAAAGGAAGATGTAGCCAAGACAGCTTTTCGTACACGTTATGGGCACTATGAGTTCCTTGTCATGCCATTTGGGTTGACAAATGCTCCTGCCGCTTTTATGGATCTAATGAATCGGGTATGTCGTCCATTCTTAGATCATTTTGTGATTGTCTTCATTGACGATATTCTTATCTATTCAAAGTCTGAAGCTGAGCACCGTGAGCACTTAAGAGCCGTCCTTGAGGTCCTTAGGGAGAAAAAGCTATATGCAAAGTTCTCAAAGTGTGAATTTTGGCTTCGAGAAGTTCAATTTCTCGGGCATGTTATCTCTTCCGAAGGTATAAAAGTTGATCCTACAAAGATTGAAGCTGTCTCCAATTGGGAGCAGCCAAAGACACCCACGGAGATCAAGAGTTTTCTTGGTTTAGCCGGCTATTATAGGAGGTTTATTCAAGACTTCTCTCGTATAGCTAAACCTATGACGGAATTGACAAAGAAAGGGGTGAAGTTTGTATGGACGGAAGCTCAAGAAAAGGCCTTTCAAACGCTTAAGACCAAGTTATGTGAAGCTCCTGTTCTAGCCTTACCCGAAGGTACTGATGATCTTGTTGTATATAGTGATGCTTCTATTTCAGGTTTGGGTTGTGTTCTTATGCAAAGAGACAAAGTTATTGCATATGCTTCACGTTAGTTGAAGCCTCATGAAAAGAATTACCCAACCCATGATCTTGAATTGGCTGCCGTAGTGTTTGCTTTAAAGTTGTGGAGGCATTATCTATATGGCACAAAGTGTACCCTGTACACTGATCATAAGAGTTTGCAGTATGTGTTCTCACAAAAGGAAATGAATGTGAGGCAAAGAAGATGGATGGAACTTCTGAAAGATTATGATTGTGAGATTAAGTATCATCCCGGTAAAGCCAATGTGGTAGCGGATGCATTAAGTAGAAAAGTGCAGAATTTTTCTTGTAGATTGATGAGCATGGTTGTACAAGCAAAGTCGGGGTTACTTGATCGCATCAAGGAAGCCCAAGTTAAGGCTTTATTGAAGGAGAACATTGACAATGAAAGTATTGGAAAGAAGAAACGCCTTGAGATGGAAACGAACAACCGTGGTTTCCGGACATATAAGGGTCGAATTTGGGTACCATTGCTTGATGGTAATCGAGAATTGATCCTAGAAGAAGCTCATAGGTCAAGATATTCAGTTCATCCCGGTATTACAAAGATGTATGCAGATCTGAAGCCTATCTATTGGTGGCCAAACATCAAGGGAGAAGTTGCTCATTTTGTTGAAAAATGCTTGACTTGTGCACGTGTAAAAACTGATCACAAAAAGCCCTATGGAATGTTGCATCAGTTGGAAATTCCGGAATGGAAATGGGATCATATTACCATGGATTTTGTGACCAAGCTACCAAGAACTCCGAAGGGAAATGACATGGTATGGGTGATTGTTGATAGGTTGACGAAGAGTGCTCATTTCTTAGCAACGCGTCAGGATGTGCCATTGACCAAGATGGCGAAGATGTACATAGATGAAATTGTCTCCAAGCATGGTGTTCCTTTGTCTATTGTTTCAGATCGAGACACGAGGTATGTATCTAGTTTTTGGAAGAGTCTTCAGCGAGAATTAGGTACAAGAGTAAACTTGAGCACCGCCTATCATCCTCAAACTGATGGGCAAAGTGAAAGGACAATTCAAACATTGGAGGATATGTTGAGGGCTTGTGTATTGGAGTATGGTGGAGCATGGGATGATCATTTGAAGTTGATTGAATTCTCTTACAATAATAGCTACCATGCAAGTATTGGGATGCCGCCATTTGAAATGCTTTATGGTAGGAAGTGTAGGACTCCAAGTTGTTGGATGGAGCCCGGTGAAAAGCAAATAACGGGACCTCAAATTATAGAGATCTCGGCTGAAAAAGTTAACATTGCCAAAGAAGCACTTCGTGTAGCAAGAGAACGACAAAAGACTTATGCCGACAAGAAAAGGAGGCCAATCGAGTTTGAAGTTGGCGATTTGGTGATGCTGAAAGTTTCTCCATGGAAAGGAGTTATTCGCTTTGGAAAGAGAGGAAAGTTGAGTCCAAGGTTTATTGGACCATTTAAAGTTTTGAAGCGTATCAAAGATGTGGCGTATCAGTTGGAATTGCCTCCAGAATTGGAAGGAATTCACAACACATTTCATGTATCTTATCTGAGGAAATGTTTAGCTGAGGAGTCTAGTGTGATTCCCATTGAAGATGTGAGCATTGATCCAAGTAAAAGAATGGTTGAGAAACCAGTAGCGATACTTGAAAGAAAGCAAAAGAAGCTACGTAAGAAAGTGATTGATCTCGTGTTGATTAAATGGAAGCATAACCATGGTGAAAGCTTAACATGGGAAACCGAGTCCGTGATGAAAGAGAAGTATCCAGATCTGTTCATTTCTGAGGAGATTCCGAGGACGGAATCCTCTTAAGGGGGAGGTAATTGTAACATCCCAAACGTTTTATGTTTGACTATTTGACTTTCCGTTAATTAACGTTAGGTCCATTATGTTTATGTGCCCTATAAGGGATTATGTGATTAAATGCTTATGTGTTTAATATGAAATGAAGTAAAATGAATTAAATGAAAGTAATTTAAAGTAAAGTATGAAAGTTAAGTGCTTGTTAGATCGTTAAGTCTCCCGGTAAGTTAATTAGGCTACGAAAGTAAAGTTTAGGAAGTCGAGGGGCCTATGGGCACTAAAGGAAACTTATGGCCAGGAGTTTAAGGTCTAGTTAGACTCCAAGTTCTGCATTTTTTCGTGGTTAAGCCCTAGGAACAGATCCCCTCCCTCTCAAGACAAGTTTTCTTCAAGAATCAATCGTTTCGTGTCGTTTCGATCAAGTTTGGTTTAGATCTCGAATCCTTTGAGTCATCTACAGGTAATATGGCTGATCTTACTCTTAAATCTGATCATGTATGTCTTAGAAGTGAATTCAATCCAGGCCATGGGGTTTGGGTTGGGTTATTTGATCAAACGT
>CM067175.1:27073775-27094742 GCA_034093135.1 Erigeron breviscapus | reverse complement strand
TTATCCAAATTTCCTTCGTTATCTTTCCACCTCTTCATGAGATGGTACAATTCTCCTTATACGTTTTTATCGATCCCTAAGTTCATCTATTCTAGCATCAGCTATCAATCTGTTGTTCTCTCCTTCCCATTCTTCAGCATCTTGCCTTACTCCGATCGCCCAACGTACTTCTCATTTGACCCAACTTTCCCAATAATCCATGATATTGTGCTTCAATGAATCCCTTTCATCTTTCATTCGGTACTAATTCAGATTTTAATGTTTAACTTGACACTTCACCATTTTCACATTTTCCATTCTCGATTTCATTCGTATCTTGAAGGACTATATGCGCCATACTTTTCGATCTCCATTCCTCTCATTTAAGATAAGAGGATTCTCCTATTTTCAATTGTCGATTGGCTCATTTAAAGCTTCATCACGCTTCGTCACTTTTTTGTTGCCATCTTGTCCCAATAAGACGTTTTTCTTAGCATGTGGCCAGGCTTATTGCCTTCTTTGTTTTGACAAATACTTGTAATTGATGGTGTCTTTTTAGGTTTGAAGCACAACCCATTCGCGCCAATTCTTATTTTTTTGAAAGATGCAGTAAAATCGAGTGTACACACGTAATTTGTGTTTTTTATTCAAGCCGATTTCCCCACCTTTAAAAAATATGCCTACGCCCGTGCGCTCAAAAAAAGTAAACAATCAAGAAGAACTGCACATATGATGGTTTTCTAAGGTAATGAGCATTGTGAAAAAATTGATAAGATGTCAATACTGGGTTTATAAATTGAAATACATATAACAAATAAATCATGAGCACATATCATCCACCTGCATTATCTATTTGAGCCATTCCTCCTGAACCTCTTCCACAGCCCAATTTCCACGACCAGCACCTCCTCCTGGACCGCCCATATCCACCCTCATATTTTTCTAGCCATTTCGCGCATTTCGAGGATCTTGCATCATTGCCTTCATATCTGGCATGCCACCACCACCACCTCGAATCTTTGCATCAATTTGTTGAACCATTGGATTATCATCATTTGTTAAGACCGCCCGTTTCCCATCATTTGTTGTGCCATTTGAGCGATCATTGGATTATTCATCAAAGCAATGGAAGGTCCAGGCATTCCACCTTGACCACCTCCCATACCAGGGGGGGGGGGAGGGAAAGCCCGCACCACCCATACCTGCTAATGGCTCTTGCACCACCAGCACCGCCCTGCAACATCTCCTTGAACCATTGGAAGGACTTGTAGGTAGTTCGATTTCTTTGCATGTTTTTTGCACGTTCTCTAATCCAATTTCATAACTGCATTTGTTGGATCAACTTCAACACCTTTTTCATAAGCTTCCACAGCTTCTCGATGAACGTCCCGCAGAAAAGAGAGCATGTCCTAAACGACTATATGCTTTGGCCAATTGAGGGTTCACACTAACTTGCTTCTCTTGCATCTTCATTGTCCTTTATCATTTGTTGCAAATTTGATATTCAGCACTTCTGTTGCTACAGTAGAGCTGGATTGGTTGAATCGCAATTCAATAGTCCTTTTTATACTGATTCCAATTCTGCATCATGATTCCTTTGCAGACATGAATTTGTTACCTCCACCTTTAAATTGGGTTTCTCTTTAGAGCTTTATTCTTCTGCCGAAGGTTGCGATGCAGATGAGGCAGATGCGAAGAGCAGCACCACCACCACCCTAACTTAGCTTGAGGTCTTCATGAAAACCTCCAAACGGTTTTCACTCAGGTCCTTTGCCGATTGAGCCCTTTTGTTCGGCATTATATGACTCGATTCCATAAGCATCCTAAACCAATTTACTGGCTTCCTTCAACTTTTCTGCCATTAACCACCTGAACTGCCTTTGTGTTTGAAGGGCCAAATTTGCAACGGCGAATGCCAACGTCTTTTTATCTGCGTCAGCCATTTTATTATATATATATAATCCAAATGGCTTTAGGAGTAAAGAAGAAGAAGTATTCGTTGCAAACCTTAAATGTGCTTTTACACCCAACACAGCTTCGCATGCGTTCATACATACATTTCGGGCGTATAGATTGCGTCCCGTATTCACATTATTTTACTGCACTACGCCATTGTTTCCATTCAGACTAAACTCAGCCTACGTGCGCGGAGCTTTTCCAGACCCATCTCTTATTCTCTATCAGAGCCTGGGCCTCTCATTACGCTCAGCGTCATAGTGAACAAACGACTGGTAAGGCAGATTAGCATCAGAGATTTTCCACCTGTTTGTAGATTGTGTGCGTGACTTCATTGTGAGATTCTATAATTTATTTTTAGAATAGTTTTTACCGTTTTGATGTAAACAATGTCAAGTGACTGAATGCATGATGAATGTGATTTCATTAAAGCATGTAAAAATATACGGAAACATATGTATGAAGATGACCATACAAACACGAAGTCAGCTCTACTATGAGCACATGTCAACGCTTTTTGTGAGGCGGATATGCGGAATGAGGATGTAGAGAAGGCATCATGAACGGGCCTTTTCACGTTTTGGCTGTTGTGGTAAACGGCAATGAAAGTTATACCATCATTCTTTGATTTCAAATGAATCAAATCCAACTCACCCTTGAGGAGCCAAAAGTGCACACCGAAACCTTGACGCCTTGAAACGAACCCAGGAATATCAACCTTTGCCTTACCCTTACGACGCGAAACCGAGATCAAAACTTCCTCGTTTTCGTCAATGAAGTTCAAGCACCATCATTGTGGACGAAAGCAGCGACTTCTTTCGTTCTTGATCAATTGAACCAACACATTTACTATGGCAGAGTTAGGTTGTTTGGGCTTCAACACCACTCTTTTCCAAAACGATACCTTTTGCTTGGGATGAACCACCATTTGGTGGATGATTTGTGAAGTTTTCCCACCATCCGCTTTTGTAGTGAGCATCGGCCCATTGGTTGTTGCGGCGATCGGCCTTCAACTTACGTGCCCGTGAAAAGACCTGAAGGTTACCCATTTTGGCTGACTAAAAAAGTGGTGGAAAAAGGAATGTCTATTGTCGATATTAGCAACTGTGTCGATATGAATTAGTAGTGATGTCATAGTGAAGTGAACGAGAGAATTTGAGATTTTGTCGAGCATTGCAGCGATTCCATAAGTCGCTAAGTCTCATTCTCTCATAGCCCTCTACCCGCCCTCAATGTCGGACTATCGAGTTTTTCTCGTAACTGTTTATCTGCGCTCCCTCCTCTTTGTCGTAATCTACCTCGTTTGTCGGGTTTGTCGTACATCTCTTTTATCTCTCCTCATCTATACCCGTTCGTTTGTGCAAACTCACCTATCCTACTTGATGACGGGATGGATGACAAGAAAGAAGTGAATGAGAATGAATCAAGCTTCACTCAATGTACGTTTGAAATTGTCCTCGTCCGGCCTACTTTTCACTAAATTCTTGCTCTTGTTCGCGTAAGCTCTTAAACTCACTTTGTGCCAGGCTGCGGAATTCTCGCTTAAAAAGAATTTCTCAAGGCGCAATTCTTTGCGCTGCACACATTTGTACAACGCGCCTGTGCAACAATTAGCAAAGAGCCTTATCCAAGAATTCTGCACGTGTTTTGGTGGGTGTCTACATCTGTGTTAAATGTGCTGTACACTGCTTGTTGCAGTAAGTAGTGGTGATGATCTAATCTGCGATATTCAAACAACAACAGGATCGCTAGCGTAATTTGTGATGCATTTCTCCACTCAGCCAAAATATGATGGCACGGGAAATGTCCATTCGCCAATACGTCAAAAGGGGGCGGAAAGGTTACAGGTCAATTGATCCAGCACAATCACGAACTTTGAACTTTTAAGGCCTTCTAGAAGGCTTTCTCCCTCTGATTCAATGAAATCACTTGTCCCAGGCATAAGCCTGGTTTGTTCAGGGATTAATAAGTGAAGCTCAATCTCCATATCTTTGGCCAGCTAGTCGCAAAAAGTGGAAAGTATAAGAAATGAGCCACTTAGCGGTTTGCGTGAGGTAGAACGATTGCAAAATTCCACCGTCGATGTAGAATTGCACCAATAGACAAAACAAAAAGGGGGGGGGGATATGGAGATAATGTTAAACGTCAAGGAAGGGAAATGAAATGATACGCTAGAATGGACCATTATAATGCCTTTTAGTATTTTTCAAGATGCATTTATTTATTGTAAATACCTTGGCACAACAATAACATACAATCTTCTCGTCAGATCTTGTCCGTTAATGTAGCACGCAAGATTTATGTGAAATTGCACCTATCTATCCGAACATTGCCCAACGTTACCCTCACTCAACTCGGGTAAACGAGAAGCAAATGACAATGGAAGAAGAAATTTATTTATGTATTGGAGGTGCAGGTACATTTACCCCAATTCATCGGGATCCATACGAAAATCTTTTTGCCCAAATAGTTGGTCGGAACGTGTTTCTATATTTTCCCACCAAACGGTTGCGGATCAATTGGTATTTATTTGATCGTCTAGTAAGACAGTCCAACACTTCTCAATTCCCACAGACGAGCCCTTTTGGTTTAAATAGGCGATGACTTTAGAGCGATTTCCACTTTTGCAACAACAAGTCATCATCCAGAGGCGCCTTTGCCATCTTAGAGCCATGTGATATCGTATATATACCACAAGGCTTTTATCATTTGCATCGCCAGCCTTTCACTCTCATTCAAGGCCAATGGCATGGTTCCGCTGATTCGGCAACTTTAGCTTATTTCACAATTGTATTTCTAAAAGAATTGTCTAAAATGAATTTTTACTGGTGTTGTTACAGTGACTGTTCAGAGGTATTTGTACATTCCTCATTTGTTGAGTGGTCGATGCCAAAAAAAAGGAGGAAAGAGGAAGTGGGGATATTTTGTATTGTGTGGTATCATGCTGGCGACATATCCTAACGAGGACCAGAAAAAAAAGAGAGAATATAGCTTTGAAGCGATTAAGAAGGAGCGTAATTACTTATTAATTGTGAACTCTAGGGTGTCCCAGACCTTTTCTGTTAGATCGACACTTGTTGTAACTACCGCATTGACCGTTTTAACTCTGTTTATTTGCATTTCCCGACGTTCATTTTCCTACCACGCCATCCGGTCGAGGTCCAACTTCAGTCACTTTGCAACGACCCAAGAGATTCCGGTCACAAAATGATCATAGGGCTCGATTGTTTGACTACATCTTGCACCTTCTTTCAGATCCCATACTTTGACAGTCTTATCATCTGGCAAGAGAGTAAAAGCTCCATTCGGTTGCCCAATCCAGTCCTTCGCCCCCAATTATCATGACCAGAGAGCGTTTTTTTTGAGGCATTGTCCGCTGACGATCCCAAATTTTGATTAAGTTTATCCCGCCACCAGTTTGCAACGAATTGTCCGGGCGTGGTTGAATTTATACCAGTGATTACCGCCCAGTCCTCCATAGCTGAAATATGCCTTATTAGGTGCAATGCAATTGTTCGACCGAACATGAGCGTGCCCTCTCAATTCGACTTCGTTTCGCCAGAATCGAAATCCCAAATGCGAGCCGTTTGATCGGTCTACAATATGCCAATCCTCTACATCTTCCCGAGGAGTTATCCATCTAACCCACAGAATGTCCGGTCATGTACGTGCACAAAATCCCGTCTTTAAATCCCCAAATCGTATCTTGTCGATCACAGACCATCCGAAACGAAGTCATCACCTGGCATAGAATTTGACAGCATGACACTGAATGATCATGTCCAAATAATGTCTTTTTATTTTTTGTAATCAATCATTTGTATCCCAAACTTTTGATCGTCATATCACTAGAACAAGAGGCGAGAAGGTTGCCCTTTTTGAGTCACAATCTACATCAGAACCGGCTTTCGTATGCCCTTGAGAGTTTCTCGAAATTCTCCCGTTTCCCAATCCCATACTTTATCATGCATCATCACTGGCGCTGACGACGCTGGCTGAATACCGGATGAAAAGTAGCACGGGAAACCTGTGATCGAGTCCTGAAAGAGGAGGTCTAGTGGAATTTCTAGGAAACCCATCGGTCAATTTTTTTCTGCCCTTCTGGATGTTGGTGCTGAAGCAAGCTCTTCTTGTAATTGTTGATTTCCTCTGTTCCATTCCATCCCACGCTTCTGTATCTGACAACCCCAGTCCCCTTTCTTTCTCTGCAATCCAACATATCGCGCTTTAGGATCCACAACAAAGCCTCTTGAACCGGATTCTGTTCTCTAATGCTCATACATCAGAGTATCCCCTTTGAAAGTATTCTAGCATGGAGTTGTGAGTTCATCTCGTGGTCCTTCCGTTTAAAGACTTTGTCATTTGGTAATTAGTGGGGGGGGGGAAATTTTAATGCACCTATATGGTGTTAGTAGTGTAGTGTTGCAAGCGAAGAGAATGATTGAAATCGAGATAAAGCAAAAATATTCAGCGACCCCAAGAACTGAATTGACGAGAGCTCCATCTGTGCGCCAGCCGTTTCCCACCCCCCATCTTTCAGATCACCAAAAGATGTTATGAGAAAGACGCTGGTCGATCAGAGTTTTGATTGACAACGATCTCCTTTTGTGATCACCAGTGAATTCACAGATGCTTTCTTTATCGGTACCGCCTCTATGATTTTTGCGACCTAGCAATCTGGTGACACAGAGAAAGTTGAATGCTTGATACGCTAGATGATTTCAGGATTGGAAAGAAAGGGGAACGCATCAAGGGTGTACTGATGATGGATGCTGCAACGTTTAACTCTTGTGCGTGTGTGTGTTTGTTGTTCGCCACTTCAATGTGTGCCTGGCACAAAACAGTCTGTCGAAAATGCACCAATTCATCCCTCATTCACGCTACCAAATTAAGACTAAGCACAAGAATGCTAATCCGTACATCCTCGTTGGCGCGTCAATTAAAAGGTAACGACCAGGCGTTCCCAATTACTCGTTACACAACCATATTTGGTATGTTCGAGAATGAATTGAAAATGGTATTGATATGATACATGATGAGTTATGAGTATGAATTGTACAATATTTATGATTGTAAACTCTTAGATGTGAAAGTGTTACTCTTTTTGCGCATTTGCTTCTGAGCTTCCCCCCTTGCTCTTCCTGTCCACGATTCGATTATAACGTTTGGATTTACCTTGGATCTTTGGATCTAGCTTGGCTTCGCTCTCAATAGAACCCCCTTTCCGATTCCCTCTTTTCATTGTCTGTTTGTGATCGCTAGCAATTGCCTCTATCCCATCGGCTTAGATCAGACAAAGCGGCGACACCTGTGAACTTTGAACTTTTGAGAAATTCATTTGCATTTGTTCAGACTTGTAGACCGTTTGGCTTCATTTGTCAATATTAACCTTGTAGTATTCAACAGCACCACACGTATTTCGATCTAAAATGAATGGATCTGACAAGCATTGCCACTTTCCTTCCACTTGGATCCCATTGCTTAACGTATGGAAACGCACCTAAATTTTCTTGCTCGAATGGTTATAGATGACGATTCCTTCGGATCGGATGTCTCGAGTAGACTGCTTCCACAATTGTCACAATTCGAAAGAGGCAAGCAATCAAAGAATTCCTTTCCATAAACTGCAGAAGACGATCGTTCTCCTTCTTCGCTAATAAAAGCATTACGAGTAGAATAGGGCCTCACAGTGTCCGCACTCTCCATCGACGAATCCTCTTGAAGCCTTGGCAATCCCCCATCAGTCTTTAACCTACAAAAAGTAGTATCGGAATCTGACTTCCACCCATATCAGGATCAACTTCGATCGTTCTTCATCAGATTATCCGGCACGGCAATTCCCTCTATTCTCTAGATGAAAGCTACCTTTGGGACGCTGCCAAGATACTCTTCAGGAACTTGCAATGTCGCGATCAAGGATGCTGATTGGAGATTAGGCACAATTCCCTTGCTTTGAAGGTATTGTCGACCCAAAGACTGTAAGGGTGTATGAATTTAGGCTAACGATGCCACTCTTCCGCTCGGATCATTGATCTGGCGTCTTGCAGCCCATTCTTGAATGTAAGAACAAAAAGGGAGCAACAATCTTGGGCAAATGTCGATTAATGGGTGATCATATCGAATATGCAATCCCAAACGAATCGTTTACGTTCAGTCGCCTTTAATCCTGGAATCTCGTTGAGTGAATTTGACAATTGGGAATGTGGCATGTCGAATCGGTTGTACCTCTTGAAGGAGGAAACTGTAACGTCCAAAGGCCCTTGCCAGTAGGCAACGTGTAATAATCCGGTGCGCCTTGGATGCGGAATGCGTTAATTGGGCGGATTTGGGCAATATTCGGATTAGGTAAGGGAGAACTTCTGATCTTGGTGTCCCCCCCCTCGAGGACGCTGTAGGGTTTCCACACCCCAAAGGTTCAATATCCGATGGTTGCTCGATCAATCCCTTGAATGTGGACCAAAAGGTGTACAAACGAAGATTACGTGGCCATCTCTCACAATGTGATCTGGACTTCTTGATCCTGTTTCTAGATTGCAAATATACTCAGAAGGTCGAGTGGTTTCCCAGCAAGCATGCTTACTTGTCTACCGATCACACGATTTCGAAATCTTGTTCAGCGTCTTGCGGAAAATGCATCTTTAGCTATTTTGACACCACAGATGGCCATAATCTCGTTATGTTTGCATTGGCTTGCATCGTGTGCAAAGCGAAGATTGTGCGATTGCATTTGTCATTTGTGACAATTCTACTCTCCGATCCTGCGCTGCTTCCTTTTTGCAGCTCCTCTTCTTCTTTCTTGCATTCTATTCTTCGTTATCTTGAAATGTCTTCTTTCGCTAGGCTCTACGAGATGGTAGCGTTGAAAGGTGTAGCTACTTGCTCCGCCTTCTTTCTTGGAATCTTTTCTTATGTTTCACTGTTATCCATATCTCAACTTGCTGCTGTTTCTGTCTTTGACCCTCTCTTTCATGCCTTCTCCTTTTGTCTGCTTTCTTCTTTGTACTTATTTCTCCTCCTTATGTTAACTAAAGTCCTTCTTCATTTACCATTCGGCTTCTCCTTCAGCCATTGCACGAGGCTGACGAGGAAGATCGAAAGCGTTTGCATTTTTTGACTGGCGTTTTTTGGGCAACTGACTGGTATGGGGTGGTTGATGCAATTTTGTAGAATCTTTGGCGTCGAGAAGTAGCACCGTGTTTATCCTGCACACTTTCATTCAGCCGATTTCTTTTTACGAATTTTTCGTTGTCGCACTCTTTTTGACTCTTACATTTGTCTGACAAGTTCACCACATCTTCCGATGCAGTATCATTGCTTTTAGGTGCAGCGCGTCTTTTTTGCGCCGCCGCTACATTCTTTTGCAGTACGGCAACTACTTGTCCTGTTTGGATTGAGTATGCGGATCACTGTGCTTCAGAAAAGCTCATTGATTCCAGCCCTTGACTCAGCCATTTGCCTTGGCCGGTCATTTGTGTCCATATCACAACAAAGGTGGTTGATGTGACGAACGCGGCTTGGAGTGTTATTGGTTTAGAATTGTTGCATTTTTGATCTGCATCCAAGAAATAAGAACGCCCCGGTTAATCAAAAAAAAAGACAGGTTACAAATACACGCGTTTTAACACCCTTTAACGGGAGGTGATATGCGTGTAATGAGGGATTGATTTATTGACACCCAAAAGAACAACACAAACAACACAAAGAAAGCTGGGATGTGATTTTGGCGGCAATGAACGCCAATGTTGTCTTGGTGATCTAAGTTACTCAATAGAAAGGTAAACAATGAGAATTATAATTCTACCGCGGGACTTTCTTTGAGATACAATTTGAGGTCCTCAACAAAAGTTCAGAAGCGACCTATCTTCGACTTCAACTACTCTGCGAAATACTTCCAGGTGCTGGGCTCTTTGAGCACGGCAATTGGGTGCTATGATGGCACTGAGACGAACCCTTCTTTCTTTTTGTCGTTTTTTTCAACATTCAAATGGAATTTCACGGGTCCCGATAAGCACAAGGAAAGAAAGGAAAAAAAAGGCGCCAGCGGGTTACTGTCTAATTTTATTGCTTGATCTTGCGTGCGCCACGCAACCCTCAACCTGCTTTTGCCGCGCAATTTCAGCGAACTTTATTTTCCTAAGCGCGTTCCGGCCCTTTACACCTAATTTTCTAAATCTCGCGAGCAAAAAAAAATAAGGAGATAATTTGTAAACCGCCGCCCTTTTCAACCTTTACCACCGTCATCGCTGTACATTCAATACCTTGTTAGATTTTTGACTTTCACAGTGACAAATTCATCGATATGGGTTCTCACATCATGGTCGAAAATTTGCATGTGAGGCTGGTATCTGGCATAGAGCGTCAAATTTGTTCGCATACAGGTAAGAAGGTTACAACTTGTTCGTAAAAGGTAGACCAAGCTCACATGCGATATATGCCGATCAAAACGACAAATGGAATTTTTCTGGTAATGCGATTGCGGAGAAGATCAGGATCCAAAAGTCCACACACAACAATAAAAACAACTTGGTAGAGCGATCAGTATATAATAAACTTTTACGCCTTCTTATAAACACTGAAACTTCCCTATGAAATTGCATAAGAAGGAAGCTAAGCCAACGCAAGCACAGCTACAAGCTTTGATGAACCATGTCAATGTAAGACGCGGGTATTTGTCAGCTGTTGCAGCGTGCTTCGTCAAAGTAAGGACGGAATGCTTACTGGTTTGTCCACAAGACCGCATCTGTCGAGCAGCCTGCTTCGTTTGGCTTCAATGGAGATATCAATGTTGCGATGATGGAATAGAATCTGTACAATGTGATCCTCTTACTACGGAAGATCCTATACACTTAAAGCCATCAAACCAATTTGCTGTAGGCAGCAAACCTAGCGAACAAATACAACCGACACACACGACACAGCATACTGTATCCAGGCGACTGTATCCTTGCCTATGACGACTGAATAACGAATGCAATTTTAGCGGCCTGTAATTTGTCATTGCTTACCCGCTTGTGCATGCCCGGATGCTTGATGGAGAACGAAGATATCCCCGAACGAAGTAAAACAGGGTGATGAAGAATGCCCTGCAGTGTTTGACATTTTCGGCTTGCGTTTTGGGTTTGACAAGACCTCAGGGCGGTTAGAGCGGAGATGCATGTGATGGAACAAGAACTAAGCAAAATAAGCAACATGGATTTAAAAAGAATACTTTTGAGGACCAACCAGCCAATGATATAAGTACTATCGGAAATATAGACGAAATATTCACAGTGCCGAGTGGCCGAAAACATAGGTTCGTCGATAACGCAATCGGCTCCGAATCAGAGGGGCAAGCGTTGAACAGCGATGAATTTCCTCTTCACGGCTACTGCCTGAAGGATCTTCACAAGTCATCATCGCCTTCTTCATCGGAAAGATCTCTTTCATTGAGCCTCCCCCCTTTGCCACCATTTCCATCGCGCGAAAAGATACATGAAGATCATTTTTTGATCCTGAACGCAAACGCTTCTTTGCCGATCAAATCAGAAGGAGCAGTCCACCATGAAACAGTTATCAGTCCATTAAGTGAAGTCACTTCTACCAAAACCAATATCGAGTCAGAATTCGGAGAGAGACTTGACGTGAACACGAGGATGGCACAGCAATGCATGGATCCGTTTCTAACTTCCCGGATGGCTATCAAGATCTTCGACATGCAAAACGAATTCAGAGAAGAGAAAAGGCGGCTGAAGAGTAGAAGATTTGATTGGCTATACGAGAGCAGAAGCACAAATGGCATCTGACAGAAATGCAGAAGACGAATTTCGCTATTACGACGCCAACGTGCATTGTCCAGCACGGAAGAAACCAAAGATGACATCCAACTAATGAGATGTTTTTAAAGGTGAGTTTTATGTCAATCGTTTGCTGCATGATGAACAAAATCAAATCATCCTTATGCTGTCAGTTCGTCTTGCTGTTTGGCTAGATTGAACGATGAAGTCAACTTGAGGCAAAATAGAGCCCGTTCATAAAGAATGACAGGACAAGAGCCGCGATCGTTTGTCTCTCTCTTATGGCATTATATATTTACAATCACTCATGCGCGTCGTTGCGATTGATTCGATCTTTTGAGCGGCAGAGCCACGTTTGCCTCTTGGACATTGTTCTTTGATTGGGTTCTGAATCTGACAGTGAATAATGTAATCTGCCTGTGCTGCGCCAATTAATTCATGCTAACGCTAGGTATCATTTTCTCTTCTCCCCACAGTGAGTGATTAATTTCGATGTATGTATAATATATTTGTTCCTAGTTTTAACCGATCAACAGTTGCATAATTGGGGATCATGTATCAGTAGAAAGCTAAAATCTAGATCATCATCGTGTAAAAGCATCGTATTCATATTACGCCTCTTTTCAAAGCGGACACAGCGAGCGCCGCCACGAGAATTATTCAGCCCTAAACGGTGCGAATACGTCGCGCCAAATGTCGACATTGTTAAATGAAATTGACGATAGGATGTTCTGAAAGCTGAATCACTTTTGTTCATTTCTGACGTTTGATGTTTAATTCAGAATCATCTTGGTTCTCACTTTTTTGGAGGCGTAATGTGATCAAATGCACTGCTCTCTTCCTCTTTCTCGATTCGGGAGATCAACAAGGAGTGTGACAAAAGTGCGTGTTGATTTTTTTAGGCTTTTTAGACTGGTTTTTAACAATCAAGGGCGCGCCTACATAAATAAAATAATCAAATCATTTGCTAGCTGGCATGGGCGGAATTCCGTTCCGTGCTAAAAAAGAAAATAAAATAAAACATACACCCTACATTGCATGCCGAATCTCCACTTTATTGCATTCTGCAAGCAATTCAGATAAGGGGCCCTAAAATTTCATTTCTACATTCTTCCTCTTATACACATTTTTGGTCGTGGCAATTGGTTTTGAATGGGGATTGAGACAAATAAAGCTTGTATTGTCTTCTTTGCATCCATCATCCATCCATACACACGAACTCTCACCTTCAACAACAAATGATCGTGTGAGATTTTGATTTGCAAGTAAAACCCTTTCCAAATCTTCGCTTTTCTTTAATTTTTCATAGATACGCTTTCACTGGTTGCACTATCTAGGTACAAAAGAAAAAAAGGCAAATCAGAACAAATTCACATACAATAATATCTAATAACCTCTTTTTCGTGCATGGCCAAGCACTTGAACCAATTTCTTTCGCTCAAGCGCCATCTAGAAGGGCATCTTTTGCCTGCTCACAGAGTGATTCAAGTCGCTTCACAAAAGCAAACGACGATCTCCTGAATCGGTTACATCTTTGTATAAAACACACCTTCTTCGGAAAGTGAAAGTGCACTACGCCTTTAGCCACGCCAAATCCTGCAATTCAACAAAAATTTAAACAAGAACCACCAAAAAAGCATCAACATTCATTACCTCCTATTTCTACAAAGTGATAATACACTTGTAAGTAGAATTACCAACAAGTCTCAATGTTCCTTCTATCGAAGTTTTCTCCTTCCGGTAATACACCCAACATCTTTGGGGACCTGATGGATTCGGATAGGAACAGTAATCCTTCTCCTTCTTTATCCGCAATTAAGTGGCCGAACACTTCATATTCAATTTCTCCCAAATCACAACCAAGTCCTTTATTTAGCGCTCCTCCTCAGTATCTTACGATCAAAATTACGAAAAGACGGAATTGACGATCCTCTTTACTCACTTTCAACAAAATTCCAACAAAAATATGAGCAAGCCAGGCCTTCTTCCAAATCAAAAAGGGTGATCTTTCAACGCCTTCCAAACGTGTAGCAAAGGTGATTGTTCCCAGACAGACACGATGTTATGCGTAAGCATGCTGAGCACTACCAGCGGATCAATATGGAATCGCTTCCGCTCCAGCTTTTACAATTATCGCAATTTTTCTCTAGCATGCAGCAACCAACGCAAATACCCGTTTCACCTACATAAGACCGCAAATTCCAGCTGATGTTCCGGTAAACAAGGCTATTTCTACACTTAATGAACTTTACCGAACTCGTCAAAGTACTGGTAGCATTATCGATCTTGATAAGCCAGGCCAAGGTTTCTTAATGTTTGTCATTTTGCTCGGTCAAACTGGTGAAGAGCAATGGTATTGGCAGATGGATCGACTGTTGCAAACGCTGCTGCACCTTCTTTTCATGAATCACAAAGAGCGATAGGCCAATATTCGACAAAAAGACGGCTCAGATTCCCTTTACGACCGAAATTAGGCCGTAGAAATAATTCATTCGCAAGCGAGCATAATCCTCCAATGATTCGCCAACCAATCGATTCTTCGGACATGTGTTGTACCTGCTCAAAACAAATTCAGCATCTCCCATCAAAAACCCTACTCTGGACGTTATGCTACAACAGAGACTGCTGCTGAGCCAGTCAAATCTAAACAATCTTCTCTTGCAGTACCAGGATCAGGTGGTGCACTTGACGCTACTTCTAATGGACGTCACCATATTCATGAATCATCAGTAACAGGTTTCTTTATTAGCTTCTCCTTTGCATAAATTTAACGATTAAGGTGATGCAGGCTCTAAAAAGAATGGTCCTTCAGGTGGAATTGCAGGAGCATTGGCTGCTAGTGAATGGCAGGTAATGGTGTAGGACATGCGAATTATTGCAAAGAGCGCCATCAAATAAATGAAAAAGAACAACACCATCATCTCAAAAACGTTACAGATCTCGTAATTCCAGTATAGGATCAGGTTATGCATCTGTCTATGAAGGAGGTGTATATCCGTGATCCATTACGGGCAAGATGATCAGAACGTGGACCAGTCATGATGTCGGCCAATAAGGAGTACGGAAAGACTCCATATGTTACAAAGTAGTAGTGCAAGCTTTGCTGGATCAATATATCATCAGCAAGTGGCTTCATGCAGCCGCAAATTTGCTTTTGGTTTACATGATACTTTGGTTTCACCTGAAGATCCTTTAAGCAAGAGCAGAGGGTGATGGTCATGCTGTAATGACGCCTGGTGGATTGGTGTGCAGTGACTGGAGTAAGTCCAAGTGATTAGGAGAAGAGTGAACGCGGAGAACATGATGATGGCCTCACATGACTTTGACGCTCAATTACGGATTCGCCGTTGCAAGTTCAAAGAGAATGCTTAATTTCAGGATTATTCCCTACTGTTTCCGAATTGAATTATTTGATTGAAGATTACGGTTGTGCTCGTCGTTCGTGAAATTTTAATTCAAGGGTCGTCTTTACTTTCAGAAAATCACGTTTGCTTTTATGCAAACATTTTCGGTTTTGTACCAAATAGCGTTACCATTCTCTGAAATTGTTTCAATAGAAAACGAATGACAGTCTTATGTATCCAAATGCAATTCAATTGCTACTTTGCATCAAAGAATTACATTTGCATCATTTTTATCTCGCGATACTACGTACGATTTAATCGTTCAAATTTGGAAATTCACATCCTGCCTTTCCGACCTGCCGAGACAATTGATGGCAGGAATCGGATGATATCTCACTCGAAGGAGCTATGGTGCAACGATTAGTCATGGCGATGTATAAGCGACGGTAAAGTAAAAAGTGATGACACCTGTACAAAAAATCAAGAGAAGAGTTAAGAAGAGCTTGGTATTATAAAGAAGGATCAGAAATGCAATGGCAAACGAAGAACGATGGAGACCAGTCATTTCTCGTGGTGTTAGCCGGCTCCTGGAAGTGCAAAACGTGCTCCTCATCGAAAGACGACATGTAGCTGTGAGAGGACATAAGCATTAATACGACAATCGCATGGAAACACGTAATCCTGCTGTTCCAGAAAAGTTATACCACCTTCTTACCATGGATTTATGAACGATTTTTGGACGATAATCAACATTTACCAGTTTACAAACAGTCCTTGGAAACCTAATACGCAAAACAATAATAATCTTCAAGAGATATTTCATACGTTAAACCCCTTATCTGGTGGATTTTGGACCTAAACAAACAAATGTCTTTTAACAATTAAAATGTTCCGTTGATTTTCGCTGATCCCGTTTATCAGCTTTAACAACTACAAGAACGCGAGATGTAACGCAGTGGGAAAATTTTTAGCGTAACACAAAGACATGCATTCCATGGCAGGTGGAAATGTATCAAGATGTTATCACTTGTCAAGTTTGAATGGACGGCGGAAGACGTATTTAAAAAGTGTAATTGATCGGGCAATGCTTGATGGACAAACATATTACAAGCTTTAGTGGTGCAATTCGAACGTATATAAAGAACATGTTTCTGAATTTCGTGAAGAAGGAGAAGCTCAGAAGTTTCCGTTGCTGGCAATCGCTGACATGCAGAAAATTCAATGCAATTGGGATGAACAAAAAAGGCAAAGGGACAGATGGTACAACAGATGGCGAAAAGAGTAATTCTGGCGCGTTGGCTGCTTACTTGAACCTTACGACCTATTTGGATATCTTATCAGATGGTTTTGGTAGTTTAAACAGAATTAAGTCAGTGTTTTAATTTTAGGAGAGTAGTATTTTTATTGGTAATTAAGCAATTTCGGGCATTATCATCACGAATAGTATGGTCGTGATCCTTTAGATCCACATCGATCGCAGTGTAACAAACAACGTCATCAAGAACAAATAATAAACATCAACAACCTTCCTTCTAACGCCCTGATGTCGCACATTCGGCTGAAGCAGTAGGGCAGTAGCGTACGTGATGTTTTAAGTGAATATTTCGATCCTTCACGTCATCATCCGAGGAGGAGTTTTTTTGATGAGAAGAGTACCGCAAGAGGATTCACGATTTCCTAAGCTGGTCTTAGAAGTGTTGAAATTCAAGATCCCTCAATCAAGAATTTAGAATCATTACTGGCTTATTGACGAATGTCGCAACGGTTTCACAATTGAAACACATATTAATGAATACAACAAACGACAAAAGAAGGAGTTATAGCTCTAAAGACTTTATTTTCATTTTCTCTTTTTTCTTTTTGCACGTGTAACCATTAATTTTCGCGAAGAAATGATTTAATTTATTGAAACTAAAAAGAAAAGTGTTTTTATACCAGCTGGATACCCCTGAATATGCAAAATTCACGTTACGATTAGTGGTTTTGAGAAGCACCCAATACCAAAATAATCATCTTCTTTTCCGGCCGTGTTTGTATTCATGTGATTAAATTTATTTGCATCTAAAGGTGTTTCAGGATTTGGCATTTCCAGTTGGATAAAATGCTTTTATTTCCGGGTTAATTTTGTTCCACCACCACCACCTTTTGGATCAATGCTCCCTTGTCCTGTATATGGTTTCACTTGGGGGCTTTGGTTTGGAAATGAAGAACCACCGTTCATTCAATGATTGAATTGTTTCTTCCACACTTGAACCCAAACGATGTTGTTGGTTCGGATAATGCGAAAGCGAACAATGCCATAAAGGCAACAATAGAGAAAGTCGAAAATGCATACGAAATTGAATTATCTGACCAGCAAAATCACAAAAAAGAAGAGAAGAATTAGATTATGATGCGAATCGGCAGGAAAAGTAAGTATTGTACAACCTCTTTAAATAATATTTTATCGTGAACTATCTATCCTAAAGTTTCATCCCAAATAATTTTCTTGCCTGTGGATTTGATGCAATCGTCCAATGATTACTTCTGTTTTTGCATATTCGCCGTATATTCAATGTCATGCTTCTTCATTTTTGTCATCGTGAAGATTGTACCAATTCCATCAACTGTTCGATCTGGTCACTAGTTTCTATGCATCGGACTCCAGAAAATCAATCTGTATGTACATACGTTGTCGTTCCATATTTTACGCTAAAAAGATCCAACGCCTTTCCCGGTCAAGATCCCGAAAAGGTGATTTATAGTCATACGTCTGAATGCTCTTATGTCAGAAGGGATTATACTACTTATACCTTTCTTGCTTTGAATCCTTAACATCAAAACTTCTTTTGTTGTTTTTCCAATCAATTCCGCAATCTATTCTACGCCAAAAAACAAATATTCAAGTGGGTCCGTGTTTGTGCGAAAGAGTACAATACTTGAGCCAAATTAGCGTAAACACAGCACTTTAATCCTGTTCTATTGTACAAGTGGCTGTGCTAATGATCTAAGGAAGTAAGAAGTGGACTTGCTCAATCTTCATTCGTATAAACAACTACCACCATCACAATTATTAATAATTATTCCTTCATCAGTCTATCATCAAGAGACCTTGCTGCATATAGACAAAAGTAGCAGCATCTGCACAAGCTGTCAATATCAAACAGGACAAACAAAGATTAATCGATCAAGAACAACAGAACACCACGTCAATGGAGAAATCGTGTCTGATCCAAAGAATACAATCAATGGTCCGCCGAACGACGTGAAAACCGAAGATTGGAAAGATATAAAGATAACGTTTAATTGAGCTCTTCGGTGGAAAAATCAGGTTTGACGTATGACGTTACAAGAAATAAATATTGGAAAGCAAAAGATGCTTTAAGAGAGTGAAACCGCATCTACAAATCACCATAATACTTTTATTATATTACTAGCACATATTTTTGATTCTATTTGATTCTTATTGATATCTTCTTGTACAGGATATTGATAACATCGAATTTTTACTACGAGTGATAGATGTTGCAGATGAAAATTAGAAAAATATTAAACGTGGTGGGGTAAAAATCTACAAATTAGCAGAGACTGGCTTATTGCTCTGTTCAATCTCTTCTCTGCAATGCTGTTTTCCTTCTGCCGAAGGCTCAGCGCTCATTTCTTCGAGAGAACGAACAGGTACGGCATCCTTGCTTGGTCTTACACGTCCTTTAAAGTGTACAGCTTGATCGATGTTCACATTCTCTTCTTTGAGGATTATTCTAACCAATTTTTGTATCATCTTGTTGAACGTATACTTGCAGCAAGCCTCATCCAAAGGGCTGTTACCTCAGTTGTCATTGCTTGCAAGATTCATCACGAACGATCAATCCTTTCACCATCTTCCAAGCTCGATTCTTGTCCACGTATCTTTTTGGCAATATCTTCAGAAATGGCATCGTCCAACCTTAGCTTGTGCTTGTTCTGCAATGCATCGTAAGCCTCAATAGAGAACGTGGCATTCGATTTGACTTGAACATGAACAGTTATTTCTTCTACCTTCTTTTCTTTCTGGCCAAATGTACTTTTCAAACAATCGAACGACATCATCCTTTGTGACCTTACCAAGGGCCTCAATATCATCAGTTTGACGTTGCAAAAAGTCACACTATCCCGCTAAAGAGGTGGAACCAATAACGACTACTTTTTCGTCAAACAAATTTTTTTGACTTTTTTCCATCTCTTGCGAATCACTTCCTTTTGTGCTTCAAATTCTTCCGTGTCATCTTTGCAAGAGACCATGCATGTTCCTCTGAAGAATTCATCAATTCGACTTTCGAGATAATCTGAAGATCGTTCACTTGCACAATGAGACGGAATCCCATCGATCCAATCGGGGGGGGGCTTTCTTACACCGCTAAAGACGAGATAACCAATGTAATTGAAGAATCGTAATTTTTTTTGGTTTTTTTTTGTTTGTTTTATTGTAATTTTGATCGAAAGCAAGGTTCGTGTGCAATTGACTTAAAAGAGACAACGTTGCTCGTAATGGAACATCTGCCGGCCCCAACTTGACAATAGTACTCGAACTGTAGTTCACATTCTTGTCCTTCGCACTGCAACTGCGTAACGTGCATTTGTTTTTGGCTCCAAAATTAACTGCTTGCACTGATTGTTCAGTAGGTGCCAAAGGACGAGGCCCCAAGGATGGTCTCAGATAGATTGAGCAACTTCCTTTGCTTCTTCACGATCAATGTTAACATTGCAAGCATTTCCAATGCAGCTTGCCCGAACTTCATGCAGGAATTTTGTGTCCATCTTCTGCGGTAATGTGTTCCTCTCGCTCAATTTTTCGTCAGCGTTTCCAAATTACGTTCAACAGTTAGGTAACGAAGTGTAATCAATTGGCATGCTGGAACGGTTCCTCTAGCGAAATTTTGGTATCCTCTTCGCACTTGAATCCTTGATGATCTCCAATCGCTCCTATCCACCTTGAGCATCAATTGCTCGAGAATGTAGCGAAGCAGACGGGTAGCTATCATTGTATCCGTCTACTGATATCCGCTCGCAATCACCTTGAGATTCAATGTTGTAACCCCATCCTGCTAATTCAGCGTCATACGATTATTCGGTTTATGCATCCTAATAAGCTCCACAACCTACGACAGCGAACAGCATTTGTTGATATCTTGATATTGAAAAAGTCTTCATGGACCCAGTGAAGCAATGCACATCATTCCTAACCACTCAAGTGTTTCTTAACAAATACTTGTTTTATTCTCACGGAGATTTTCACACTTCTATTGACTCTTCTTTTGGAAGATGTTGATATTGAAAAAGGGCGACATTCTGCTCCAGTTCCCGACTTCATTTGATCACATTGTGTCTAGAGCAAATTTAATTGATCATTAAATTGATCATCTTTCATTCTTTTAGGACACACTAGCGTCATATCTTTGTGATATAATTGCTTATCTCTGTGATATAGCCGGAACATTCGTAGTGATATCTTTATTGATATTCCACAATGATCGAATGGAAATCCTACCAATGCTAACATCTTTTCCAACATTGAACGTAGGTCTCATAATTACATTTATGTGATTGTTGAGCTAACGAGAAATCTAAGTGATCTCGGTTTTCCCTAAAAGTCTTTAAGGATAAAATTGTGGTTATCAAATGCTTCGGTAGTGTTAACCATGATTTATATTCTTTGAAGCAATCTAGTGGTTGAAAAGCCGCAGGCCGAACTATGTTAGAGACTTGTTTTGTGCATATCTCAATGATACATAGGAAATCCGAAAAATGTTATACATTTCTATCGGTCATTTCATTAATCCTTTTGATTTTTGAACATGTAACGGATCATTCTTATCCGGTTTCATTTCTCTTAACACAAACACAGAAACCACCAACACCATGATATATTGTTTGTCCCAACAACTTCAATCTTACAT
>CM067175.1:26987165-27072775 GCA_034093135.1 Erigeron breviscapus | reverse complement strand
CAACTGTGGTCTTACTGGACATTTTGCTATCAACTGCACTAAACCTCGACAGAAGAACTCCGAGTACTACAAGTACAAACTTTTGCTGGCAAGACAAGAGGAAAGCGGAATTGCTCTTCTCGCTGAGGATGACAAGTGGTTACATCTTTCTGAGGAGTAGACAGATGAACTTGCAGCAAATGTGTGCTTCATGACAAAGATCAAGAAGTCAAAGGAGTTGGAGGAAAATGATGAAAGTTCTTCTGAAGTCGAGGATGAGGTAATCTCTTTTCCCAAATCAGTGTTAAAACACTACATGGACATGAGTGAAACAGCAAGAAAAGATTGCAGGGAGTTGAGTAAAAAGAATTTAAAATTAAAGAAAGATTTGGAGGACAAAGAAAAAGATTTTCAAATTAAAATTGATTCACTTCAAAAAGATGTTGAGAATTTGAAATCTGAAAAAGCAGCAGTCACTTTTACTCCAACTCTAAACTGCATCTTGAACAACAAGAACTTGAGACCAAAGTTCTTGAACTGAGCAAGACTGTCAGACAACTTCAAGTTGAAAAGACCAATGAGATGTTTCGAGCAAATGCTTTGCTGAGGACATTGAGTCTTTGAATGTGAAACTGAAAGAATCTATCCCTGATTTGACGGAATTTGAAAACAAAATTTCTGACCTAAAATATGAGTGTTGTATAAAAGATTCTCTTAAACAAAAACTTGATAAAGAAAATGATGAGCTTAAAGCTGAAATCAAGTCTTATCAAGACAAGTTGTATAAGATTAATCGATCATATCAACAAATATTTTTGAATAGGCCAAGAAATTCGAAAACTTTATTCAATTCAGGGATAGGTTATGTCAATCCAAATCATTTGCTCAAAGCACAAGAAGAAGTCCCATCATTATATAAGGAATCTTATTTGAGATGTGGGATGACCGACCAATTTGTGAGACCGACTGATAGTGATTATGAGGCTGATGATTTTCTAGAAAAGGGTGCAAAAGTCTATTTTAACTATGAGTTAATGGATGAGTCATATGATTTTTTCAGTCACCCTGCACATGAAATGAAAAAAGAAAATCATGAGGCTGTAATTCCTGAAATTCTTGAGTGTTTTAAAGAAAAACCTTTAGAAGAAACTATTCCAATTCCAAAAGCTGAAAACTTGAGACCTTATGTCCCACAAAAAGTTTTGGAAAAGGTAATAGAGGATCTGCAAAAGTCTCTAGATGAAAAGCAATCTTTGATAGATAATCTGCAGACTCAAAATCACGTTTATCATTGACCAACCCAAGATAGACTCCAAAGTTTGTGATCCATCTGGATGTTCTGTGAGTTCTATGTGTGAAAGTGTAAATGCTTCTGTGCAAACTGAAAAAGAATCTCAGATCGTTGATATGTGCAAAATTGATTTTGACCGAAAGTTTTCTGAATCATTTGAAAAAATCAATGAGAAGATTTTATCCATGAAAAAGAAAACCAATGTGTTTGAAGAGAATCATCCAATTCATGTTCAAAATGTGAATGTAGACATAAAGAAAGTTGTTCATGTGTCTGTTCAAACTGATGGTGATTTAGATGATGTTCATGATATTGATGATTATTTCTTCCCGATTGTTACTGAAACTCAATCATTTACCAAATTTTTGAGGGAACTCAATCGTACCTGACTGAAATTGATGCTTTCAAACAAAAGTTTGAAAAAGGAAGGGAACAGAGGTTAAATGTGCTAAAGGAACTTAATGATCTAAAAGTTGAATTCCAATTCAGAAAATAGCAATTCAATTTCATAAAGAAAAGAAAAAGCATCAATTCACTCAAGCAAAGTCCATGTCCGATAAAGAAAAGTGTAGTTAGTGTGAAGTTGGAAACTGAAGATATGACAAATTTTTTGGAAGAAAATCATGATTTTGATCCTGAATTTGAAAAACATTTTGTTCAAAAGGTGGAAAAACTTGATTTTTCTAAAGAAGATTCCAAAGTCACACTCTTCACAACCTTCATTCGATAAGTTCCGAAGACCAAAGACCAACCCATTACCCAAGACAGACTCAAAACCAAAGACCAAACCAATACCAAAGACTGTTTCAAAACCCAAGACCAACCAATCACCTAAGACGGGTTCAAGTCCGAAACCACAAAAAGGTCCCAATGTCCCAATGAAATCAAAGACTTCTAGGCAAACACAGATGTACAAGGTCAAATCTGAACTTCAGTCACAAAAAGAAGTCAAAACAAGCAGTGGTCCAAAGAGTGTTAAGGATGAAGCTTTCTCATTAGGTAACAAACAACCTCCGCAGGTTAGGTATTCTAGTTTTCCTAGGTACTCTCAGAAGAATCCTAAGTGCACTTTCCAGAGGGTTAGAGATACTTTTACTGGAATGACTAAATACAAAGACCAGTATGGATGGTTGTCACCTAATAACATTAAGAAAGTAAATAAGACCACAGAACCCATCAAGAGAAACCTGTTAAGAACAAAGTTAATAATTTGTTTGCTAACTCAAAAAATGTTCGTGTTTCAGGTGACGTGTTCTTAACTAGTAGCAGTAGATGGATCCCTAAGGATAGATATTTGAATGCATCTAGTAAAGTCAAGCTTGATGGAAAACCTGCCAATGTCAAACAAGTGTGGATTGTCCGTAGATCGAATACATTAGATAATGCTAATAAATCTAGGACTAGTCCCGCTTGTACCAAAACATGTGTATAAACCTTTACATTTTCTTGCTTGTAATTCGTATTTGTATTTTGAACAATTATGTGTGCTTGTTTGTTATTTGAATAAATTGTTTGTTGTGTGTTATTTTACTTGATGTTTATTTTTTTTTAATGTGTACTTGCATGTTATCCCCTAACCTGCAAGGACCCAATCTACATGGGTACCTAAACCATATTCCCTGTCCTTGCAGGAATATCTCATTTGTGTTATGGTATGTCGACTCGGGATGTTCTCGCCATATGACTGGTAACAAGTCAATTCTTTCGAACTTTGTTGAAAAGTTTATGGGAACAGTAAGATTCGGAAACGATCATATCGCTCCTATTCTTGGTTATGGAGACATTGTCAAAAATGGAGTCACTATCAAGAGAGTTTCCTACGTTGAAGGACTTGGACACAATCTCTTTAGTGTTGGCCAATTTTGTGACAATGATCTTCAAGTATTATTTAGGAGATATGAATGCAAAGTGCAGACTGAAGATGGTGTGGATATTCTGACTGGAACAAGAGACAATAATTTGTTCACAATTGATCTCAACAACATCCATCTAATTCTTCAGAGATTTGTCTTCTTTCGAAAGCAACTGCACAAAACTCTTGGTTATGGCATCGCCGACTTTCTCATCTTAACTTTCAAACGATTAATACACTCGTGGATAAACAACTTGTTGAAGGTCTTCCGGATTACAAGTATGAAAGTGAACATGTTTGTCCAGCTTGTGCAATTGGAAAGATGAAGAAAGCAACACACAAACCAAAGAAGTTTCTAAGTACAGAAGGTCCGTTTCACCTTATTCACATGGATTTGTGTGGCCCTATGAAAGTTCAAAGTATCCATGGCAAGCGATACATTCTAGTGATTGTAGATGATTATTCTCGTTACACTTGGGTATTCTTTCTTCATGCAAAGAGTGACACTCCGCAAGTGATTATTGATTTCATCAAGAAGACCCAAGTCAATCTCAAATCATCTGTTAGAATTGTTCGCTCAGACAATGGCACTGAATTCAAGAATTCAACAATTGATTCTTTCTTCAAGTCCATGGGTATTTCACACCAATTTTCCGCTGTCAGAACACCTCAACAGAATGGAGTAGTTGAACGTCGAAATCGAACTCTTGTTGAAGCAGCTAGAACGATGCTTGCCTATTCGAAGTTGCCACCGAATCTATGGGCTGAAGCTGTTGCTACTGCTTGTTTTACTCAAAACAGATCCATAATAAACAAGAGGTTTGATAAAACACCGTATGAGGTGATCAACAAAAGAAAGCCCAATGTGAACTTTTTGCACATTTTTGGATGTGTATGTTATGTTCTCAATGATCGAGACAATCTGGGAAAATTTGAACCAAAAGGCGATGAGGCATATTTCATCGGTTATTCAATAGAATCCATTGCATATCGTGTATATAACCGAAGAACCAAGAGAATCGAAGAGAGTATGAATGTTATTTGATGAACTCTCGGGAATGGTTCTTGAACAACACAGTTTAAGACCCGAACTTCAAAGTCCACAAGCTTCCGCAACTAAGACTGCATCAAATGTCAAATCATTCTCAACTTCACAAGATTTGGATATCTTGTTTGAAGAATTTTTCCAAATTCCGAAGAAAGTTCCTGAATCTGAAGTGAATACAAATGAACCATCAAGTTCAATTCAAAGAGATGGATCCCAATGAGTCTTCACCATCACAATCATCAGATGTAAGTTCACCATCTGATTCTCCTCCACCTACTGATTATTCAGGGTTGCATACTCAACCTCATGTTATCTCACAAGTGACAAATCCATCAACCAATCCAGAAGATTATGATCAAGATGACTTTGTTGAACCAATTGCTACTTCATTTGAACAATTGACAGAACAACATACTCCTGATTTTATTGATTCTGAAGAATCTGGTGATCCAATTGACCCAATTCCTCACAAAACCAAATGGACTAGAGCTCATCCGATTTCTCAAGTCATTGGTAATCCAACAACTGGAGTTCAGACAAGATCCGCTTCCGCGAATGAATGTCTGTTTGTGAATTTTCTGAGCATTGTTGAACCAAAGACAGTGAATGAAGCTCTAAGTTGTCCAGATTGGGTGAAAGCTATGCAGGAGGAACTGAATCAATTTGAACGACTTGAGGTGTGGAAATTGGTTCCCAATCCTTACAAGAACAAGGAGCCAATTAAAACCAAGTGGATCTTCAAGAATAAAAAGGATGAAACTGGAGTTGTTGTACGCAACAAAGCACGATTGGTTGCAAAGGGATATTGCCAACAGATGGAATTGACTACGATGAGACATTCGCACCAGTTGCACGAATTGAGGCTATTCGGATGTTTCTTGCCTATGCTGCCTACAAGAACTTCACAGTCTACCAGATGGATGTTAAAACTGCCTTCTTGAATGGAATTCTCAAAGAAGAAGTGTACGTTGAACAACCAGAAGGTTTTGTGAGTTCCAAACATCCAGAATACGTTTACAGGTTAGACAAGGCATTATATGGTCTGAAACAAGCGCCTCGTGCATGGTATGATGCTCTATCCTCTTATCTTGTGAAATCTGGTTTTAGCAAAGGTTCGATTGACACTACCTTGTTTATCAAAACGACAAGGGAGTGACATCATTCTAATCCAGATTTATGTTGACGACATAATTTTCGGGTCAACTAATCCTAAATACTGCAAGAATTTCTCTGCTTTAATGATCAAGAAATTTGAAATGAGCATGATGGGTGAATTAAACTTTTTCCTTGGTCTTCAAGTAAAACAGTTGTCAAATGGTACTTTTATTTGTCAATCTAAGTACATTCTTGACATGTTGAAAAGTTTGATATGATGGATTGTCAAACAATTGGGACACCCATGGAAGCTCGAACAAAGATTAATGCTGACTTAAATGGAAAATCTTTTGATCAAAAGAAATATCGCAGTATGATAGGGTCACTCATGTATTTGACTGCAAGTCGCCCGGATATTATGTTCGCCACATGCATGTGTGCCAGGTACCAGGCCAATCCTAAGGAAAGTCATTTCCAGGCCGTCAAACGGATATTCCGATACCTGAAAGGCACTGTGAACCTTGGTCTCTGGTATCCAAGGGATACTGGGTTTCAATTGATTGCATACTCGGATGCTGACCATGCAGGTTGCAAGCTTGATCGAAAGAGTACTTCTGGGAGTGTACAGTTTCTAGGGGATAGATTGGTCAGTTGGTCTTCAAAGAAACAGAATTGTGTATCCACATCTACTGCAGAAGCTGAATACATTGCTGCAGCAAGCTGTTGTTCACAAGTTCTTTGGATGAAGACTCAGTTGACTGATTATGGATTTCAATTCAACAGAATTCCCATTTACTGTGACTCAAAGAGTGCTATTGCTATTTCTTGCAATCCGGTGCAGCACACAAAGACCAAGCATATAGATGTTCGGTACCATTTTCTTAAAGATCATGTCGATAAAGGTAACATCGAACTCTATTTTGTCCCAACAGACTACCAACTTGCAGACCTTTTCACCAAACCTTTGGATGAAAACAGGTTCAATTTTCTGAAAACCAAGTTGGGAATGCTTGATTTACAAACTTAAATGCTTTCATGCCATGTATTTTATGTTCATTTTCTGTTTCAAACATTGATGTGTTTTACTTGTTATTACATGCAATGTTTGAGGGGGAGAAAAAGGGTAGAATGCATGATTTTAGGGGGAGTTTGTAAATTTAGTATAGTCTTATATGCTTAATTTGAGGGGGAGTGTGCAATGCATGAAAATATTTGTTTATTTTTCTAGTATGTTTAAAGTTTTTTTTTCCTTGATTAAAAGTTTTTTTTGTAATGTGTGTTTGTTTTAAAATTTGAAAAACCAAATACAAAATTATAAAATGAAAATGATAAAAAGATAAAAAATATAAATTTTTTTTTTTAATTTTAATTTTTTTTTTCTAATTTTTTTTTTTAAATTATGTGATTTTGATTTTGTTTGTTAATATTTGTGGTAAATTTTTTTTTAGTTTAAGCCCAAAACCAAAATGAGCCCAACTGAATTGTTTAGCCCATGACCAGTTGATATCCGGGTTGTCACGCGGGTCAGACCCAGACCCGCGACCCGAATTTGAAATATATATTGAAATTGGGCGGTCCATTTTGTCATTATTCAAATTCAAATCAGCTTACTTTTGTTTTTCTCTCAAACCGATCAAAACTTTACATCAATCAATCAATAATCTTCATCTTTTTCATAATAATCAAAGTGGGTGCAGTCTAGTGATCAGTTTTTTGTTGTATTTCATCACTTCTTTCGATCATATCAACAGTTGTGAGGTAAGATTACTTGTTTAACTTTTTGTACTTCAACTGTTTGATCAAATGTCTAATGATGTTTTAGGTGCATGATTAGGTATTATACTTGTTGATTATATGATTTTATGCCTTAATCTGTTTGAGTTTTAATATTTCTGGATATGATTTGATGATGGGCTGGGTAATCTGATGAGTTCTTGATGAAATATACCATTTGCAGAGCAATTTGCTCGGCAAATGGGTTATTTGTTCATAATAACCTTCAAATCTTCTTTAAGCCTGGTTATCAAGTTCTCATTTTCCCAAACAAATTTTTGGATCAAAAAGTGTCATTTGCAGAGCTTCTAGCTCGGCAAATGCTTGTTTTTATCAAACCAGTAAATTTTTTCCACCAAGTCATTAAAACAACATAATGCAGAGCATTTTGCTCGGCATTCAAGTTTTGTTTTTCAAAATGGATCAAAGTTTTAAAATCAACTGTTTGCAGAGAAGTTTGCTCGGCAAACAGGTCATTTTGAAATCCAAAATTTTCCAAGTGTTAAAACCATTTGTTTGCAGAGCTCTTTGCTCGGCAAACAATGCATTTTGACTCAAAAAGTTTTCCAAGTATAAAATCAACTGTTTGCAGAGCAATTTGCTCGGCAAACAGTGCTTTTTGTTCAAAACTTTTTCCAACTTTTAAAACAACTGTTTGCAGAGCATTTTGCTCGGCAAACAGTTCAAATTGGAATTTCAATGACTAAGACTTCAACTAATTTTTCAAATCAACTGTTTGCAGAGCATTTGCTCGGCAAACAGTGCTTTTTGTCAAACTTTTTACAACTTTTAAAACAACTGTTTGCAGAGCTTCCAAGTCTTTCAAGCCTTAAAAACCACTGTTTGCAGAGCTCATTGCTCGGCAAACAGTGCTTTTTGTCCAAATTTTTACAACTTTTAAAACAACTGTTTGCAGAGCATTTTGCTCGGCAAACAGTACAAAGTGAAATTTTTCACCAAGTTTCTAAAACCAACTGTTTGCAGAGCATTTTGCTCGGCAAACAGTACAAAGTGAAAAATTTTCACCAAGTTTCTAAAACCAACTGTTTGCAGAGCATTTTGCTCGGCAAACAGTACAAAGTGAAATTTTTTCACCAAGTTTCTAAAACCAACTGTTTGCAGAGCATTTTGCTCGGCAAACAGTACAATTTGAAAATTTTCATATTGAAATTGTTCTTTATCAATTGACAACATTTTTGTTGTTCAATAAAAGAAAATTTCATACATTTTTGAAGGAGTGAATCTGAACTGCTCATTTGCAGAGCTTTGAGCTCGGCATTCACGAGGTTTATCTCCAATAATCGATGACTTGGTGCCTGACTTGAAATCTTTCCAAAAACCATTTTTCTTGGGCAAATTGTCAAAATGTACTATTTGCAGAGGTTTTTGCTCTGCAAACAGTACAAATTAAAATTTTAATTTTTTTTTTCTTTCTTCTTTTTTCTTTCTTTCCATTATTTTTATTCTATGTTTCTTTTATTATTATTTGTGATGTGTTTTAAAATGTTTAACTGTATATGTGTATTGTGTATGTATATATAGTATTTCATAAGTGTTTCGAGTGAGAGGCAAGGTATCGAACGCCTTTGTGTACTACCTTGTTTTCTTATCTTTTAATACTTATGTGATCCTATATATTGTCATGTTTTGTATATATATTTGAGTGAGATGCAAGGTATCGAACGCCTTTGTGTACTACTTTGTTCTCTCATTTTTAATATATATGCAAAACATTGTCTATGTAATAAATGTGTTTCTTAAAAGTTGGTATATTTTGTTATTTTTCTGTGTTTGAAATGTATTTTCTGGTCAAAAACTTTGGTCAGTTTGTCTTAAACAGAAAAATAATAAAGTACCAAGATGGCAATGTTCAGAGAAGGAGATTCAATGAAAATGCAAGCCAATCAAGCACTTCATATACCATTTGCTTGCAAATTCCCGGTCATTCCAGAGATTCTTAGCAATCATCCATTGAATAATGCTTTGACTGGAGGTGCAATTGTTCCTGAGAAGTATGTCTTTGAGCTGTGGGAATCGATTGAATATGTACGAGGAAGTAAAAGGCATAACACAGCAGACTACTTCAAATTTACACTACAGTCAGAAAATGATCTTCAATTGTAGATTCACTCTGGATGAATTTAGAACAATCATTGGATTTCCTGTACAAGATGAATACGAAGAACTACCTTCAGTTGAAGAAATGTTGGCAGGAGTTCATTCGTTGGGATATGCAGGAGAGTTGGAAACGATGAGAGATTTTAGAAGAAGTAATATAGCAACTCTCTGGCATACGATGTACAATGTTCTTACAACTTCAACTTTGATGCCATCACAGAAAGGGATTGATCTTATGACAAAGGATTCTTTGGCAATTTACTATGCAGTCACTCACAATGTGCAGTGTGACTTTGCAAAGATCATATGGGCGAAGATGATTCAAGTTGTTAAGGGAAAGAATAAACAAGACAGAAAATATATTCCCTTTATCAGATTTTTCACACTGGTTATCGAAGATGCTCTTGATAATGCAGAAGAAATTCCAAAGTTGGAAAACAGTTTTAAATGTGTGATTGCCTTGTATAAATCCAACTTGAGAGGCACAAGTTGTGAAACTGTAAGACCTTTTCCAATTCCACCATTCCTGATAAATCTGGTTCCTGCTCAGAGTCCTCACCTTAGGGCTTATCTTGAGTGGTTAGTCTCAGCAATGGGGTCTGAAAGCCGACAGACTCCTTCCCAAGCTGCGCATAGGTCGCCAAGTGAGGGTCCTAGTTCGTCAAAAAGAAAAAGAGGGGTTAGTGATGAAGGGGCCTCTGAGCAGAGGAAAAGAAAGTCAAAAAGAGTTATGTTTGAGCAAGATGTTGCTTCACCTGAACCTATTTCATCACCTGTTTCCCAATCTACACCAAATATTACATCACAAACATCACCTTCACAATCTACACAATCTACACCAACCGTTCCTTTCACAATCTTCACCTTCGCAATCTACACCTATACCATCCGTTGTTTCACCGAATCCACCAATTCTAACACCACCTCGTTCATCACCGATTCTTAATCCAACACCACTTGCATCTGTTCTACCTGATGAACCAACTCCACCACCAGGTAGACGACTTAAAATGTCTGCTAGAAGTGTCCTAAAGCAGACTTCAAAGAAGAAGAAATCAAAAAGAAAACATAAGTCGTCTAAATCTGCAAGACAAAGACTTGAATCTACTTCAACAGATGTGAATGAACAACCTGGTACCTCAGCGGAGTTTGATGTTGAACAAGCAACAAGAATTGTGGATAATGTTGTATCTGAGTTAGAAACTGAGCATGTTAGCACTGGAGATGATGTTATGCTGGAGGAACAAGGCGGGACTGAGGGAGGAGTTGAAAATACCAGAGAGGTTGAGAGGTCCGGGTTAGGACAAGGGCATAAAGAAAACGTTGGCCCTCCAATAGTTGAAACCAATGAGTCTAACCGGGATGTCAACCCTAGGATGAGTCTAACCGGGATGTCAACCCTAGGATGTCAACCCTAGGAGAACCAAGGAGAAGGTCAAACGAATATTGGAAATACCTCGGCAAGTGTTGATGTGAATGTTGGAGATGTGGTGATGGAAGAAAAAGCTGAAGGCAGTAATCAAGATGTGATTGAAGAGGATCAGGCAGAAATTGAAAGATTAGCTGTTGTTAGAGCTAGATCTGATCAAAGATGGAAAGAACTTAATGATGAAACTCAAAGAGAAGTTGACAAAATGGTTAAAGCTTTCAATGAAAGATTTAATGAAAGAAACAATGAAGATGACATAGAGGAGATAGAAAAAATTGATGAAATAAAAAGAAAATTCAATGAAGTTTTTGGTGCTGATTCTGATGTAGAAAGTGAAGAAGAAGTTGAAATATTGAGGTCAATGAAGAAGAAGGTTTTGTTATTGAAGAGGATTTAGTTGAATATGCTGAAGGAGAAGCTGATCTAGAGGCCATAAAAGATAATGTTATATTGGATGAGCCAGAGATAGTTGAGACTCCTGTGAACGTAGAAGCTGCAGAGGAACCTATGTTTGAAGAATTTGCAGATCTTGATTACTTTGAAACAGGTCCTTCAAGCAGAGTTGAAGTTGGAGAATCTTCTACTCCGGGTGTCACTACTCCTCAACACTATACCTTTGAAGACTTCAATAGCTTTGATGAATTGAGAAAGACTCCTGAGGCTGCATCTCAGAACTTCAAGAAATCAACATATAAACAAGTCTTGAAAGAAGCAATCGTATCCGAGGAAATTCTCCCTGATTATTTTCCAACAGAATTAACTAAAGAAAAAAGGAGATTCATTGATCGGGGTTACTTCTTGAGGGATAAAGAAAGAATGGTTGCGCTTGTAACACCCCGACTATAGCGGAAACACGAGATGCCACAGAACGACATGGTACAAAAGATTTAAGTAACAAACATCAACGTAAAGTTTCAAAAGCCATTCGAATTAAAAAGGTAACAAGTTCAAGTGGACGTTTAATAAACATTACATAACCAAATTCATAATCAAAAGTTCAAATGTTTGCGTTACTAGTCCAACATGCAACAAATAAACTCATCGTCCAAGGAGCGGTCCAAAAGCTAACTTACTGCCCTAGACCTGAAAAGCATGAAGAAAAAGTGTCAACTACGAGAGTTGAGTGAGTTCATAGGATTATGCTAACAACACGCATATATTTAATCCAATTCAAGAAAGAATAAGTCATAAATTTCCAAGAGTTCCATCATACTGTCCATACCCAAACCGTATGTTCAATCCACAATTTCCATCCATAATATAATATCAATACCTCTGAGTCAATGGTAAGATTACCATGACATAACTTGATGAGATTGTTCTTGAGCCACTACTAAGACCGGTTATGTCCCAATAATCAGATATAATGTCCCAAATGATAAGATAATGATAAGCACATGCTGTCAATCACGTGCATAAAGATAACCAAGGGTCGTGCCATGGAGACGCCCATAAATATATAGTAGTTAGAGCACCGCGAGGCCAGACTGGCGATGAAGGTGGCCACCAAGGCAGACCAAACATCCCACCGTTACCTATAATAGTGGATGAGGGGACAAGTCCTAGTTGCGCAACCCTCTAACTACAGGCCTCAAATAAGTTAATAGTAGTGTACAGGGGACCACAGTTTGACAGTACTCAAGCTCATCATATAACATATAACATGTTGAACATACAATATCATTCCCATATCATTATCATTATTTCAATGAATCAATTCATAAGAGAAAGTCATTTTAATTAATCATGCTTTTCACCCCGAAAGTAAACACGTAAAAGAGTTTGAAAGGGGGCTATGACTCACTTTATTAGAGAGTGAATAGGGGCTGATCAAACGTGATTCCTTCGCTTAGATTTGTTGCGCCTCAAGCAAGCCTAAACCATAACGTATATATTCGCGATGTAAGTTCGCGTGACATGAACTAGTGAGCTAGATCGTGAGATGTATACTAGTAGACTTGCCCATATTTGGTTGTCATTAGATTATGGAATTTAAGTGCATTATGATGTTCTCATTGTTTGGGTATAAGAGATTTGGTGGTAAGAGTCGTTTTCTCATTATATGTTTTTGTACGTTTATTGAATTTCGGTAGTTTGGCTTGGATTTATATGATTTCCATTGCACACTTTGCTTAGTAATAATATTTGACATTAGTGGTCTTATAATATAAATATTTATGTAATTTTTCTGATTTTAATTATTTATTTATTCACTTTATTGATTTATTTGCTAAATAAATCCTTAAAAATACTTTTAAGTGTGATAATTGTCTTTATAAATTATGAATGATTTCATTTGAATTATCTTCTGATATATAAGCTTCTTAATTTATAATTTCATGATTTATACTTTTATTTGTGTATTTTTCATTTATTTTAATAATAATATTTAATTATTTATTTATTCACTTTATTGATTTATTTGCTAAATAAATCCTTAAAAATACTTTTAAGTGTGATAATTGTCTTTATAAATTATGAATGATTTCATTTGAATTATCTTCTGATATATAAGCTTCTTAATTTATAATTTCATGATTTATACTTTTATTTGTGTATTTTTCATTTATTTTAATAATAATATTTAATTATTTATTTATTCACTTTATTGATTTATTTGCTAAATAAATCCTTAAAAATACTTTTAAGTGTGATAATTGTCTTTATAAATTATGAATGATTTCATTTGAATTATCTTCTGATATATAAGCTTCTTAATTTATAATTTCATGATTTATACTTTTATTGATTTTTATGTCTTTTAATTACCATTTAAATTCAATAATTCATGGAAATTCTTAGAAATCATCACTAAACATTTTGGTCAAAAATCTCAGTCCTTTTAGGCAACTTTTATCCATACAAAATCATATCAAAATCACGAAAAGGTGGTTTTTGAGCTTGTTGTTGTCATGAACTAATAGATCTGAGTTTTGTGCTTTTATTTCAACATTTTACCAGTAGGTTTATCATATTTTCTTGGTCATAAGATTATGGTGCATGTGTGTGCTCAAAATGCATTTTTGCGTGTTTTCGGTTTGTGATTTCTAGCTTATTTTAACATGTTTTGATTCAAGCTTTATATCCTTGATATTTTATCAATTTTTCCAGAATATTAACACTAATATTAACATATTTTTCACTTATAACAAGTCCATATCCATCTCATAATCCAACAAAAGATCCAACTTTCTTAAATCTAGCATATATGCATTCAAATCAACACTTTTCACTATCAACTTTTATAGATCTATCTTTCAACAATATAAAAACATCTTTTATATGAAAATCTCAGAATATACTCTTCAAAAATATACAAAAACATATAGATCTATCAACAAGAAAGTCACTTTAAAAGCTACTAATCCATAACCACACTTTTGGGTCTTAAACTTGTTGAATCCTTGGATCTTTCTTATTAGATTCGACATGCATGAGCATGGAAAGAAAGATCCTATCAACCTTGCCCTCATTAAGTGTATATTACAAAGAAAACAAGAAGAAAGTATGAGTTTTTGATAAAACCTTTGAATATAAACAAAACAAGATTAGATCTAGTAAAAAGGATGAAGATTATACCCTCTTGAACTTGGTTTTGGATGAAGATTTTGGGCAGATTTTCATGGCCTTCAAACCCCAATAATACCTTGAATCTAAGCCTAGAACAACCCTTGAACCTTGCTTGTATTAACCCTTTATTAATCTAACTTAAACCCTTATTATTTGTGTAAGTTTAGATGTGATTTAGTCTTGTTCTTGCCCTATTTCTTGCTTGGCCGAAATGAAGAAGAGAAGGAGGGAGAGAGGGAGAGTTTTTCTTGAGAGAAAATAAAAGAGTGAGAAGAGTGTGAAGAGGTGGTGAGTTCCAAGAGAGAAAGGAGTGTTTATGTGATTTGAATTTGTGTGTGTGGGGTGTGAAAGGGGGGGGGGCGGCCTTAAGGGTATGGGAAGGGTTTTTGGCATCTTTTTTTTTTTTATAAAAATTATGTATATAAGGTGTATATATGTTAGGTGTAAGTGTATAAATATTTGTAAGGTTATATGGTATTTGTTTGTAGTTATAAGTTGATGTTTGTTCTAATATGTGCATATGTATATATGTCATGTATATATGCTTGTATGTATACATTTTTGTGTTTCTAATATGTTACATGAGCCTTTGATTATAAACTTGTATTTATTTTAAGCATATATGTATATACATATATATACTTATTATGATTTAAACGCTTTTATGCGCATACGAACTCATAACATATTTTGAAATAGAGATTTTATTTTTGTGACCGAATTTACTTTAATTAGCTAAATGATTAAGTTGTTGGACCTTCGTAAGGATTTTTGATGGTTATCTCAACTTGTGAGACTTACATTATTATTTAGCTACTTTGATTGACCATCAATAAAATTTTGTTCGATGGTACTTTATAACTCACATTTAGAATTGAACAATAGCTTTAGATTGCTAATTTTAGGGCATTATCTACTAGCTTCTAGTATAACTATGGCTTGCGAGATCATAGGCAACATAACTAGCTCATATATAATATTTAAAAAGTAGGGTTGTTACATCCTTACCCCCTTAGAAGAATTCCGTCCCGGAATTTGAATTTGCTTAGGGAGTAAGTGCGGATATTTCTCGCGTATAAAGTCCTCGCGCTCCCATGTAAACTCTGGTCCGCGTTTCGTATCCCATCTAACTTTAACAATAGGGATCTTGCTCCTCTTTAGGCGTTTCTCATCGCGATCGAGAACTTCTATTGGCTCCTCACGAAATTGGAGCTTATCCTCCACACGTAGTTCTTCCAGTGGGACTACCTTCGAATCATCCGCCACACATTTCTTCAAGTTTGACACATGAAATGTGTCATGAACATCTCCCAATTCTTGGGGTAATTTCAACTTATAGGCTACGGGGCCTATTCTAGCAACAATTTCAAATGGCCCGATGTATCGGGGGCTCAGCTTTCCTCTTTTGCCGAACCTTACGGTTCCCTTCCATGGTGACACCTTTAATAGTACTTTGTCGCCAACCTCAAATTCTAGGGGCTTCCTCCTTTTATCCGCATAACTCTTTTGCCGATCTCTCGCGGCTTTAAGCTTTTCTTTAATGATCGCCACTTTGTCCGTTGTCTCTTGGACAAAATCAACGGTAGCTAGGCTTCTCTCGCCCGCCTCTATCCAACACATGGGTGATCTACATTTACGTCCGTATAGAGCCTCAAACGGCGCACACTGTATGCTAGAGTGATAACTGTTGTTGTAAGTAAATTCTGCGTATGGCAAGTGTTCATCCCAACTTCCACTAAATTCTAATGCGCAAGCTCTTAGCATATCCTCCAATGTTTGTATTGTACGCTCACTTTGCCCATCCGTTTTTGGGTGGTAAGCCGTGCTTAATGATAACGTAGTGCCCATTGCTTCTTGCACAAGACCCCAGAAACGTGAGGTAAACCTACCATCCCTATCGGATATGATGGACAGAGGTACACCATGCAATGTCACAATCTTTTCAACGTACAATGTGCTAAACGTTCAGTGTTCCAGTCTTCTTTGATGGGGATGAAATGGGCTGATTTCGTAAGACGATCAACAATCACCCATATAGCATCATGACCTTTCTTTGTCCGAGGCAATTTCGTTACTAGGTCCATTGCTATTTGCTCCCACTTCCACTTGGGTATTTCTGGCTGCTTTAAAAGTCCAGCTGGCTTCTGGTGCTCAGCTTTGACCATCGCACAAGTCATGCATCGGCTCACATATAGAGCTACATCCCCTTTCATCCCAGGCCACCAAAAGTCCCTTTTTAGACCCTGGTACATCTTATCTGCTCCTGGATGAATCGAGTATTTTGAATTGTGAGCTTCATTCATTAACACCTCTCTTAGCCCGTTGATATTTGGGACCCAAGCTCTTCCCTTGAAATACAAGATCCCTTCATCATCCCTATCGAACCTTGTTTCTACTCCACTCAATGCCTCTTCTTCAATGTTCTTCCCTTCAAAAGCTTTTGCTTGATCTTCTAAGAATCTGTCCCTTAGAGACATTTTCACCTGTAAGTGATAAATTCTTGTCTTCGACACCCTAGTGCTCACCTTCCTACTAAGGGCGTCAGCAACAACATTTGCCTTTCCTGGGTGGTACTTAATTTCACACTCGTAATCGTTAAGTAGCTCCATCCACCTTCTTTGCCTCATGTTTAACATCTTCTGATCGAAGATGTGTTGTAAGCTCTTGTGATCAGTAAATATGGTGCACTTGGTTCCATAAAGATAATGTCGCCATATCTTCAAGGCAAACACTACGGCTCCTAGCTCCAAATCGTGTGTTGAATAATTCTTCTCATGTGGCTTTAATTGCCTGGATGCGTACGCAATAACCTTGTCTCTTTGCATTAGTACGCACCCTAGCCCTTTATTCGACGCATCACAATATACTACAAATCCTTCCATTCCATCCGGCAACGCTAGTATTGGTGCTTCACACAACATGTCCTTAAGCGTTTGAAACGCCTGCTCTTGTTCTTCACCCCATTCGAACTCTCTTGCCTTTTGGGTTAATTGGGTTAAAGGTACCGCAATCTTAGAAAATCCCTGAATGAACCTCCTATAATAACCCGCCAAGCCTAGGAAGCTACGCACTTCCGTTGGTGTCTTGGGTGTCTCCCATTTCTTGATTGCCTCTATCTTAGACGGATCTACATGAATCCCTTCTTCGTTCACAACGTGTCCCAGAAATTGGACTTGACGGAGCCAAAATTCACACTTAGAAAACTTAGCATATAGCTTCTCGTCTCTAAGTAGCTGCAAGATTATCCTTAGGTGCTTCTCGTGCTCCTCCTTGCTTCTAGAGTATATCAAAATGTCATCGATAAACACTATGACGAACTTATCCAAGTATGGCCTGCAGATCCTATTCATTAGGTCCATGAAAACGGCTGGCGCATTTGTGAGACCAAAGGGCATCACTAGAAACTCATAGTGCCCATAGCGAGTTCTGAAAGCCGTTTTAGGTACATCTTCTTCTCGTACCCTCAACTGATGATAGCCGGACCTAAGGTCAATTTTCGAGAAATGCGACGCTCCTTGCAGTTGGTCGAACAAATCGTCTATTCGTGGCAACGGGTACCTATTCTTGATCGTCAATTTATTCAACTCTCTATAGTCGATGCACATCCTCAAAGATCCATCCTTCTTCTTGACAAAGAGAATCGGCGCACCCCAGGGTGAAGAACTAGGTTGGATTAAACCTTTATCAAGCAATTCTTGCAATTGCTCCGAGAGTTCTCGCATTTCTGAGGGCGCTAGCCTGTACGGTGCTTTAGCCACGGGGGCTGCCCCGGGAACTAAATCGATAGTAAACTCTACTTGTCTCGCTGGGGGAAGTCCAGGTAGTTCGTCCGGAAACACATCTAGAAAATCTCTAACCACAGCTACCTTGAGAGGGTCCTTATCTTTCACTCGCTTATCCACTACTTGTGCCAAGTATGTATGATATTCCTTCCGTAGGTACTTCCTCACCTTCATGGACGACACCAACTTAGGTTGGACTCCCGCCTTATGGCCTTGAACTATTAGCACCTCACCGCTATCTAAAGGAATCTTAATGATCCTTTCATGGCAAAGTATTTCAGCACGCATTTTTGACAACCAATCCATTCCTACTATCACATCAAAACTTCCTATTTCTATGGGAATCAAGTCTATACTATAGTCCTTCTCATCTAAAGTTAACTTGCAATCAACAATAATTTCCTTAGCCTTATACTCGTTTCCATTAGCATATTCAACATAATAAGTTTCCTCCAGTTCACTAGGTTTCTTATCAATCAATTCTTTAAATTCAAAGGAAATAAAACTTCTTTCGGCTCCAGAATCAAACAACATAGATGCATAAACATTATTTATTGGAAACGTACCTACGATGACATTAGGGTCATCACGTGCCTCATTCGCTCCCATGGCATACACCCTTCCTCGGGCTTGACCTCCTTGATTGCCACGATTTCCTTGGTTAGCGTTGTTGCCTTGATTCCCAATATTAGCTTGATTCCCAACATTTCCTCCATTGACTTGATTTCCATTGTTTCCTCGGTTTGCTTGGTTCCCGCGATTTCCAACATTCCTAAAGTTACCACGGTTACCATTTCCATTTCCACGGTTGCCTTGTGCTCTCCTCAACCTAGGACAAGCATTTCTCCAATGATCTGTACTTCCACATTCGTGACATCCTCCTCGTTGTCCTTCATTCCTTGGCCCGCTTCGGCAGTGAGTAGCAAGGTGACCCATGCGGTTGCAAGTTGTGCAACGCTTGCATTCACCCAAGTGACTATAACCACATCGGTTGCACCTTGGGGGCATGCCACGATATGGATTGGGGTTAGCATCCACAACCCCATAGTTTCTCACAATCTTTTGCCTCTTGTCCGGCCCATTCCCTTTTCGATCACCAAATCGATTTCCTCCACCCTGTCTCGAACTTGATTCACCTCTTGTGTACTTCCCACGCCTAACCAAATCGTTCACTAGCCTGGTTGCCAAGCTTATAGCCTGCTCCAGAGTGGTAGGACTTGCTGCAGTGACCATCAACCTAACTTCGGTGCCAATCCATAGATAAATCTCTCAACCTTCTTAGCCACAGGGGTTACCATCTCTGGCACCAACACGCTCAACTCGTGAAAGCGGATCACATAGGCCTCCAATTCCAGTCCTCTCATGGCGTGGTTTCCAGAATTCCATCTCTAGTTTTTGTACCTCTTCTCGTGGACAATACTCACGCTTCAACTCATCTTTAAACTGCTCCCAAGTCAAAGCATTGACTGCTGCAGGACCTCTAGTAGTCGCTTGGAGATTCCACCAAGTAAGAGCTCTTCCCTGAAGCTTACTAGCAGCAAACTTCACACGGTCAGCCGGCGCACAAGTAATGATGTTCAAGTTGGCTTCCATGCTTTGGAACCAAGTAAGCAATGCAACAGGACCTTCTGTCCCATGAAACTCCTTGGGATTGCAAGACGTGAAAGCCTTGTAGGCATTCCTGTCAATAGCATTCTCTCCTCCATCTTGTCTTCTAGCCGTGTTGAGTGTAGCGGTTACATTCTCCGCTATTTGGGTGGCAATGTTTGGCATGGCGGCATTGATCTGTTGAGAGATAAGCTCGGCTAACTCGGCTCTTCGCTGGGCCTCTTCACTCGTTTCTCCGCCGGTCCTTCGTGGTGCCATGTCTCTACAAAGGATAATATAGTTTAGTTATTCGTTTATTGAATCATACTATATAAACTCGACTCACGACTTCTTGATCTCACACGAGTATATCTAAAGTTATTTAGTGCATAGAGGGTTCGTTTGTACACATATGTATACGTATAATCCCGATTCATATTCCTTTTTATAATTACGGCTTACTTGTCATTATGAGTAAATAAATGGTTAGGAATTTCTAAAATTAATCAACCATGCTTTCTAGGTTAATTAAGAGAAATACAGAATCTGTATACGAACTTGGAGCACGTAAAAGTGGCTTAAGATGGACGATCTGGGCAAACTCATAAAATATGAAACGTAGCCCTATGAGTTAAGTTTCACCTCCAATTGGAATCAGGTCAAAAGACGAAATACAACTCCAGATATGGCCGTTCTACTAAAAGTGGTCAGAACTGATTTCCTGCTGTAACTATAACTTTTATAATCGAGATAACTTTATCACAACAAGGATAGAACATTTTGTAACCATAGGAAGGCATCAAGCTTACATACATATCATTCAATATGAGTTCACAAAATTGCTACATGCCAAATACTATGTGATCATCGTCACACAAAAGCTAGGAAGTTCAAGAAAGTGAAACAAAGTACAAACGTTCATACATCAAATAAGTTCATAAATAAAGTAACTCTTAGGTTTACTTCCTAAGCATGAGAGCTATTACAAGAGTGCAAAAAGCTGTAAGCACACATCCCATAATGAATATCACTTCATTAACTCGTCGAACTTCTGATATCGCCAAGCTCGCATAATCTCCTGTTCGATCCATAACTCCTAAGGCCCTTTCCATCATCACCTCTTGAGTCCTCACCCTTACTCTAGCATCCCTTAATCCGTTAGCTATTCCCCACACCCTCTCCCTTTCTTCACGAGTCATACCAATGGGAGGTGGAGGGGGTACTCCATAGACTGGGCGGTGTGGTCTCCTCTCCTTGACGCCTATGTCCAAGATGGTACCAGGGATGATCACGAGGAAGACGCGGCTGAAAGTAGGGGTCTTGGGCTGAAAATCGCCCATCGCTTAGGTTCATAGGTGCATCTTGCCTCGGCGGAGTAGGTGCTCTAGGGGCAGGTGGTGATGGTGGTGGCGAGGGTGAGCGACGTTCAGGTTGCTAGGGGCAACACTCCTAGCATTATCGTCTTCCGATGGGTCTTCCATTGGATCGGTCTCTTCTTCCTCTTCTTCTGGGAGTGGTTGGGGAGGTTGCTCTTGCTCTAGGCTTCTCCTTTCTTCCTCTTCCAAATAGTCCACAAATCCGTACAAGTTCCTTGGTCTAAGGGCTGATCCGGAAGCTCCACTTGCTCGTGACATGATGTTCCTACACAAGTTTCACAAAGGCGTGAGATGACGACTTGACTCGACGCTTAGACGACCATGGACGACCGACTTGACCTTTGACGACCCATATGGCAACTTACGGACAGCAAGACGACTCGACGGACCATGAGACGACCTTAACCATTTGACAAGCAACCAATCAACTCGACCAACGACTCACAAGCTTAACAACCGAACAACGACATGACTATTCACAACCGACGACCAACTCAACTCGCGCGACCGACATAACCATTTATAATTAAAGTAATGACTAGAATTCAACTTGTGCGTAGCTCTCATGTATTACACCTAAATGGACAAAGTAATGCTAGCCAAGTGGGGGTATCAACTAAGGGTTCTACTAGGTAATGCAAACATTGGATTTGGTTATGTATCTTTTGCACCAAGAATCGTTTTTAAAGCTTATTTTCAAAAGACTCATTTTGAATATCCCTTATACAATCATTTCGATCATTCCATATTAAATTTTTAGTTAGGCATAGTTGATCAGGCTATGCATAAGTAAAACGAGAATACTTTATGATCGACTCAACTGTTTAAGAAATATTCGACTTGTTTTTGAAAATACGTAGGTTATAGCAAAAATTCTCTATAACCTTGAGCTTTGATACCATTTTTCTGTAACACCCCGACTATAGCGGAAACACGAGATGCCACAGAACGACATGGTACAAAAGATTTAAGTAACAAACATCAACGTAAAGTTTCAAAAGCCATTCGAATTAAAAAGGTAACAAGTTCAAGTGGACGTTTAATAAACATTACATAACCAAATTCATAATCAAAAGTTCAAATGTTTGCGTTACTAGTCCAACATGCAACAAATAAACTCATCGTCCAAGGAGCGGTCCAAAAGCTAACTTACTGCCCTAGACCAGAAAAGCATGAAGAAAAAGTGTCAACTACGAGAGTTGAGTGAGTTCATAGGATTATGCTAACAACACGCATATATTTAATCCAATTCAAGAAAGAATAAGTCATAAATTTCCAAGAGTTCCATCATACTGTCCATACCCAAACCGTATGTTCAATCCACAATTTCCATCCATAATATAATATCAATACCTCTGAGTCAATGGTAAGATTACCATGACATAACTTGATGAGATTGTTCTTGAGCCACTACTAAGACCGGTTATGTCCCAATAATCAGATATAATGTCCCAAATGATAAGATAATGATAAGCACATGCTGTCAATCACGTGCATAAAGATAACCAAGGGTCGTGCCATGGAGACGCCCATAAATATATAGTAGTTAGAGCACCGCGAGGCCAGACTGGCGATGAAGGTGGCCACCAAGGCAGACCAAACATCCCACCGTTACCTATAATAGTGGATGAGGGGACAAGTCCTAGTTGCGCAACCCTCTAACTACAGGCCTCAAATGAGTTAATAGTAGTGTACAGGGGACCACCGTTTGACAGTACTCAAGCTCATCATATAACATATAACATGTTGAACATACAATATCATTCCCATATCATTATCATTATTTCAATGAATCAATTCATAAGAGAAAGTCATTTTAATTAATCATGCTTTTCACCCCGAAAGTAAACACGTAAAAGAGTTTGAAAGGGGGCTATGACTCACTTGATTAGAGAGTGAATAGGGGCTGATCAAACGTGATTCCTTCGCTTAGATTTGTTGCGCCTCAAGCAAGCCTAAACCATAACGTATATATTCGCGGTGTAAGTTCGCGTGACATGAACTAGTGAGCTAGATCATGAGATGTATACTAGTAGACTTGCCCATATTTGGTTGTCATTAGATTATGGAATTTAAGTGCATTATGATGTTCTCATTGTTTGGGTATAAGAGATTTGGTGGTAAGAGTCGTTTTCTCATTATACGTTTTTTGTACGTTTATTGGAATTTCGGTAGTTTGGCTTGGATTTATATGATTTCCATTGCACACTTTGCTTAGTAATAATATTTGACATTAGTGGTCTTATAATATAAATATTTTAAGTATATTTTCTGATTTGTAAATATATATTTAATTTAATAATATTTAATTATTTATTTATTCACTTTATTGATTTATTTGCTAAATAAATCCTTAAAAATACTTTTAAGTGTCATAATTGTCTTTATAAATTATGAATGATTTCATTTGAATTATCTTCTGATATATAAGCTTCTTAATTTATAATTTCATGATTTATACTTTTATTTGTGTATTTTCCATTTATTTTAATAATAATATTTAATTAATTGTTTTTACTTAATTATTTATCTTTAAATTATGTAACACATGTCTCTTGCCTTTTTGCTATTTTTCTCCAGTAGGTTTTAGTTATTTTTATCAATGGTTAAGATGATTTAACTTCATTCTTGATTTACATAATTTATTTATTGATTTTTATGTCTTTTAATTACCATTTAAATTCAATAATTCATGGAAATTCTTAGAAATCATCACCAAACATTTTGGTCAAAAATCTCAGGCCTTTTAGGCAACTTTTATCCATACAAAATCATATCAATTCAACCTCTCTTGTGTCTTGCTCATTTTGAGGGTTTTATGATTAAAAATCGTTTACCGAAATAGTGATTTTAGCCTCATTTCTTAAGCAATTAAAGTGCTTCAAAATGGATTTTCATTCTTGTTTCATTATTTCCAGAAAGTTCATCATATTTTGGTGTCCAAAATCGTGAGAGTGGTGGTGGTGTGATATGTGCAATTTAGTGCTTTCGGTTAGTGATTATTTGACCCGAAAAGGTGGTTTTTGAGCTTGTTGTTGTCATGAACTAATAGATCTGAGTTTTGTGCTTTTATTTCAACATTTTACCAGTAGGTTTATCATATTTTCTTGGTCATAAGATTATGGTGCATGTGTGTGCTCAAAATGCATTTTTGCGTGTTTTCGGTTTGTGATTTCTAGCTTATTTTAACATGTTTTGATTCAAGCTTTATATCCTTGATATTTTATCAATTTTTCCAGAATATTAACACTAATATTAACATATTTTTCACTTATAACAAGTCCATATCCATCTCATAATCCAACAAAAGATCCAACTTTCTTAAATCTAGCATATATGCATTCAAATCAACACTTTTCACTATCAACTTTTATAGATCTATCTTTCAACAATATAAAAACATCTTGTTAAACAGAAATTTGAGCTTGATTTGTGCAAAAATGGAGTTAGTGTGTGAAAAGGTGTAGTGTGTGTTTTGGAGGTTGAAGATGAAGATCAGAGAGAAATATGGTTGAATTGTTGTGATTAATTAAAGAAATGGGGGAAAAGCTTACAATTTTTGGTATGGAAAGGAGTATTTATACACTAGACTAACTTTCACTAATACTCCTTCCATTGTTAAAATAATTACATTTTAACACCATTTTTGGATTTCTAACATTCTTCCCCTTGGTGTTGAAATGTAATTCATGCACGATATCATCTATAAATACGAATTTGTTGATGAGGTCTTCGAAGCTTTCTCATTGTCTTCAAGATCTTCCATCAAACTTGGCTTTACGTCTTTAATCTTCACACTTACCTTAAAGATGTATCTTTAAGTCTTGAACTTCTCAGAGTATGAGCATTGCGGAAACTTGATCTTGGCTCTTTAGATTTGAACATGATAGCCTCTTCTTGACAATCTTAACTTTGTCACACTTCCCCTTAATTAATGAATCTTTCTCTTGAAGCATTTGGACAAACATCTTTTCATCACAAACTTCCCCTCGATCAAACAATCATATTTGCGTACCACCAACGCTTATGTATAGGGTGTACCCTCGGCGTACCCACCACGTTGGCGATAACTATCTTCAAAGAATAATTTGGGGATCACTTTAGTCAACAATTTATCTTTCTTCCCCTCAACTGATGAATTCTTCTTTCTTCCCATCAAAATTCAAGAAAGCACACACACTTGTTTGACTTTTTCGACTTCATTATCCTCTTTCTTCCCCTCATGATGATCTTTCTTCCCCTCATGATGAATGTGTGGCTACATGTTCATCATGTCTCTTTGAAGTCGAAACTGGGGAATCAACCATTATGAAGTAGTAGTCCAATAAACAACATCTTTAGCCCGGGTTATACACTGACATGTGTATAAGCCATTTTCATCGAATCACTTATGAACAACCTTTGGGACCCATTTTTGTGTAGGCCCAACGGTTTTTGTCTTGACATTCCAATGTACGTGTCATCGATTCGACGAATAGAATCTGCAGTCCATGGTGGGTGAAAACTCGAGGTTGTTGAAAAGTTGAGTTTTTGTGGACGCAGTGGAGATGCAAAGACATTCACTTTTTGCACGGTAATTGGTTTTGGTGCAAGTTCATAGAGTTGCCAAAGTGAGTATTTGATTGTCTTTGACTCAGTTGACTTTGGTTTGTAGATGGGTTTCCATTTGATCTTGGGCAACTGAGCTTTTGCTTGGGAGATGAACTGAGAGTTGTCTTCAAATGATAAGAATGGAATGAGTGTCTGTGTTCCATCAATAGTAGGCTTCGAAGAATACTTTCTATCCTTGAATAAGGCATAGTTAGTAAATTGAGAAGCTTTACGTTCAGCAGGTGATGAAACTTTGATCTTTGAGTTCTTTGGGATGGACTCAGTGCAAACTTTCTTTGAAGCATCAAGTTTAGTTGGAAGTATTGGACTTGCATCATGATAAACTGATCCATCATCACTTTGAGTGTCACAAGATGTTGATTGTGTTTGCAATTCCATCTCAAGTTCAGAGATTCTCTTTCGTAGAGATGTTTCATTTGATTGAAATTGCAAACAATTCTCTTCAAGAGTCTTGATTTTCTTGCAAGCATCTTGTCTCTCCTTCTCAACTTTGTTCATCTCATCAATAAACTTTCCCTCCATGGTTAAGAAAATGGATGTCTCATTTTGCAACTGAATTTGAAGACTTGAAATCTTCTCTTGCAAAATAAGTTCTCTTGATTTGCTCTCCAAGATACTATCATTCAGCTTTTTGTTGGAAGTTTCCAATTCTTTTGACATTTTTGAAATCTTGGACTGCAAAAGATCATGTTCTTTTTGAACACTTTCCATGTTGGACAACTTTAGATCATTTGCATGTTTGAGCTCTTTGTTTTCTTCTTTGAGATGTTGAACTTCAAGTTGGAAATTGTGGTGTTGTTCCAAAATATTAAGAAGCTTTTTCAAATTAGCTTGTTTTCGTTCATATTCAGCCACAATACAATTCGTTGAACGATACTTGTCACCACATGAACAAGTTTGAGTACCATGATAATGTATCTCTTTCCAACTTGGTTCTAAGCCCGTTAAATCTTCTGTTAAGGAATGAATAAAATCTTTGGATATTTCAATTGACATTTTGTTAAGCAAAGGGTGAAATGAAATGAAAAGGTAGTTGTGATTGAAATTGAAGTGAAAGAATTAAAATTGAAATTTGGAGATTTTGTACTTCAGGTTTCCCTCCAAATTTTTTTCGCCGAAATATGTTCTCACGAAACTTTGAATTTCATGTAAACTTTGGATATCATGAACGTAGGAAAAATTTGATAATTTCAAAAAAATTTCGCCAAAACCGCGTCGATAACGGATGAAAATTGGCCTAAAATTTTTTTAACGCTATCAAATTTTAAATCTTCATGAATTATCCCTTTTTAAGATCCTGGGCAAAAATTTTTTTTTTTTTTTTTTTGGTGAAACGATCTTGATAAGATCGTCCTGGGTAAGATCGTTCTAGGGTGAGATCGTTTTGAGTAAGATCGTCTTGAGCAAGATCGTTCTAGGAGTTTGATGAAAATTTGGTTAAGTCTAAAAATGAAACGATCTTGGAAAACAGAATGTGAAACGATCTTGAAGAACTGGGACGATCTTGATTGAAGATCGTCTTGGAAATTTTGATGAAAATTTGGTTAAGTATAAGAAATGAAACGGTCTTGAAAAACTGGGACGATCTTGATTGAAGATCGTCTTGGAAATTTTGGTGAAATTTGGCTAAGTATGAGAAATGAAACGGTCTTGAAAAACTGGGACGATCTTGATTGAAGATCGTCTGAATGTGAAACGATCTTGAAGAACTGGGACGATCTTGATTGAAGATCGTCTTGAAAGTTTTTGGTGAAATTTGGCTAAGTATGAAAAATGAAACGGTCTTTTTGATGAAGATCGTCTTAGGTGAAACGATCTTGGTTTGAAGTTCGTCCTGGGTAAAAAAAATGAGACGATCTTGGTATGAAGATCGTCTTGTTTTCTTTCTTCAAAACTTCTAAGTGTATGAAACGACCAAACCAATCCTTTTGGATTAATTAGCCAGAATCAACACTTCCACAACACACTCTTAGCTAAAACGATCTTGTGAGGATCGTCTTAACAAGCCACAAATCACTGAGCTAAAACGATCTTAGGAAGATCGTCCTAGTGAAGATCGTCTTGGTCATCTTCTTCATCTCAACATGAACAGCAGCAGTTTTCTCCATTAACGACATGGCAAAGCTTCAATAACTTTCGATTTACTAGGAGTTAGATCACGAAATAACTTGCAAACTGTTTGTTTTCACCTCCGCAACAAATCTATGAACAAAATTCAACACCAAACACAACAGATTCAAAACCCAAAAAATCGCGCCAAAACTCAAAATTCAATCTCGAGATTTGGAATGAATTGGAACTTGAAAATTGACAGGATTATGTTATCAATAGCCACGAATCTATTGATGAACAAACAATTGTGATTTTATGTGATTTGATGTGTGAATTTTGAAGAAAATTTGGTTAAGTATAAAAATGAAACGGATCTTGAAGAACTGGGACGATCTTGATTGAAGATCGTCTTGGAAATTTTGATGAAATTGTGATCAAATTCAGTTATGGATCGTCATCCGATTGATGTTTTGCTCTGATACCAATTGTTAAACAGAAATTTGAGCTTGATTTGTGCAAAAATGGAGTTAGTGTGTGAAAAGGTGTAGTGTGTGTTTTGGAGGTTGAAGATGAAGATCAGAGAGAAATATGGTTGAATTGTTGTGATTAATTAAAGAAATGGGGGAAAAGCTTACAATTTTTGGTATGGAAAGGAGTATTTATACACTAGACTAACTTTCACTAATACTCCTTCCATTGTTAAAATAATTACATTTTAACACCATTTTTGGATTTCTAACATCTTTTATATGAAAAATCTCAGAATATACTCTTCAAAAATATACAAAAACATATAGATCTATCAACAAGAAAGTCACTTTAAAAGCTACTAATCCATAACCACACTTTTGGGTCTTAAACTTGTTGAATCCTTGGATCTTTCTTATTAGATTCGACATGCATGAGCATGGAAAGAAAGATCCTATCAACCTTGCCCTCATTAAGTGTATATTACAAAGAAAACAAGAAGAAAGTATGAGTTTTGATAAAACCTTTGAATATAAACAAAACAAGATTAGATCTAGTAAAAAGGATGAAGATTATACCCTCTTGAACTTGGTTTTGGATGAAGATTTTGGGCAGATTTTCGTGGCCTTCAAACCCCAATAATACCTTGAATCTAAGCCTAGAACAACCCTTGAACCTTGCTTGTATTAACCCTTTATTAATCTAACTTAAACCCTTATTATTTGTGTAAGTTTAGATGTGATTTAGTCTTGTTCTTGCCCTATTTCTTGCTTGGCCGAAATGAAGAAGAGAAGGAGGGAGAGAGGGAGAGTTTTTCTTGAGAGAAAATAAAAGAGTGAGAAGAGTGTGAAGAGGTGGTGAGTTCCAAGAGAGAAAGGAGTGTTTATGTGATTTGAATTTGTGTGTGTGGGGTGTGAAAGGGGGGGGCCGGCCTTAAGGGTATGGGAAGGGTTTTTGGCATCTTTTTTTTTTATATAAAAATTATGTATATAAGGTGTATATATGTTAGGTGTAAGTGTATAAATATTTGTAAGGTTATATGGTATTTGTTTGTAGTTATAAGTTGATGTTTGTTCTAATATGTGCATATGTATATATGTCATGTATATATGCTTGTATGTATACATTTTTGTGTTTCTAATATGTTACATGAGCCTTTGATTATAAACTTGTATTTATTTTAAGCATATATGTATATACATATATATACTTATTATGATTTAAACGCTTTTATGCGCATACGAACTCATAACATATTTTGAAATAGAGATTTTATTTTTGTGACCGAATTTACTTTAATTAGCTAAATGATTAAGTTGTTGGACCTTCGTAAGGATTTTTTGATGGTTATCTCAACTTGTGAGACTTACATTATTATTTAGCTAATTTGATTGACCATCAATAAAATTTTGTTCGATGGTACTTTATAACTCACATTTAGAATTGAACAATAGCTTTAGATTGCTAATTTTAGGGCATTATCTACTAGCTTCTAGTATAACTATGGCTTGCGAGATCATAGGCAACATAACTAGCTCATATATAATATTTAAAAAGTAGGGTTGTTACAGACAAAAAAAACTAACAAAACTGAAAACAACAACAAACAAAAAACAGAAAAAATGGTTGCGCTGGGTGTTAAGCCAAAGGAGGCAGCCAAGAAGTCTAGATTTTTGGAAGAAAGAGCTTTTCCGATATTTTGTGGAGCTACCAAAGTTACCAAGACCAGAAGACCAGAGTTGGATTCGATGTATAAGTTTAAGGAAGCTAGACAAGTTGAAGAATACATAGAGCTTCTTAAACTCACCAAGCAATATAATCCCAAGCTCCTTGAAGAACAAAGAAATCACAAGATCTTGGTGCTGGTCAGAGTCATTTTGGTTAAAAGGAATACTATCTCAATCCCAAGTTTCCATGTCAAAAGAGATAATGGCAAGAGCTACAGATTACTGAAACACAATTCAAGCTGCTGCCCGTTGATGACATTATCTTCCTCTACAATCATTTCTTGAATGCAATGCAGCGATACCGTGAAGATGTTATTACCTTTGAAGCTGTTAAAAGATATATGTCAAGCTGCATTCAGTATGCTTCATTGGAAGATTTTCAAATAGGATTTGAAGTTGTGAAGAGGAAGATTAATGTGCCGTATCCAGATCAAAGTCTATACACTCCAGATATAGAACAGCTAAGTATTGGTCATATCATAGAAGAACCATCCTTCGGTGTTGTCTTTTTGAATAGCAGAAAGAAGAAGATTTTCATTCGCATGGATGAACTTGCTTCTTATTCTGATGGAACTTTGGAGTTTTGTAAGAATGTGTTGTTGTGCCTGCAAGAAGACGATCAAGATGAAAAGAAAAAGGAAGTGTTTGACAAAGCAATCTCCAAGATTAATCAAAGACTCGAGTACAGAGACAGCATTAGAATGATGAGAGAAGCAAAGAATGTTCAGAAGTCTAAGTACGTCGTACGTCGAAGAGGAGGTTGTTGGATCAAGTACGAGCCCGGTCATCGTCCAGGTCCACAGAACATTCCTCCAAGAAACTTTGCAGACAACATGGTTGTTCCTGATGATAGACCCGAAGGAGAAAATTGGTTCTGGCATCCAAACAAAGATAGACCGAATACAAGAGCTTAAAGAAAGACAAAGACTGGATATTTTCACAAATCACTACTAAGGGGGAGATTGTTAGAAATATAAATGTAGTAGTTGATTTGTGTACCTTATGTTAATTTGTACTTATATTGTAAACTTGTTACAATGGAAGGGGACATAGTGTAAATAGCTCATATGTATATAAACCCCCTCCATTATGTTAATTGTAACCTTTCACCCCATAATACAATCTAATCTTTCCCTGACATCTCTCTACTCTCTCTCTACTTTCTCTCACTAGAAACCTCCATTAACACACACTAAAACACACACTAAAGCTCGAATTCTATACATTACAGATTTTGATCCTTTAATCTTCCTTCCAGGTAAGATATGATTTATTGATCAATTGTTGAGTCATTTGAATGGTTTTTACCCAATAAATTCGGATCTTAAGGGTTAGGGTTGATTTGATTACGTTTCGTCATCGATTACTTGGGTTTTCGGGTAATCTAATGTATTGTTATTGTATCCTCTTGTCCCTGGAACAAGTGATCAGGTGAAATCATCATATGAGTCATACTTTGGGTGCATATGAGATCCATAGGTCGTGTTGGTTGCTATGGTCATTTGATGGTCGAAATAGTTTGAAAAACAAAGGGTTTATTAGATCTGAAAATCTAGTAATATTGCAAAAATCATATCTCTTTCAATTAAAAGAGTTAGGAGATGAATCTTATATTTTTGAAAAGGTATACGTGTCCTCTTGAATCTATATGAATAAAGTTTCTGGTGATTTTGCCCATAGATAGGTGAAAAGTGTCGATTTCCAAAAGTGGTCGAATTTCGGACGAGTTCTGCTGGCCTATCTTGTAAACGTCATAAATCATTCATTATAGAACTTCAAGAGTCAAACTTTATATTTCTGGAAAGGTCTTTGAATTACCTACATTTCTTAAGAACTAAGCTTTGACTCATTTGATTGTCTTGAGGTCGAAAAGTCGCCTGCAAGTAAAGGGTGCGAGTCTGGAAGTTGATATCGACGAGACCACCCATGGGCTCTGCGATATTAGCAGGCAGAAAGGTTCTAAGAACGTTCAAGTGTCTAGTTGACTTATATATCCATCCTTCTTGTACCATAGGTTGTCGGGAACACTCGTCAAGCACGGTAAACACATTGTGACTGTTGAGTACTCCATCGAGGTAAGATAACATCTTTTACCACATGAGGGACAACAAAACATAAGTTTTCATTGGTTAACTTCCCCAAATGAATGTTTGTATGTTTATATGTATTCGGGAATGTATGGGATGTTTCTATGGGAATGATTATGTTACCATTAATGATGAATGGTAAGCTTGAGCATGCTATAATGAAATGATGATATGTTTATGTTATGAAATGATGTTATGATGAAATAAGGTAAATGATAGGCTGAAATTTATATGTTGATAATACGATAAGATGCTTTGATGATATAAACGTATGATGCTATAATGCAATTGATGATATGATGACGTATTGTTATGATATATGCTTATGAAATGATATGACGATATGTTGCTATCACTTTAAGATGATATGATGCTTATATGACATGATGATATGATGTTATTATGTTATAACGATATGTTGATATGAATGATACGTTGATATGAAAATAAAGTGATATGACGATGTGATGTTAATATGTGATGATGGTATGTTGATGCATATATGTCATATGATTGATTGCATGGCTTGAACATCTAGTCACTAGACTTCTATAGGTTGCCATGATACGTGCACGATTAAGGGCCCTAAAGTAAAGAAAGATACATGTGATTAGTTTAGGTGAAAGTGTAGCCTAAGCTAATATAATCAAGAAGTCTCGAGCATATGTAAAGTTTTGTGTTAATCTTAACCCATGCTAGTTCTTCGGAGTTAGTGTGTACGTGGTCACGTGGTGTGGGAATCTAGATACCTCCCCGTGGCATAGTTATGTTTGAGTGTATCCGGGTGGAGTAACTAACCACTACACGCGCAAAGTTCAAACGGTATACTCAGTTGGATCGACTTTGTCTTTCCTTAACGACGACAATGGACCACCGTAAGGTCTACCCATCAAGTCGGGTGTGAGGACTCCATGTAAGGTCTTATGGCCTCCTACACACAACCCCACATCCTAAGTAAGTGGCCTATGTTTAGGCAAAGAAAGTAAAGAAAGATACATGTGATTAGTTTAGGTGAAAGTGTAGCCTAAGCTAATATAATCAAGAAGTCTCGAGCATATGTAAAGTTTTGTGTTAATCTTAACCCATGCTAGTTCTTCGGAGTTAGTGTGTACGTGGTCACGTGGTGTGGGAATCTAGATACCTCCCCGTGGCATAGTTATGTTTGAGTGTATCCGGGTGGAGTAACTAACCACTACACGCGCAAAGTTCAAACGGTATACTCAGTTGGATCGACTTTGTCTTTCCTTAACGACGACAATGGACCACCGTAAGGTCTACCCATCAAGTCGGGTGTGAGGACTCCATGTAAGGTCTTATGGCCTCCTACACACAACCCCACATCCTAAGTAAGTGGCCTATGTTTAGGCAAAGAAAGTAAAGAAAGATACATGTGATTAGTTTAGGTGAAAGTGTAGCCTAAGCTAATATAATCAAGAAGTCTCGAGCATATGTAAAGTTTTGTGTTAATCTTAACCCATGCTAGTTCTTCGGAGTTAGTGTGTACGTGGTCACGTGGTGTGGGAATCTAGATACCTCCCCGTGGCATAGTTATGTTGATGATATGATGTTATTATGTTATAACATATGTTGATATGAATGATACGTTGATATGAAAATAAAGTGATATGACGATGTGATGTTAATATGTGATGATGGTATGTTGATGCATATATGTCATATGATTGATTGCATGGCTTGAACATCTAGTCACTAGACTTCTATAGGTTAGCCATGATACGTGCACGATTAAGGGCCCTAAAGTAAAGAAAGATACATGTGATTAGTTTAGGTGAAAGTGTAGCCTAAGCTAATATAATCAAGAAGTCTCGAGCATATGTAAAGTTTTGTGTTAATCTTAACCCATGCTAGTTCTTCGGAGTTAGTGTGTACGTGGTCACGTGGTGTGGGAATCTAGATACCTCCCCGTGGCATAGTTATGTTTTAATGATTATGTTTTCCGCATTTCTAAACGCCGTTAGGCAAAAGTTTTTGAAAATCCAGATTTTAAAATGACGGGTGTTACAGATATAGGTGGATTTTGCTCAGATATTCTTTGATGACTTGGTTGAGCATCTGAAAGGTAAGGGAAGAAAACCCCATGTCCCATTTATTCGTTTTCTATCCATTATTTTCAAAAGAGCACTGGTAATCAATATGATTATCAGTCAGACATTTTTCTGTTTGTGAATATATGAGGGATCTCACCTAATTATTCTCAACTGGTGAGGTCGATATCCCTCCTAATATGATTCACCACTTTAGAAAGATGAAACCAATGCATCATCACCAGATGATTTGGAAGAGGTTCCAGGCGGGCTTCAAAATAATGAAGGACCCACTGGAGTCATCATTGCTGAAATGGTGCAACCAGTAACCCAGGTGGCTCCTGACCCTCAGCAGATAATAACAATTTTGATTCGAACATGGATTTTCTGGGTGAAGATTTGGAAATGGAAGTAGAACATCCTTCAGATCCTCCACATACTTCCAGTATTGCTACTTCTGTTAATCCACATCTTCCAGATATGCCACCACCACCAGAATCAACTTTTGTACCACCTCCACCATTGTAAGTCCCCCGGGTCTTACTGAACCGAGATTGACTTAAGGATATGTCGAGGTGCGGAATTCCTCGAGATAACCCACGGTTTCTATATCTACCTTTTATGATATATATATATCACTATATATATATATATATATATATATATATATATATATATATATATATATATATATATATCTTTTTGCGTGAATATAAACACCCATATTTGGTTACTATAGTGAAACGGCTCTCCGGACAATCTTTTGCTTGTTTCCACAAAAACTCTCAAACCATTTGAGAGTTCTTATGAACAAGCAAACTTTTGCTTGTTCCTCAGAAACTCTCAAATGACCATTTGAGTGTTCTTTCCACAAGCAAACTTTTGCTCGTTCCCAAGAACCCTCAAATGACCTTTTGAGTGTTCTCACAAGCAATAGTTGCATGTGGAGAGAACACTCAAATAACACTTAGGAATATTTGAGTTGATGTTTCAACTGCTGTCTAGACGCAGAACCAACATAAACTCAGCCAATGTTTAAACTGCTGTAAATATACGCAGAACCAATCATTAGCTACGACAATGTTTCTACTGTTGTGGATACGCAGAAACAACATTGTCTATATTACCTATTGGAAGTATTCACTAAGTTAATGTTTCTCCTGCTGTAAATACGCAGAAACACAATTAACTTAACTTCCCTTTGGAACTTCAGTCTAAGGTACTGGTATTGAAGTACTTATTTCAACTGTTGTAGGAGGATCAACATTTTGACCTTCCTTTGCTGGAACCCTTACTTCTGCATTTGGTTCAACAGTTGGAAGAACCACATTTTGTTCCATTCCTTCTGGATCCCCTGCTTCTGCACTTGGTTCAACGACTGGAGAAACCACATTTTGTTCATTTCCAGTTGGAACCCTTGCTTCTGCACTTGGATCAACAACTGGAGGAACCACATTTTGTTCACCTTCAGCTGGAACCCTTGCTCGTACCCGTCTAGGTATTTCATCAAAGAATCTTCGACTGTCAGCATGGATATACTCAGCAAGACAAAACTTCACCATCCTTTCATAGACACCCTTTATGCCAACAAGGAGTTGTGAGCTTTCTAGCTGATGCCTATGTAATCTCTTCAAGTCCTTTCTTGATAGATTAATAAGCTGAAGTGGATCGTAGATTCTAAGCAACTCTTTGTGCCCAGTTGCTCTTGTTGACATAACAACAACGGCTGCACTAAAGTCATCTACTCTCCAGTAATCCATGTCACCAAGCATGTTTTGCGGCCACTTCTTCAAAGGAACCCTACGAACATTTTTGATCTTGTTAATAAATCTAACAATGATCTCTTCTCCGTTCGGTCCCTTAGTAACACGCTTCTTTCTCGGAGTTGGTTTGAACTTGAACTTTCTTGGATCTGACTCTCCACTCTGTTTGAGATGATTGTCATTCTTAATCCAGCTCTCATACAACTTCGCATGCTTGTGATTACCAATAAGCCTAAGCCCTACAAGACCATAGAAGTCTGCCTTTGGCATTGAATTAAAAGCTTCAATGTTAGGCTCAAGGTACTGACATCCATCAAGTCTTTTCATCATGAAAAGTCTCTTTCCTCATCAAATGTCCAACTGAGGATGAGTTCTTGTAGACCTGATGCACGAGGATCTTTGACGTACTCGAAATACCTATGTGGAAGAGGAACATCCAATTTGCAATATGGATGATTTGGATCTCCACGATAAACATTTGGTATGACATGATAATACTCATCTTCATCATCTGAAGCAAAATTATCATTGATATCTCTGCCCGGTTCATCCGTGAAACTGCTAACAACAAGCTTAGCACCTCTTCCTGTACCCTTCTTGTAATAGACTGAGAAGGTCAAACCCTGAGCAGGAAGCTCATAAAAGGATTTGATCTTACGTTCCTTCTGACCTTCAGACTCTAAGAGATTCGGGTTTGTAGCAGTAGCATTTTCAAATTCAAACCTATGCTCAGGTGATACCATCACTCCTTGCCAATCTGAGCGAGGTATCCATTCCCCCTCCTCTAAGCCTTCTGAATCCTCTTCAGCTATGTCATCCAAGTCTTTGATAGCATCAATGGCAATGAGCTCCTCATCACTCTCGGATTCATAAGCATGAGTCTGGAAACCGACATCTACATCTCCAGTCGGTAATGGAAAGTATCTTCAGCGATACGCTTTCCCTTTGTCTTGAGCTGTGGGAGCCTGAGAGGTACCAGCAGCATCATGCTGGCTTTGCTCCCCCTGAGATGTAGCAATCGGAGTGCCAATCCGAATACCCCTTGATAATCTTGAGATCTCTTCTTCTTGTCTGCCAAGATCATCATTCCCATCCTCTCTCCTTTGCTTCCTGATAACACTATCTGTACAAATAGGATCTATCTTCCCCTAAGATCCAAGATTATCAACTATCTCATTTAGCTCTTTGTAATCCACATCAAAGCTTGCCAGACCCTCAGTTTGGCTCTCTATTGCCTCTTTATGCTTATTCAGCTTCTTGACAACTCTTCTCAGATGCACCATTGTCTCAGACTGAATCTTTTGTAGAGCCTCATGTCTTGTCTGAAGTTGAGTATTTTCTTCCTTCAACTCTTCAAGCATTTGATGGTGTGACTCTTCTTGATTGAAAAATCTTTCCGTTAGGCTTACAATCAAGACTCTCATGTCTTCCAATTCTTTCTCCAATCCTGACACAATGTCTTCTTTGGATTTTGAGTTGCTTGATTGAGAAGAGATCACAGATGGTTCACCTCCTTCAGCTACTTTCCTCCTCTTGAGCTGTTGAGACGAACTATCTTCATTATCTCTGGTAAGTCCTGACATTTTAAGCTCCTGAAACCCTGTAGTTTATGAAGTTTAAGAATGTTATAAACTTTAACCATTGATAAATCAGTCGAACTTTAAAGCTCTTAACATTTTCTAAACCCCTGAAACTCTTAGTTTCATCGGTTCCGAGAATGTTATCAACTTTAACAATCGACAAACAGGTTGAACGATAAGATTCTTAACATTTTCTAGGATAGTGAAACCATTTGTTTCAAAATCCTCCAAAATGTCACCAATTATATCGAATCAACACCTTGAAATTAAAACCGTTTGTGTTTTCCAAGGTCATGAAACCATTTGTTTCATAATCTTCTAAAGCACCTTGTTTTAATAAACGACACTTTGAACTTTACTAAATTTAATTAAAACCATTTTTTTTCTTAAATTTTAAAGTTCAAAATTATAAGGCAATTCACATTTTCTAATTTGACTTATTTGAAAATTTTCCCATTTTGAAAATTTTCCGAAGTCCTAGAACGAGCAAATTCCTTATACACACACATATGGTGACAATACACACATATGGTGTCGTGTTTGACTTAGTCAATGCGAGTTGTGTTTCATAATTTACTTTCTAAAATTTTTTTAAAAAAAAAATTTTAAGTCAAGAAACACGCATATGTGTAATGAACACGCAAATGATGCCATAACACGCAAATGGTGTGCATTACACAAAGAACTCGCAAATTAAGTCATATGCGTGTTCTAGATGATGACGTCATCATCATAACACGCAAATCCTGGAAATGTTTGAATATGAACTGGGTACGTATAAACACGCACGCAACTGTACATCTTTCAAAAATTAATCTAGTCGATTTGAACCCTAAAACTCTTAAACATGGTACGAATAGCATCCTATTGGACCGAATTATCAGTTTTTCGGTTCCATTACTCCATCCAAAATGTGTTTATAGTCCCATTTAGCAATTTTATAACCGAAAATAAAATTCTAAATATTTGGCCATTTAAACACTAAATATGGATCTAGAAATCTTGTTAATCATATACCTTTGTTCAATAAGTGTTAAAGATAGTGTTTCTTGTGTCTAAAACACGTATGGATCAAGCTTTATGAATCGATAGATGAACAGTGCTCGGACAGGGAACGCGCAAATGGAGAGGGTTTTATAAAGAACACGCAAATGATTTGAATTTAATCATTAAATGCGTATTATTGTTCTATATATACCCAGAACAACACGCAAACCCTATTCGGTCATTGAAACACGCATATGAGGCCCATTTTGCACAACACGCATATTAGGCCCACCAATGAAACACGCAAAGTAAGCCCACTTAACTCAAACACGCATACTTAGCCCATTTGGCAGAACACGCATATGTAGTTCACTTGGCAAAACACGCATATTACACTTAACCTATTTTTCGATTCATGTGAACCTTGACTTACCAAAAGTCAACCTTCACGAACTTGATTAACACTTTGAAAATTCACCCAGAATTTTCTTGAACCTGATATGATTAACAAAAAGAATTCTTTAGAGAACACGATAAAGACAAATACAAACACCTTTTGTATATAATTTATCGTATTTTTCTCATTAAAGAAATTCTCGATAAATGTCACAACTTAAACAAACTTACAATGTACGATCATTAAATTAAGACCCGATATGTCACTAATTAATGAATTACAAAGTACCATTGTTAAGTATTTGACATTAACAGACATTGGACACAATCAATGCTGTTTTATAAATTCAAATACAACAAAAATAGAGACATAAGATTGAATAACATGATAAACAATCTCTCCATCTATATTTTCATCTCCGTTTGAATTTTGCTGAGTTGTTGACGTGTAAGTATATTCTGCTTCCATTTTAAGCTTGAGTTTTCTCCATTCCGGACTGGATAGACCCAATTTTCATATACTTTGGAGATCCTTTATCTTAACGGTTGACACACATCCAGTTAAGATAAATAATTCTGCGACCACATCAGCAAACTCATGAGATCTATACAACACATGTATCATCTCAATGGTAAATAACTGAACGTAAGAATACTTAAACCGATATATAACAGATAATAATGACTGATTCTCCCAATTAAGATTAGAATCAAAGCCTTTATCATGCTAGCTCACACATTAAGTATTTTTTGAATTCAATTATTTAGGGTAAATTGCAAATCAAAATATCTGTCAAATATATCAACTCAGTGACTCCGTTTGACCTATTTTGACCGAAACTTTAAGTACTTCACTTAATCTTTCGAGCAATTTACATACAAGACCTAATTCGAGGTGTACCAAACACACTCAAATTTGTCTTTATTTACACTACACCCTTATCACGATACACATTAATTCAGTGTTCACACAGAACACAGCTAACTCCCCCTGGAAACCAGATACCCTAAATAGCATTGTCTCTCGTGCAATAGAACCCTTTTATTATATTTCTGTGTTGCATTTTCTGAATAAAATAATAAAATAAATAAAATAAAATAATAAAAATAATGGTTCTTGAGAGATAGTGACTAAGGGTTTCTCATTCCAGTCAACTGGACTAGCAATTCGAAACGTGATCGATCAAAAGCCTTAGTGTAGAAATCAGCTAAGTTATCATCGGACAACACTTTTTCAAGATGGATTAACTTCTTTTCAGCACAGTCACGAATAAAATGATATCTAATATCAATATGCTTCATTTTACTATGCTTAACAGGATTATTGGTAATGGAAATAGCAGATTTATTATCAATTTTAATAGGAGTGTTAGAGAAATTCATACCGTAGTCACGCATTTGTTGCTGAATCCATAATACTTGTGAGCCACAGATACCAGCGGCCATATATTCTGCTTCACAAGTAGAATTGGCAACGGATGTCTGCTTTTTGCACTGCCATGACACTAGTCTGTCTCCTAAAAATTGACATCCTCCCGAAGTTGATTTTCTATCAAAAGTACATCCACCATAATCAGAGTCTGTATAAGCATATAGATCAAATTCTCTTCCACTAGGATACCACAAGCCAAGTGATGGTTGTCCTTTGAGATACCGAAGAATACTTTTTACTCCTTTCAAGTGTGACTCTTTCGGACAGGATTGAAATCGAGCACATAAGCAAACAGCAAACATGATATCTGGTCTAGATGAAGTAAGATACATTAGAGATCCTATCATTGACCGATATAATGTTGGATCAACATCTTGATCCGAACTATTGACAACTCCCAACAAGTGATTTACTTGTATTGGAGTCCCTATGGGTGAAGCATCATCCATACCAAAATTTTTAAGTATGTCATGGACATATTTGGTTTGATGAATAAAAATTCATTCCTTTCTCTGCTCAACTTGCAGACCAAGAAAGAAATTGCATTTCACCCATTGTGCTCATTTCAAATTTGCTTTTCATGATTTCTTCAAACTCTTTGCACATGTTCTCGTCAGATGCACCAAAAATAATGTCATCTACATGAACATGTACTAGTAAGAAATCATCACTTTTCCATTTTGTGAACAATGTGCTATCAATCTGACCTCGTACGAACCCATTTTCCACTAGATGTGTGGATAATGTATCGTACCAGGCTCTGGGTGCTTGATGAAGACCATATAGAGCCTTATCCAATTTATATGCTCTATCAGGATAGTCAGGATCAGTAAACCCAGGAGGCTGAGACACATAGACCAACTCCTGTACCTTACCGTAGAGAAATGCACTCTTTACATCCAATTGGTATACTTTAAAACCTTTAAAAGATGCAAATGCCAGAAAAAGCCTGATTGCTTCTATTCTAGCTACAGGTGCAAATACTTCGGTGTAATCCATCCATCTTGTTGTGCAAATCCTTGAACAACTAGCCGAGCCTTGTTCCTAGTAACAATCCCTTTATCATCCCTTTTGCATCTGAACACCCATCTTGTTCCAAAAGGGTTGATATCAGCAGGCACATCTATCAATTCCCAAACCTTTAATTTTCTGAATTGGTCTAATTCTTCTTGCATTGCATCCACCCAAGATGGCTCCTTTAGTGCCATTTGCACATTCATGGGTTCCATTTGAGAGATAAAGCATCTGTACTTACATGTTTCCAATATGCCCGTAGCTTTGATGCTAGCAAAGAGACTTGTGCTCTCCTGAAGACTGCTCCTAGTTCTAACACCAACGTTAGGATCTCCCAAGATGTTTTCTACGGGATGAGCCTTCGTAATGTGTTTTTGTATGACACGATCAACATCAAGATTTCCTCCCAAATTGGTGGAAATCTCTTCCTCAATATGAACTGAGGGATGCTCCTCTGTCACACCATGTCCAGAAGTATTCTCAACCGAAGTATCTGGACCCATTGGTTCATCAGATCTTCTTGAGATAACTTCTTGTTCAGAGTCCTGTCGTCCTCTTCTATCCTCAGAGATTACATTAGATATAGGTCCTCCGTAAGATGGTGATGCAAAGATATCATCATCACGGACCACCACAATATCATCTGAGTTATGCAACTCTATCATAGATGGATTAAGAGAATTGAAAATATCTTCATAGTTGAACATTTTCTCAGGACCTAAATGAATGCCGGGTGAGCAACTTGTAATCTCAACATTGTATGCAATGTCAACCTTACCGGTTACTTTGTTATAAACACGACGATTTGGTGTTCCTGGAACATATCCAAGAAAATACCCCTCAAATACTTTTTCATCAAACTTCGCTAAGTTTGGCTGAACCTTTAAGAAGGTACACGGTACACCAAATGGTTGCAAGTGACTCAAGTTTGGTTTTCTATTGTGTAACAGCTCATAACACCTTTTGTTAAACCGTTTCACCATGAGAACCCTATTGAGTACATAACAAACAGTATATATAGCTTCACCCCATAATAAGGTGAGAAGCTTAGAGTCAGCCAACATTGTTCGTGCAGCTTCAATTAGTGTTCTATTCTTTCGCTCTGCAACTCCATTTTGTTGAGGTTGATACTGAGCACTAAATTATTGTTCAATGCCTTTGCTGAGACAATAAAACTCCATCATCCTATTCTTGAATTCTGTTCCATTGTCACTACGGATTCTCTTAATTCTTGTGTCATAGACATTTTCCACTTTGGCAAAGAAATGCATAAGTATTTGATATGTCTCATCCTTAGAGGTAAGAAAGAACACCCATGAGAATCTTGAAAAATCATCTGTGACAACTAAACAGTAATACATTCCTCCGATACTTCTCACACTCACTGGACCAAGTAAGTCCATGTGTAGAAGCTCAAAAGGACTGGCAGTAGAATTTAGAGACTTGGACTTGTGATTAATCTTGTGTTGTTTGCCCTTTTTGAATGGAACACATTTATCCTCACTACCATATCTCTTTAATGGAACACCTTCCACCAACTCATTTTTGGTGATAAAATTCATTTTACGAAAATGAAGATGTGCCATTTTTCTATGCCAAAGCAAAGAGTCTGATTCAGAGGCTTGAGACAAAAGACATGTAGTCTCAATCTCAGGATTAGAGATACCCAATGCCATTGCATATATATCTCTTTTCCTTGGAGCCCTCAACAGAATCCACTCTTCAGGAACCACATATCCAGGTTTTAGGATAAGTGCTTCCTCTTTGGTGAAATGAACAGGATTCCCTTTATCACAAATTTGAGATACACTCATCAAGTTATGATTTAACTGTTCAACGTAATTCACCTTCTCAAGCTTGATTTTCCCATTTGTTACATCACCAACTCTGGTAATTGAGCCACCTTTGGGACCAGCAAAGCTTACATAAGCTCCCAATATTTCAACAAAGTTTGACAACAATGATTTATCTCCTGTCATATGTCTTGAACAACCACTATCAACATACCATATACTAATGGCCCTTTTTAATAGGTCATGTTGTTCATCAGGAATATTCAACTTTGCCATGAAGTTAACCAGATCATCCACGTCCATTTCCGCTGAGACCTCAGATGTCTTCACTTCAACTTTATTGACACACTCTGCAACCTCACTATCAGAGCTATCAACAAAGCCCCACACTATTTGTCTCTGCCAAGAAGGCATTAGACACATGTGTCTGACCATTGTTTTCTTTCAAATGATGAACTATCAACCCTTTTGAACCTTCGTCATGTGTAGTCTGATAGTTTCTTTGTTGCCATGTGTTGGAAGCATTTTGTGCCACTCCACCGTTGTAGAAATCTTGATAAGTCACACTAGCCCATATCAATATTTCTAGGTCTCTGGCATTCCCTTGCAAAGTGTCCAAAGCCCTTGCAATTGTGACACTTTACTTTTGACTTATCAAAGCCAAGCTTGGAACCCACGACCATTCGCCCAGTTCTTGATAAGAACCGTTTAGCCCGAAGAGTTAGCATAGCCATTTGCCATTGCAAATCCATCTCTTCTAAGTCCAAAGGATCAATCTGTTCGTAGTCTTCATCTATAAGACTAGGATCTTGAACCTTTCCTTGGATAAATTGTTCATATGATGTCACAAAAGACGCAAGAACGGATAAGTGACTTTCCGCACATTTGACACTTATAGGCACGGTGGAACTAGCACTGGAGGTAGGATATCCACGATTGCCTACATTGTCGCTCTGACTTGAAACAAGACATATGTTCCCTTCAGAGTCAAACGAGATCTTTTGTAAGTCAATATCTTCACTCAGGAATGCCCTTGTGCTTCCTTCAGGGGAACCTGGACTTACATTGATTGAAGGCCTACCGTAATAAAGCTCGGGAATCTGAGCATTATTATATCATGCTTCCCTCCTTTTTAGTTTCATTTCTTGTCCCCTAAACTTAGCAACTATCCGAGTCAAAGACATATCAGAGAAATCTGCTTTTTCCTGCAAAGTGGTAATGTAATTACTCCACTTTTCCGGCAAGGAACTCAAAAATTTCTCGACTTTTTCTTCCTCAGAGTAGGTAACTTCAAATGCTTGCAATTCTGCTAACAAATGATAATACCTTGTAATTAGTTGATCTAAGTTTTCACTTCTTAACCCATTAAATACATTATACTGATGCTTTAGAAGGTTTCTACGATTCTTTTTAAGTGTTTCATCCCCTTCACAATGATTTTTTAATGCTAACCAAAGTTCTTTTGATGTATTGAATCCATTAAATAAATGTAATATTTCTTGTGGCAATGACATTTTTAAACATGAAAGTGCCTTTTTCTCTGCCTCATACAATTTTTTATTAGATTCAGTCATATCTTGATAAGCATATACTTTGTTAACACCACTGTCCTCATATGTTGGGGCACTATATCCTTCAGTCATACAAGTCCACATTCTAATGTCTGTGAATTGCATAAAGGATTCGAATCGACCTTTCCAAGAAAAGTATTGGTCAATGATCATTAGCTTGGGTGGTGAATTACCCTTACCAGTCTCATGGTCCATAAGTATTAATTGGTTAAGATAGTTTGCGGCCATTGTGTATTATGTCCAAAATAAGAACACGCAAATCACAAGAACACGCAAATGGAAACACGCAAAAGTGTAGAAACACGCAAATCCTTAAGAACTCTCAAAACCTCAAGAACTCTCAAATCCACAAGAACTCTCAAAGCCTCAAGAACTCTCAAATAGAACAAGCAAACCAAGAAACACACAAATTGCCTTGTTTGTAACGAAAACACGCATAAGGGTACTGTACTTCAGAAACGTGCAAAGTACACCCCTAAGAACACGCAAAACACCACTTTCTCACAATTTGTAAGTCCCCCGGGTCTTACCGAACCGAGATTGACTTAAGGATATGTCGAGGTGCGGAATTCCTCGAGATAACCACGGTTTCTATATCTACCTTTTATGATATATATATATCACTATATATATATATATTTTATAATATATATATATATATATATATATATATATATATCTTTTTGCGTGAATATAACACCCGTATTTGGTTATATAGTGAAACGGCTCTCCGGACAAACTTTACCAACCAACGTGGTAATCTAAGTCTACAAGCCATCCAAACCGGGTGTGTGTTTGCGGTTCGTGCGTGATTCGAGAACCCACAAGATCAACCGTGCGTGTTCTTGGTTTTCTCCTTCTAGGTTTTGCTCGTTTCTCTCACTACACTCTTGTTCAGAACACGCATGATACACACCCTCTATTTATAGGCAAGTGACAAAAACTCTCAAATCCATTGGGTTTGAGAGTTCTCATGTCAAGCCCATAAGGGTTTTGGCCTGGTTTGAGAGTTCTTGTGTACCAGCATACTTTTTCTTGTTTCCACATAAACTCTCAAACCATTTGAGAGTTCTTATGAAGAAGCAAACTTTTGCTTGTTCCTCAGAAACTCTCAAATGACCATTTGAGTGTTCTTTCCACAAGCAAACTTTTGCTCATTCCCAAGAACCCTCAAATGACCTTTTGAGTGTTCTCTCCACATGCAACTAATTGCTAGTTCCCGAGAACACTCAAATAACACTTAGGTATATTTGAGATAATGTTTCAACTGCTGTCGAGACACAGTACCGACATTAACTCAGCTAATGTTTAAACTGTTGTAAATATACGCAGAACCAATCATTAGCTAACGACAATGTTTCTACTGCTGTGGATACGCAGAAACAACATTGTCTATATTACCTATTGGAAGTATTCACTAAGTTACTGTTTCTCCTGCTGTAAATACGCAGAAACACAGTTAACTTAACTTCCCTTTGGAAGTACATTAAGTTAATATTTCAACTGCTGTTAAACGCAGAAATAATATTAACTTAATGACTCTTTACATGTTATGTCTAGAACCTGCAAAATACAAATAATAAACAAACATATAAACATAAATGGATCCCAATATGATCAACAATATATGCCAAGGTAATATTATTGACAAACGGTAATTACAAGATAAATTACAAGACTTGAACATATGTAAATATATGTAACACATCTAGAATGCTTTTGTCACCGAGAAACATGCACTAACAGTCTCCCCCTTGACACTAGCATCTAGATGTGACCTTCAAGTCTTCGTTTGTCATCCTAAGTGTTGGCCAAAAACCCTCTTCAGGAACTTCAGAAGTTGTCTACTTTCTTCAGCTCTTCTTCTTCCTTTTGACACGAATCTCCTTCTCAAAATCAGAATCGGACTCTGTCAGTGACTCCTTGCTTCTGCCTGCAGCAAGTCTACGAGCTCTTTCTTGATCAGCCCGAGATCCTGGATCCTTTGGCTTGATCATGTCGGCCATTGCATTTTGATATGCCACGTCATCGTGTCCGAACTTTATGAAGATCTCATTTTTCAGAGTCAAGGTTCCGGAAGAGTCAGATGATAAAACATCACCTGCAGAAAGTGGACGATCAGTATCATCGGATGCTGATTTCTTATGATGACCAACTCCTACATCTCCAGTTGGTTATTCCTGGTCACCAACTCCTACATCTCCAGTTGGTGAGGGGAAAGCATCGGCAGGAGCTTTCCCTTTGTCTTCAGCTGTGGGGGCTCGAGAGGTACCAGCAGCACCAGGCTGGTTTTGCTCCCCCTGAGACATGGCAGTCCTCGTGCCCATTGGAAATCTTGAAGTCTCTCTTTGTCTGCTAGGATCATCTCCCTCCTTCTCTTTACTTTCCCTCCTAAGGGCATCATCCTTGCAGGTTGGCTGTAACTCCCCCTGAGACTTTAGATTTCCAATAATCTCATTCAGCTGGTCATAGTCGTCATCGAAGCTTGTCAAACCCTGCAGTTTGGCTCTTTATCACTTCATTGTGGTGTGCCAATCTGTCAGCAATCTTCTTTAGGTGTGCAGAAGTTTCAGATTGGATCGACTGTAGAGCTTCCTATCTTGTTTGAAGCTGAGCATTCTTAGCTTTCAGCTCTTCAAGCTCCTGACGATGTGATTCTTCCTGCTTAGACAGATTCTCTGTTAAGCCAGCAACCAAGGCTCTCATTTCAGCCATTTGCTTCTCCAACCCTGATATAGTATCATCGTCGATTTGTGAGCTGCTTGGTTGGGAAGACATCACCGACGGTCGAGGAGGGATAGTGGGTGTAACAGTCGGTCTTGACTCCGGCTGTCTGATTGTGGATGCATGTGGTTGTTGGATTGCAGAAGTTCCAACAACCGGGAGTGTAACTGTACTAAGTGGAACTAATGTTGTGGCATCACTGGTGAAAGATGTGAATGCATACCCCGTTGATGATAATCTGATTCTTGTACTCGTCGGCTCGACCGGTGGCCTCATCATCAATCCCTTACCTGCTCCCCTAGGTCTAGCAGCTAACTCCTCGGCGTCACTCTGAACATGCTCAGACACATGCCTCGGTCCCTCTTCAACTGCTGCACTCATCATTGCACTAAGTCTGGGTGACTTATGTGTGCTAGATGTGCCTTCATCAGCTCTCTTTCTCCTCCTGAGCTGTAAAGGCGAACTATCTCCTTCATCCTCCTCTGGCTGGTAATCTGCATCAGCCTTTAGTTCCCTTTCAGATTGAGCAACACGTTGCTCTTGTAAAAGCCTGTGTGCTCGTTCTTGAGGGTCCTCTTGACATCATCATCATCACTGGATCTATCCTCTTGATCAATCGCAGTGGCATGAGAATCACTACTTGCCTCATCATCGGCCTCTTGATTCTCGAATAACTCGTCAATCTCTGCCTCTAGATTGGCCTGAGCGCCAAAATTTTGAACCTGATTGATAGGATCATTAGGTTCCAACATTTGATGTGCAACCTCCGCAGCATCTTCAACATTAGCTCGACCTTGTTCTACTTGGAAGAACAAGTCATCGACGACTTCAGCAAGAACTGGGGGTTGTTGCACAGGAGGTTATTGTTGCTGTTGTTGTTGTTGCTGTACTTGGTGTGATGCAGGTGGTGGTTGAGGAACGTGCCGTGGAGCTGCGGCAATATTTCCTTCAACATCAGACCCATCATGGGCAAATCCATCATTATCCGGAGCAACATATGCTGGATTGATGACTGCGCCAAACAGATGTCTGTCTGTCGGTTGAGCTGGAGGTGGGAGTGAACCTCTATACTTGTAACTATCACTAAATATGCGATTCAGCATAGTAGTTACATGCTCAACCGGACCCACCTGTGGTAGATTGGGCAGACGAGCGTTGATGATCATCATGACAAACCGAGGATACATCAAGAAACGCTCGTTGGCAGCTGCACCAATTTGCCTTCTAATCTCGTTGAAGAAGTAACGAGAAAAGCTATATGGCTTGTTCAGCACAAGGGAGACAACTTGAGATTGGGTCTCGACATTTAGCTTGTCATACCCCGTCTTCCTGTTGCTAAGAGCAACCAAGACCACATGACTGAAGAACTTCCATTTCCCGTGAATACAGTTCTTCATAAAAGTGTTCTGGTTTGGATTCCCAACATAACCCATTCTTCTGTAGACTCCATATCTTAATGCCAGTGGGTATGTGATGGGACCATTGGCTCCTCCCTCTTGGTCTTCAGTACCCAAACCAAGTATCTGGATCAAATCCTGAGGAGTAAACTGGATGACCTGATTATTACCGTAGCTTCAATCCTCTCATTGTCACCAGCAATGTATCTAGCAGATGCCCAGAATTGATGAAGATATGTCAATCTAATCAGTGGGTCAGCAGTGAGAACCCTTCTGATTCTGGATCGTTGAAAGAACTCCAAAATCGGAACAAACTCTGCTGCATTCTCCTGGTTGACATCCAAGTTAATCAAATAGTTATGATTGTTATGGAATTGTCTTTCAGCCATCTGCACAAGGATATAAACAACAACCAAACAAAAGATTAGCAACAACAATTAAGGTCGAACTTTAAAGTTCTTAACATTTTCTAAACCCCTGAAACACTTAGTTTCATCGGTTCCAAGAATGTTATCAACTTTAACAATCGACAAATAAGTTGAACGATAAAATTCTTAACATTTTCTAGGATAGCGAAACCATTTGTTTCATAATCCTCCAAAACATCACCAATTTTATCGAATCAACAAGTCAATTAACCATATGTTTTCTAAGGTCGCGAAACCATTTGTTTCATAACCTTCCAAAAAATTTAGTTTTAATAGACAACACAATGAACTTTACTAAATTTAATTAAGCCATTTGTTTTTCTTAAATTTTAAAATTCAATATTATAAGGCAATTCGTAATTTCTAATTTGACTCATTTGATAATTTTCCCATTTTGAAAATTTTCCGAAGTCCTAGAACACGCAAATTCCTTATACACACTCATATGGTGATAATACACACACATGGTGTCGGGTTTGACTAGTTAATGAGTGTTATGTTTCATATTTTACTTTCTAAAAATTTTCCATTTTAAAAATTTTTAAGTCATGAAACACGCAAATGAGGTAAAAACACGCAAATGGTGACAAAACACGCAAAATGTGTATTTTACTCAATAACACGCATATCAGTCAAATGCGTGATCTTTATGATGACGTCACCACAAACACGCAAAAACTGGAAGACTAATCGTTTAGTTATCTGGGTTCATAAGAACACGCAAACTGCTTATGAACACGCATATCCAGAAACTTCACCCTTAGATCTTAACCAGTTGTTTTTGAACCCTAAAACTTCTAAATCTGGTACGATTAGGTTCGTATTTGTCCGATTTAAATGTTTATTGGTTCCATTTCCTTATCCACTTCATTAATTGAGTCCTATTTAGTGAATTTATATCCGAAAATAAATACCCTAAAACTTGACAATAATTGATGAAAGATGGACTTAGAAATCTTGCTAATCGATTACCTTTGTTCGAAAAGTGTTAATGATTGTGTTTCTTGTGTCTTTAAACACCAAAAATCAAGTCTTGTGAATCGAAAAAATGTGAACAGTGCACAGGGAACACGCAAATGTTGGGAGTTTTCTAAGGAACACGCAAATGACTTAAACTTAATCAATAAATGCGTATTTTCTCCTTATATACTAGCAACAACACGCAAAACCCTATATTGTCAAAGAAACACGCATATGTGGCCCAGTTGGCAAACACGCATATGAGGTCCGTTAACAAAACACGCATATGTGGCCCAGTTGGCAAACACGCATATGAGGCCCATTAACAGAACACGCATATGTGGCTTTGTTGGCAAACACGCATATGAGTTTCTAATAAGTAAAACACGCAAATACAAGTTTACTTGGCTAGAACACGCAAATTCAACCTAGTTAGCAGAATGCGCATATCAAGCCCAAAGTAAAACACGTAAATTATACCCACTTAACTACAATATGCATACTTAGCCCATTTTGTTAAAACATGCATATGAGTTCACTTGGTACACTTTGCATATTAAACTTGACCTATTTTCGATTCATGTGAACCTTGACTTACTAAAAGTCAACTTTCACGGACTTGATTAACACTTTAAAAATTCACACAGAATTCTCTTGAACTTGGTACGATTAACGAAAAGAATTCTTTAGAGAACACGATAAAGCCAAATACAAACACTTTCTGTATTATAATTTATCGTATTTTTCTCATTCAAGAAATTCTCGATAAATGTCACAACTTAGACAACTACAATGTGATCATTAAATTAAGACCCGATATGTCACTAATTAATGAATTACAAAGTACCATTGTTAAGTATTTGACATTTACAGACATTGAATAACATGATAAACAATCTCTCCATCTATATCTTCGTCTTCGTTTGAATTTTGCTGAGCTGTTGACGTGTAAGTGTATTCTGCTTCCATTTTAAGCTTGAGTTTTCTCTATTCCGGACTAGATAGACCCAATTTTCATACACTTTGGAGATCCTTTATCTTAACGGTTGACACACATCCATTTAAGATAAATAATTCTGCGACCACATCACAAACTCATGAGATCTATACAACCAATGTATTCATCTCAATGATAAATAATTGAATTTGAAAATACTTATACAGATATATAACAGATAAACAATGGCTGAGTCTCCAAATTAAGATTAGACTCAAAGCCTTTATCCTGTTAACTCACACATTAAGCATCTTTAATTCAATTATTTGAGATAAATTGCAAATCAAAATATCTGTCAAATATATCAACTCAGTGACTCCGTTTGACCTATTTTGACCAAAACTTTAAGTATTTCACTTAATCTTTCGAGCAATTTACATGAAAGACCTAATTCAAGGTGTACTAAACACACTCAAATTTGTCTTTATCTACACTACGCCCTCATCACGATGCACATTTATTTAGTGTTCACACAGAACACAGCTAACTCCCCTAGGAACCAGATACCCTAAATAATACCGCTTCTCGTGCAATAGAACCCTTTTATTATTTAGCAAGAACCTTACGGAGCATAAAGTTACAAAATCGATCACAGTAATTTTAGAATCAAAATTACTCTAACAAATCTTGTAATAGTCATGCTTAATACTGTCCTTGCAATATACCTTACGAAGCATAAAATAAAAAAAAATTGATCACAGTAATTTTAGAATCAAAATTACTCTAACCTATCTTAAAATAGTCATGCTTAATCCGGTATATATGAGTAAGTTTTAGAAAAAATAATTACTTACAAAAATATCGGATATAGCAAATGAGTAAACTTAACTGCCATATGTTTTCTTCATGTCTCTTGTGGTAACGACTCCCCCTTAAACTGCTTTAGTATACTGAAGATGCTTTAGAAGGAATAATTACTTACAAAGTAGATCGGATGTAGCAAATGAGTAAACTTAAATGCCACATGTTGTCTTCATTTCTCTTGCAGTAATGACTCCCCCTTAAACTACTTTGGTACACTGGGAAGGCTTTAGAATACTAATTACTTACAAGAAGATCGGATGTAGCAAATGAGTAAACTTAAATGCCACATGTTGTCTTCATTTCTCTTGTAGTAACAACTTCTCCTTAAACCATTTATTATATTTTTGTGTTGCATTTTCTGAATAAAAGATGGTTCTTGAGAGATGGTAACTAAGGGTTACTCATTCCAGTCAACTGGACTTAGCAACTAGAAATGTGATCGATCAAAAGCCTTAGTGTAGAAATTATAGATAAATCAATTTTGCATATTCATCTCAGATAGCAACCATTATATAAATAATCATGCTATCTCAAATGATTTATTAACAAGCACAGAATAAAGTAACACTTTATATATATACTTGTTTTTCCCAGATACGTTCCTTTATAATCAAATTATAAATAACATACATAGGACTTGCACAATGATTTATAATACAATAAAAGTTTGATAACCCAATATGTTATCTAATAAAACTGTGCCTAGGACTTAGTCACCGATCACCGAAAATACATGGTCTTCCTTAACTGTGTCCTTTGCACGAATAAAGGGAAATTAGTTTTCTTCGTCAAGAATCCAGACCTTCTTTGTCCGGATTCTTCCCAAATCATCCCGATATGCAAATTCTCCCCATCCTCCTTTACCTAAAATCTTGTTTAATTGATTTGAATCATCTTGATGTTGTTTCTTACGAAAGGCATTAGATGACTCACCAACATTGTAACTCTGAGATGTTGATCTGAAATCATCACCACTTCTTCCAGCAAATCGATCATAATAAGTACTGTGATATTCTGTAGGCTTTGCGGATGATTTCACTTCATATGAGTATGAAGGATACGCATTGCCAGAATTCCTTAATCTCCCTTTTTGAGAAGAGTGATTTGAAGAAGCCGTATGACTAGACACTTGTTTGAAAGGACATTCTCCAACTGATTTCTTCACAGAATCTCTTGATCTTTGAGTGGATAAAGCATGTATGGGAAGTCTTTGAGAAGAACCAACAAGATTTCCTATTGATTTCTTGTATTGTTCTTCTATCATATCTTTTCCCTTATCTTTCTAAGAATTACTTCTCAGATCTCTCTCATTAATCCTGGATAAGTTGTCTGATGAGAGACCATCACTGCTTGAGCATATCCCAGTATCTGAAGGTTTTGACCTTACATGAGTAGAAACTCTATTCATTCCTTTACTTGGACACTTACTAGCAGCATGACCCTTTGTACGACATATGAAGCAGGAAATCCTCTTGACATTTTTCTTCTTATTGAATCTCTTGAGATTTTCTTCCGTAATAGGAATTCCATACTCAGTCATCTCTTCAATGCACAGAGTCTTTCCAAAACTTCATCCATTGTTTTCACAGGATTTAATGGAGTTGACTTTGAGTGTCTCAAATGTAATGTCTCGTTTTCTTCCAGAATAACTCCTCCGCTTGTTGATGTCTCATCAACCCTGGAGGCTTCAGGAACCAGACGTGGAACATTTTTATGATCCTTGTCCCACTCATGACATACATCATGCATTTGACTGACACTCAAAGGATTTTGACTAAGATGTTCAATATGATACACCTTGTCAAGATGAAGATTAGTGATGCTCACATTACCATGACCAGTTGCGATCCCCTGAGCAGGTCCGGCAAAGTTCACCTGAACATCAGAAATCTTAACAAAGTCTGACAGAACACTACTATCTCCAGTGGCATGAATAGAACATCCAGTATCGATATTCCACATGTTGTCAGTCCTTTCTACTGAGACTGGACACTTTGTGATAGTCAAGTTCGTCATGAAGTACACTAGACCCGATATTGTCTTTTGATCTTCGACTTTGTTAGAACTGCTCACAACTATTGATTTTTCAGGGTCTTTGAATGATCTAGTGTCATCACTTTCTGAAATCTCTGATTCTGAATCTGATGACACATCTGAACTGATCTCAGCCATGTAGGCATTGTTGACTTCTTCAACAATTGTGCCCCAGTCATATGACCCTTCCTGTTGTTGAACCACCAAAGCTCTTGACCCATTTTGGTTATTAGAGTTTGGACTTTCAACCTTGGAACCTTGATAACTGTTCTGTTGAGAAGAGTTATTAGCATTCGAACTTGACCCCTGAAAATATCTTCGTTGTGAAGCACCTGAAGGAGTTGCTGATCCACCCTAGTTAAACTTCTGACGAGTCACAATAGACCTATCATCCTTTTTAGGTCTCTGGCATTCCCTAGCAAAGTGTCCAAATCCCTCACAATTGTAACACTTTACTTTTGACTTATCAAAGCCAAGCTTGGAACCCATGACCTGTCGCCCTGTTCTTGATAAGAACCGTTTAGCCCGAAGAGTTAGCATAGCCATTTGCCATTGCAAATCCATCTCTTCTAAGTCTAAAGGATCAATCTGCTCGTAGTCTTCATCTATAAGACTAGGATCTTGAACCTTTCCTTGGATAAATTGTTCATATGATGTCACAAATGACGCAAGAACGGATAAGTGACTTTCCGCACATTTGACACTTATAGGCACGGTGGAACTAGCACCGGAGGTAGGATATCCACGATTGCCTACATTGTCGCTCTGACTTGAAACAAGACATATGTTCCCCTCAGAGTCAAACGAGATCTTTTATAAGTCAACATCTTCACTCAGGAATGCCCTTGTGCTTCCTTCAGGGGACTTACATTGATCGTAGGCCTACCGTAATAAAGCTCGGGAATCTAAGCATTATTATATCCTGCTTCCCTCCTTTTTAGTTTCATTTCTTGTCCCCTAAACTTAGCAACTATCTGAGTCAAAGACATATCAGAGAAATCTGCTTTTTCCTGCAAAGTGGTAATGTAATTACTCCACTTTTCCGGCAAGGAACTCAAAAATTTTCTTCGACTTTTTCTTCCTCAGAATAGGTTACATCAAATGCTTGCAATTCTGCTAACAAATGATAATACCTTGTAATTAGTTGATCTAAGTTTTCACTCCTTAACCCATTAAATAGATTATACTGATGCTTTAGAAGGTCTCTACGATTCTTTTTAAGTGTTTCATCCCCTTCACAATGATTTTTTTAATGCTAACCAAAGTTCTTTTGATGTATTGAATCCATTAAATAAATGTAATATTTCTTGTGGCAATGACATTTTTAAACATGAAAGTGCCTTTTTCTATGCCTCATATGTTGGGGCACTATATCCTTCGATCATACAAGTCCACATTCTAATGTCCGTGAATTGCATAAAGGATTCGAATCGACCTTTCCAAGAAAAGTATTGGTCAATGATCATTAGCTTGGGTGGTGAATTACCCTTACCAGTCTCATGGTCCATAAGTATTAATTGGTTCAGATAGTTTGCGGCCATTGTGTATTATGTTCAAACCAGGAACACGCAAAAACACAAACACGCAAATGGGAACACTCAAATGAAACGTGCAAAAGTGTAGGAACACGTAAAACCTCAGGAACACAAAAGGTCACAAGAACTCTCAAAACCTCATGAACTCTCAAATCCACAGGAACTCTCAAAGTCTCAAGAACTCTCAAATAGAACAAGCAAACCAAAGAAACACTCAAAATTCAAGAAACACTCAAATTTTAAGTAACACTCAAATCTCCTTGGTTATATCGAAACACGCATACAGGTACTGTACTAAGAACACGCATACAGTACCAAGAACACGCAAACACCAAAATCTCACCTTTTCTTAGATCCCGAACCCGATATTGTTCATTGATCAATGAAAACTTGAGAAAATGATCTTAGGAATGAGATATGTCTTATTTTGGCGTCAAGTTTGAACCTTTATTCCAAAACGCGCCCGAAAACACTTCTTCACCTAAGAACACGCAAAAACGGGATACCCAAACCGTGATCAATCTCGAACCAAGGTTGTTGATAACCTATGGCTCTGATACCAGTTGTAAGTCCCCCGGGTCTTATCGAACCGAGATTGACTTAAGGATATGTCGAGGTGCGAAATTCCTCGAGATAACCCACGGTTTCTATATCTACCTTTTATGATATATATATACTATATATATATATATATATATCTTTTATATATATATATATATATATACTATATATATATATATTTGCGTGAATATAACACCCGTATTTGGTTATATAGTGAAACGGCTCTCCGGACAAACTTTACCAACCAACGTGGTAATCTAAGTCTACAAGCCGTCCAAACCGGGTGTGTGTTTGCGGTTCGTGCGTGATTCGAGTACCCACAAGATCAACCGTGCGTGTTCTTGGTTTTCTCTCTCTAGGTTTTGCTCGTTTCTCTCACTACACTCTTGTTCAGAACACGCATGACACACACCTCTATTTATAGGCAAGTGACAAAAACTCTCAAATCCATTGGGTTTGAGTGTTCTCATGTCAAGCCCATAAGGGTTTTGGCCTGGTTTGAGAGTTCTTGTGTACAAGCATACTTTTGCTTGTTTCCATAGAAACTCTCAAACCATTTGAGAGTTCTTATGAACAAGCAAACTTTTGCTTGTTCCTCAGAAACTCTCAAATGACCATTTGAGTGTTCTTTCCACAAGCAAACTTTTGCTCATTCCCAAGAACCCTCAAATGACCTTTTGAGTGTTCTCTCCACATGCAACTAATTGCTAGTTCCCGAGAACACTCAAATAACACTTAGGTATATTTGAGTTAATGTTTCAACTGCTGTCAAGACGCAGAACCGATATTAACTCAGCCAATGTTTAAACTGCTGTAAATATACGCAGAACCAATCATTAGCTAACGACAATGTTTCTACTGCTGTGGATACGCAAAAACAACATTGTCTATATTACCTATTGGAAGTATTCACTAAGTTACTGTTTCTCCTGCTGTAAATACGCAGAAACACAGTTAACTTAACTTCCCTTTGGAAGTACATTAAGTTAATATTTCAACTGCTGTTAAACGCAGAAACAATATTAACTTAATGACTCTTTACATGTTATGTCTAAAACCTGCAAAATACAAATAATAAACAAACATATAAACATAAATGGATCCCAATATGATTAACAATATATGCCAAGGTAATATTATTGACAAACGGTAATTACAAGATAAATTACAAGACTTGAACATATGTAAATATATGTAACACATCTAGAATGCTTTTGTCACCGAGAAACATGCACTAACAAGAATTATATATATATCACTATATATATATCTTTTTGCGTGAATATAAACACCCGTATTTGATCCACGTTTCTATATCTAACCTTTTATGATATATCTATATATATATATATATATATATATATATATATATATATATATCTTTTTGCGTGAATATAAACACCCGTATTTGGTTATATAGTGAAACGGCTCTCCGGACAAACTTTACCAACCAACGTGGTAATCTAAGTCTACAAGCCGTCCAAACCGGGTGTGTTTGCGGTTCGTGCGTGAGTCGAGTACCCACAAGAAAAACCGTGTGTGTTCTTAGGTTTCTCTCTCTACACTCTTGTTGGAACACGCATGAACACACACCTCTATTTATAGGCAAGTGACAAGAACTCTCAAATCCATTGGGTTTGAGTGTTCTCATGTCAAGCCCATAAGGGTTTTGGCCTGGTTTGAGAGTTCTTGTGTACAAGCATACTTTTGCTTGTTTCCACAGAAACTCTCAAACCATTTGAGAGTTCTTATGAACAAGCAAACTTTTGCTTGTTCCTCAGAAACTCTCAAATGACCATTTGAGTGTTCTTTCCACAAGCAAACTTTTGCTCATTCCCAAGAACCCTCAAATGACCTTTTGAGTGTTCTCTCCACATGCAACTAATTGCTAGTTCCCGAGAACACTCAAATAACACTTAGGAATATTTGAGTTGATGTTTCAACTGCTGTCAAGACGCAGAACCAACATTAACTCAGCCAATGTTTAAACTGCTGTAAATATACGCAGAACCAATCATTAGCTACGACAATGTTTCTACTGCTGTGGATACGCAGAAACAACATTGTCTATATTACCTATTGGAAGTATTCACTAAGTTAATGTTTCTCCTGCTGTAAATACGCAGAAACACAATTAACTTAACTTCCCTTTGGAAGTACAATAAGTTAATATTTCAACTGCTGTTAAACGCAGAAACAATATTAACTTAATGACTCTTTACATGTTATGTCTAAAACCTGCAAAATACAAATAATAAACAAACACATAAACATAAATGGATCCCAATATGATCAACAATATATGCCAAGGTAATATTATTGACAAACGGTAATTACAAGATAAATTACAAGACTTGAATATATGTAAATATATGTAACACATCTAGAATGCTTTTGTCACCGAGAAACATGCACTAACAACCATCATCTTCAATTACTCCCTCTTTCAATCCCAGTTCACTTCATATTTCACCAATACAACCACCACCAGTTGAGACACCACTAGACTTTCCAGAACATCATGCGTTGGGCTCTACTGTTACAACATCTGAAGGAGTCCATGCACAAGTCTCTTTGGTGACCAGAATTGCTTCTGATCTTGCTCCTCCAAGTGGTCTCTCCACTTCTTCTTCCACCGAGGTCCAAGGCCTTTTGAATAAGGTGGCGGACCTGGAGAGATCACTACAATCCTCTTCCTAGGTTGTTTCTGAATTTAAATCCTTATTGTCAAATAATCTTGCCTTATAAATGAACCTATTTCCTGGGAATGAGAAGTTGGTTTTTGAGAAGCTGAATGAACTGGTACTGGCCACAAACAAAATTTCTAAAAATATCAAAATGGCAGTCCAGGGTTTGGAGGCAAAGCTTGTTACTTCTGTTCAGGTCTGAAAGAAGAGGTCCAGAACTTGACCAGAAAAGTAAGCAGTCTGGAAGGCCAGAACTTGACCAGATTTCCATCATCAGCAACATCAGTCATGAGTGTACTAAGAAGTTCAGACACAATATGCTGAAAGAAATCACTGAAGAGATCTCTGGGTCAGTTCTTCGAAGCATTCAAGATGGGTTGTTGCCTCAATTGGTGAAAATGATTAATAATGATATCCCAAACACTTGCCTTCAGAACTTGAAAATGTCAAGAATGAAGTTGTTGTGCTCAGGAAAACTGTAAATATTACTTTTCCAATAGCGGGTCGTAATTTCAGGTCATCTGATCGTCATATGTTGGAGAAGTTATGGAATGATCTCACGTCAAGGACCAGTGATCATTCCAGGGGGAAAATTATGTTGAGAAGAATGCTACTGAGAAGGTAATTGAAATAAAAAAGGATGAAATTGTGATGAAAGTGACTGGTACTGATGCCAGTGCACAAGAAGCCATTGGTACTGAAGCCAATGTGCAAATGGAAGAGGCTACTGGTACTGATGCCAGTGAGCCGCAGTTTAAGGAATTCCCAGATATCACAACTACTCTGAAATCAGTGAAAAGAAAGAAGCATGTGATATCTGGAGGTGAAATTGAAACCACTGAAGGTTCTTCAGAATTTTCTACTGTTGATGAAGATACTTCTAAGAGACTGGAGCAGTAAGGTATCATGATTGATATCTTCGAAAGAATGCAAAAAAATGAACTGCTTAAACACAAAAGTGAAATGGAAAAAATGGGGACCCTTGATTCTTACAATCCTGGCAGGTTGGGCATTCATGTCGATGTGTATAAAAGAATAAGGGAAGACCCCTGAGTTCATCAATGTTTGGATGCTATGGTTGATGTTTATGTTCGCTCCAAGTACTCTCAAGAAGAACAAACATTTGATGCAGTGACTTATGGTGTGAGTGTGGTTCAGCTGATTAGACAAAGAAAGGAGGAACTAGTCAACCTCCAGAAGAAGGTCAGACAGAATGCTGCAGCTCTGGAGAACGAGTATAGAAAGAAGTTAACGGGCTTGCCCAAACTTCAGCCAGACAGACCAAGGCTGCCAGAGATGCAGACCTCAGTACTTTCATTCCCTTGGACACTTCAAAAAGAATAAATCGTGAAGAAGTCTAGTCTGCCATGAAACAGATAAGGGTGTCCAGTGAAACTGAGGAAATGATCATGGTTGCTAGAACTAGAGCTCAATATGATGAATTGATGAAGTTCAGGGCATACTCCAGAAGGATCATTGGTGCGGAAATCAAACTTGCTTAATATCATGAAAAATTTACCAAGTTTGAAGTAAGCTGACTAGAGAGGATGGATTTGTGGATGAAAGAAAGTGTACTTCAGTTTAGGCTTTTGGGTGAACCGAACTGAAAGAGATTGGTTTTACGTTTAAGGGGAAACCAGATGTAACTCCTGATGAGAAAGCATTCATGAAAAAGATTCAATGGGTCTACCAGAAAAAGACTACATGGAAGTTCCTCTGGGAATTAGCTCAACAAGTGCTGCCCCTTCATCAAAGAGAAAGGCCACTGAAGATGCACCAAGACAAGCTTCAAAGAGAAGGGCCTGACTCTTTATCATCTTACTTGTCTTTGTATTTATTTTAAATCAAAGTTGTAACTTTTTATATGTTGATGTCTGTAAATAAAGTTGCAAGCTTTTGATTCACAAGTAAGTGATCAGATTAAGTCTAAGTTAGAACTAAAAGATAAAACTGGAACACTGATGATCTATAAAGTGTTCTCCAGTAACTTAAATTTTTAGACTTAGTCAAAACAAGTGTTTTTCAAGCATACAAATTGTATAGATAGAAGCTTGAAAAACCTTGCATTATTTCTGAACAAATAGGGGGAATTTGTTATGTCCAGTTTGACTGGACCCACTCCAGACTTGAAGACTGGAGCGACACTGAAGATTTTTCCAGAAATAATAGAAGACCAATAAGCATCTCACTTGTATAGGAAATCTGGAGTTCACCAGATTTCAGCTTACTGGACTTCACTCCAGTCCAGATCGATTCTACTGAAGATATTCTTACTGAAGTCAAAGACTGAAGATTGAAGAAAGAAGACTGACAAGCAGTGGAGCCCACTGGCAGTCTTACCAGATCTACGACTGGAGCTTGTTAGTGTTCTAGACCTTACAAGTCTGAACACTGATTACGAGGAATTGACTTTTTGCCTTTACACACTTTTACACCGGACAATCCATTTGTCTATTGATAAAAGTAAAATACGTGTGTAAAGGTGGTTGGTTAAAAGGATGACAAGTCACATCAACATAACTTAATCCTTGTACTTTAACCAATGCATTTAAGGAATTAAAGTTGTTTCCTTAAATGCATGCAACCATATTTTTACGGCATAATAAATTCACTGTTGAATTTATTTGCCTATAAATACCAAGTCATTTCCCTCGTTCCAATTTACTTTTTGCAATTTGGTGAACTTGCCTAAATACTCTCGGTAGTAAAAAGGAATACTTCACAACTTTAAGTATTTCGATCAAAGGAGATTATTTAGCAAGTATAAATCATTTATAATTCATAGATTGTTAGGATACTTACACTTGTGTAATATCTTGGTTCCGCAACAATCTTGTATTTTATTTAACATCATAAATAAAATACACTTGAAAATTACATTGTGTTCCACCATTTAATTATTTACTTATTTATTGCTTTAAGTATTGTATTGCTTTATTTATATTCTTACATTTACATTTAAAGTAATACTAGTCCAATTCTAGTGCATACTTGACTTGTTGTATTTTACACTTGTGGGTTAAACCATCAAGTGAGGGACTTTACAATTGGTATCAGAGCACAAGGCTATCACACTTGCCTAGATCTGCTTCTCGATGGCCAACCTAGAAAATACACAAGGAAATCCTAATCCATAACCTAATGACCTTAATGAACCACCTCCTAGGATTAATAATAATCCCCCACCTCCTCCTCCTCCTGCTTATCCACATGTGCAGGTGCATTACTCAAACACTCTTGTTCCCAAATTCAGTGGGAACAGTGGTGAATTTGCGACGTGGAAAGCTAGGATGATACTACATGTTACTGGAATTGAGAGGAATATGATGAAAATTTTAAATGAAGGACCCTATATACCCACATCTCTTCTCAATCCTCTTGATCCAACTGGATCTAGAAGAGGAAGGGAAAAGAGGGAGGAACATTGGTCTGAAGAGGAGAGGAGATTGGTAAATTTAGATACCATTCTCAAAAACATGATCCTCGGGGCTGTTCCAGAAACCCTAATTCCCACACTAGTTCTTTATCCCAGTGCTAAATCCATGTGGGATGAACTAGAGAACCAGTATGAATGAGGTGATGACACCACTGTCACCTATAAGTCTCCTTAAACAAGAAGTATGAGTCATTTTGTTTCTCTTCCCAATGAGACTCTTACTGGTACTTACACCAGATTATTTATGAGTATCATAAACCAGGTGAGAGGACTGGGGGTTGAGAAAGACAAGGGTATACTTCTGGAGAAATTTTGTGATATTTTACCCACCAAATGGTCTCACATGATCCTGGTATTAAGACAAGGTAAAACTCTGCACTCTCACACTCTTTCAACCTTATATGGAGCCTTCAGAATTACTGAAGAAAATCAAGCTCAAAGAGTGGAGGCAGAAAAGAATGATTTAAATCATCCTTCCAGTAGTTCCACAGTGGTCAGTCCTACTGAACCACCTTGTGGTGCATTAATGTCTTTCAAGAATATATTTTCTATGAAGAAGATGATGTATGAACTAATGGATTCTAGAGTCACTAATAATATCTCTCCAGACTGTGATGAATCTGACAATGATGACCTTGTTGCAATGATTGCTAAAATGTTTAACCGTTTCAAAACAAGAGCAAATAGGCCTGATGATAGCTACAAATCCAAGTACAAAAAGCTTAAGGCTCAAATTGCACTTATGTCCCAAGAACAAAATAACAAAAAATGCGTGATTGCAAATACTGAAGAAAAGTGGGTTCCCTCTGATGATTCATCAGTTGATGAAGAAGAGGAAAGAGATTGCTGCTACATGGCTCTGGCAGACCAAAAGCATCTGGTGAAGGAAGATGTCACATCTGGAAGATGGGTGGACATAGTAATCAAAAAGGTCAGTGATTATGATATTGAAACTGATCCTAAACTAAAATCGGACATTGCTGAAGCTCTTAATTCTGATTTAATTTTTGTTGAAACTGTTAGATCTGACAGTATAAATGGTCTAGAAACAGATTTTTCTGAAATTTCAATTTTAAAATCAAAATTAAAAGAACTTCAAGATATTGAACTGGCATTTCAAGCCCAAGTTCTGGTAACTGAACAACTGGTTCAAGAAAAACAAAACCTGGAAATAATTTTAGAAAAAGAAAAACAGGTTATTAAATCATGGCTGGAAACTAGAAAGCCATATGATGCTGGAGTAAATCAATTTCCCACACAAAAACGTGCTTATATAGATGGAAATACTCATGTTGCATCATTAATACCAGTAATTGATCGTTACCAGAGGGCGTCAGGCCCATTACCATTTATGATGAGCCTGACTCCCAAGGCCATTATTTTTCCAGTTCAATCCCCATAGGTCAAAACTGGAGCACCACAGGTGACTGCTCTGGTTAAAAAGGTCTATCAGAAGAAACCTTTGCCTCAGTCTTCTTCCAAGGAACCTCCAGTACCAAATAAAAAGAATGTTTCCCTGTCTAAGTCTAAAGTCCAGTCAACTGGAAAGGCTCAGGTGTCATCTGATGAAAATGTTTTGTTAAGGTTAGAGAGCCAGTTTCAACTACTGGCTCGTCAAATTCAAAGTTGTAATGCAAGATTAAACAATTTTGAAGGTACTTCATCTGGCCCTAAACAAAATACAAAACCTTTTTCAAAGAAAGACAAAAATGTCTTTCTCCAGTTGAGAAGAAAAAGAAAAAGGTTTCAAAACTGTCAGTTCCAATTGTCTTTTCAGAGAAATCTGTTGTAGAAGAAAGTGAACTCAATCGGATACCACCAGGGACCTATAAGGGAGGGTCCAGTGAACCCATCAGTAGATGGGTTCCCAAATCTAACTAATCAATCTGGTGGATGTGCAGGGCGATCGAAAGAAATATATTTGGTATCTTGATAGCGCTGTTGGCAGGACAATGACCGGATGCAAGACCCTGCTGGAGGAGTTCATAATTTCTGATGGACCCTCCATTACTTTTGGAAATGATGGTTGTGGAAAAACTGAGGGGTATGGTGTTCTGAACAATGGACAGGTCAAATTCAGACGAGTTGCATATGTGAATGGTTTGAAATATAACCTGATCAGTGTTAGTCAACTGTGTGATGATGGCTATCAAGTATTGTTCAATATTGCTCAGGGCATCGTATTCAACAAGGACTGGAAGGTAGTGTTGATTGCTCCCAGAAGAGGGAATGTGTATGTAATGGATGTGGAAAGCTCTCCTTCAGAGCAGTGTTTCTATACTCAAGCTGATGAAGACATAAACTGGTTATGGCATAAAAGGTTATCCCATTTAAATTTCAAAAATATTAATAAGTTGTCTAGAAAACAACTTGGCAGGTGGGATACCTTCAGTTTCCTTCAAAAAGGAAAGGCCATGTCCAGGATGTGAGATGGGAAAGCAGATGTGCCAGTTTCAAGACCAAACAGAATTTTAGCATATGAACCACTTCATATGCTTCATATGGATCTCTTTGGTCCAGTGAATGTTCAGACTCGTGCTGGTAAAAGATACACCCTGGTGATAGTCGATGAATTCTCCAGATATTGCTGGGTTATCTTTCTCAGGTTAAAATGAAGCTGCTGCTGAAATCAAGCTCTTATCAAGCTGAAGTCAGTTAAGAAGTGACAATGGAACAGAATTCTAGAATGCTACACTGGAGTCATTCTGTACTGACACTGCATCTCCCAGAATTTCTCTTCAACATGAACTCCAGAGCAGAATGGAGTTGTAGAAAGAAAGAATCGAACACTGATAGAAGCTGCCAGGAGTATGCTGCTGAATCTGGTCTTCCTACCAGTTTCTGCTGAAGCAATTGCTACTGCTTGCCACACCCAGAACAGGTCTGTTTACATTAAAAGACACAAGAAGACAGCCTATGAAGTCTTAAGAAATAGAAAACCAAACATTGGTTATTTTCATGTTTTTGGATGTCCAGTTTACATCCTGAACGACTCCAGTCAGTTAGGCAAATTTGATGCCAAAGCTGATGAAGGATACTTCTTAGGTTATTCAGCCATTCGCAAGGCCTTCAGAGTCTACAACAAGAGACTGGAGAAGGTTCATGAGTCAATACATGTCACATTTGATGAATCAAATAATGCAATCAATAAAAAGCCAGCCCTTGATTCCCCCAGTAAATCCAATTGTCTTCTGTGAATCTGATCCTATCAACTACAATAAAGATTCACCTGAAGAAGTTTCCAGTCATCCTGACTTGGAACCAGTTCAAATAAGAAACCCCCCAGTAGTACTTCTTTCTATCCTTCAATAAGTTTCAAACTACCCTCTGAACTTGTTATTGGATCAGATGTTCGTACTACTCCCCCAATACCAGTCTCAGTTGAAACTGATCCAGTAATTCAAGAAATGCCTTTAAATGAAGAATTTCATGATGCAAATCGTGATCTTAATGATTCAGATGAAGATGTTGAAATAGTATGGCAAGATCCTCCTCCTGAAGCAACACCAGAGGAGAATCAACTGAACTCTTGCACTGATATTGTTATACATAACAATCCTGGTCAATACTCTAGGTGGACAAAAGCAAATCCTATCGATCAGATCATAAGAGACTCCAGTAGAGGGTTCAGACCAGAAGAGCCTCCAGTGAACAATGTTTGTACGTCAGCTTCTTATCACTGATGGAACCGAAGAAGATTGACGAGGCTATGGAAGATCCAAGCTGGGTGATAGCTATGCAAGAAGAGCTTCACCAGTTTGAAAGGAACAAGGTTTGGTATCTGGTTCCTTTCCCAGTTGGAAAGAAGGAACCAATTGAACCAGATGGGTCTTCAGGAACAAGGTAGATGAAGATGGCCATGTTGTCAGAAACAAGGCCAGATTGGTTGCACAGGGGTATTGCCAATCAGATGTTGATTTTGATGAATCATTTGCTCCAGTGGCTAGACTTGAAGCGATCAGAATTTTCTTAGCATTTGCTGCTCATCATCAATTCAAGGTCTACCAGATGGACGTAAAGAGTGCATTTTTGAATGGAAAATTGAAGAAGAAGTTTATGTCAGACAACCACCAGGTTTCGTTGATGAAAAGCATCCCACTGGGTATATTTGTCTACTGATGAAAATATGTGCAAGAAATTTTCAAAAATAATGGCATCTGAATATGAGATGAGTTTAATGGGTGAATTAACATATTTTCTAGGACTCCAGATTAAACAAACCAGAGATGGTATTTTTATTAATCAAGAGAAATATGTTAGAGATCTTTTAAAGAAATATGATATGAACTCTTCACCATCTAAACCCACTCCAATTTCTGCACCATTAACACTGGACTCAGATCCAGATGGTAAACCAGTGAACACCACTGTCTATAGAGGCATGGTTGGTTCACTGATGTATTTAACTGCCAGTAGACCAGACATAATATTTTCAACATGTTTATGTGCCATATATCAGTCTAATCCAAAAGAATCTCATATGCTTGCTGTAAAGCGCATACTGAAATACCTTAAGGGTGTTCCCAGTTTGGGCCTTTGGTATCCCAAAGGCTCAGGTATGGATCTGATGGGTTATTCAGATTCAGATCATGCAGGTTGTAAGATAGACAGGAAATCCACTACTGGTGGATGTCATTTCCTTGGTGGCAAACTGGTCAGCTGGACCAGTAAGAAGCAAACTTCAGTTTCATTGTCAACTGTTAAAGCTGAATACGTATCTACAGCCATTTGTTATACTCTGGATGAAGAAACAGTTGCTTGATTATGGTATTAAGTATTCAAAGACCCCAATTTTGTGATAATACCAGTGCCATTGCTATCTCAAACAATCCAGTCATGCACTCGAAGACAAAGCACATCGATCTCAGGTATCATTTTATTCGTGATCATATTATGAAAAAAAACATTGAACTCCATTTTATTCCCACTGACAAACAACTCGCTGACATTTTTACCAAACTACTGGATGTAAAAACTTTTGAATATCTTGTTGGTGAGTTGGGAATGTTGAACCCTTAATCTGGAACCTTGTTATGAACGCCTTTGTGACACTGGCAGGGTTCTTTGATTTCCAGATTTATAAATCTATACTAGCTTAGCTATCGAACGCCTTTGTGATACTATCTTTGCATTAATAGATTTATGGATCACCATTCCAGGGGGAAGACTCAGACCATATATTTTTGTCCTTAAAATGTTTTTAATTTTAGGGGGAATTTATTTTCCCACTGGAAGAATTTTTCTGGAAAATATCACTGGTACATTACTGGAAGTCCTCCAGAGTACCATTAGTGCATACTTCACTGGCATAATCCACCAGTGATCCTGGAGTGTCCAGTCAACCTCCAGATGCACTAAAATGAGTCATGGTATGTCAGTCATAATAATTTAATACTTGGTCATTGTGCGTGCCACGTAAGCAAACCTTGAAAAGTTACTTTATCCTACGTGGCATGTAAATTTTTCAAAGTAATGATGGTATTTTTTACCTTGGAAGACAAAAAATGCAAGTTGGATACTGTTTGTGGGCTGTAAACCGTCACACATTTATGTGTGATGAGATGCATTAAATGCGGATTTCAAATATCCGATCAAAATTACATTTTTGAAATTCAAATTATCTTTTTGAAATCCACTCTCTCTCTCCTATAAATACCCATATTTACTTTTTTTTCACTTCATCTCGAAAAATATTTAATCCCAAATTCCTTCATTTACTCTCTTCTTCATTCAATTTCCAATCATCACTCTCTTTCATCATAAATTCATAAAATCTAACCCTAAAAAGTTGTAAATCATCATCTTTTCTTTCTTCTTCTGGTTATTTGTTTGCTTAAAATGGCCCCTCGTCAATAAAATTCAAACAAAAATCTTCTTGCTTCCAAATATCCTGTCGCCGTGAAAAAGGCCCCACATATTACTCTTGACTCGGAGGCGATCAGAATAAACATGAATAATTGGATAGCCAAACTAGCAAGTAACCATGAAGCCCAATCTGTTATTGGATGACTGAATGCCTTCTTCCTCAGTAGTCCTCTATATGGTGCCCTAACCCTAAATCCATGCAAGATGTACCATGAGCACCTTTGTGAATTTGGTATACTGCTTTATATGTGGAAAAAGATGAATCTATCCACTATACACTTAAACAAGGCACCAGGGCTCTCACTCTCACTATTGACACTCTTAGAGATGCCCTTAGGTTGAACTACCTTGCTGAAAATTAAATGGCCATTACACTTCCCTCTGGCATCAATTTGAGGGATGTTTGTAGGCAGATGGGGCATACAGATATATTGGATAAGCATGGTCAGCTTCAGAGAAAGGCACAATATACATGAGCAAGCTGAGAGACTCATGGAGATACTTTTTCACTCATCTTGTTGAGTGCTTGGGAGGCAATTCTGGAGGATTAGATCAGATCTACAGACGCAACTCGCAATCGCTTACTGCCTTTGGTTTGGATATAGGGTGGATTTTGCTCAGATTTTCTTCGATGATCTTGTTGAGCGTCTGAAAGGTAAGGGAAGAAAACCCCATGTACCATTTATTCGTTTTCTCTCCATTATTTTCAAAAGAGCACTGGGTAATCAATATGATTACAACTCAGACCATTTTTCTGTTTGTGAATATTGAGGGATCTCACATTAATTTCTGCAACTGGTGAGGTCGATATCCCTCCTAATATGATTCACCACTTTAGATAAGATGAAACCAATGCATCATCACCAGATGATTTGGAAGAGGTTCCAGGCGGGCTTCAAAATAATGAAGGACCCACTAGAGTCATCATTGCTGAAATGGTGCAACCAGTAACCCAGGTGGCTCCTGACCCTCAGCAGACTGAAAATGTACCACCAGAAAATCCCTCCAGACGACCACGAAATGACAAACCTCATCGTCTTAGGAAAGTGGGAGATTTGGTCGCTCCCAGTAGTACCTCAGCCAGCCATCCAGATTCCTCCCAACAGGAATCTGGAGATGTAAATAGGGAAAACTTGCAAGCAACCACTCCCAACATTCTTGTAGGGGTGAGTGGTGAAGAAAATAGAGGGTCAACCCAACCCTCAGTAGAGTCCGTGTCAGCACAATCTCTTGTACTTAGCCATATTTCTGACACAACTCTTGCACAGACTGGGGTTACTGGAGCCTCACCTCTAGTAATTCCAGTTTCACATTCTTCGGCTGGTGATATAATGAATGCAGATGGCACTTTAATTGTTGAACAAGAAAATGTTGAGCAGGATGCTCAAATTGATTTGAACAGAGAAGTAGGTGATCAGGTTGTTGGTGAAGCTCCAGTTTGGGATGAAGCAGAGTCACCCATGTCAGATAATAACAATTTCGATTGAAAATGGATTTTCTGGGTGAAGATTTGGAAATGGAAGTAGAACATCCTTCAGATCCTCCACCTACTTCCAGTAATATTGCTACTTCTGTTAATCCACCTCTTTCAGATATGCCACCACCACTAGAATCAACTTTTGTACCACCTCTACCATCATCTTCAATTACTCTATCTTTAAATCCCAGTTCACTTCATATTTCAACAATACAACCACCACCAGTTGAGACACCACTAGACTTTCCAGAACATCGTGCGCTGGACTCTACTATTACAACATCTGAAGGAGTCCAGACACAAGTATCTTTGGTGACCAGAATTGCTTCAGAACTTCCAAGTGGTCTCTCCACTTCTTCCTCCACCGAGGTCTAAGGTCTTTTGAATAAGGTGGCGGACCTAGAGAGATCACTACAATCCTCTTCCCAGGTTGTTTCTGAATTTAAATCCTTATTGTCAAATAATCTTGCCTTCATAAATGAACCTATTTGCTGGAATGAGAAGCTTGTTTGAGAAGCTGAATGAACTGGTACTGGCCACAAACAAAATTCTGAAAATATCAAATGGCAGTCCAGGGTTTGGAGGCAAAGCTTGTTACTTCTGCTCAGACTGCAGTGAAAACAGAAATTGCTCAACCTCTTTCAAGTATGAAAGAAGAGGTCCAGAACTTGACCAGAAAAGTAAGCAGTCTGGAAGGCCAGAACTTGACCAGATTTCCATCATCAGCAACATCAGTCATGAGTGTACTAAGAAGTTCAGACACAATATGCTGAAAGAAATCACTGGAGAGATCTCTGGGTCAGTTCTTCGAAGCATTCAAGATGGGTTGTTGCCTCAATCGGTGAAAATGATTAACAATGAGTTGCCCAAACACTTGCCTTCAAAACTTGAAATTGTCAAGAAGGAAGTTGTTGAGCTCAGGAAAACTGTGAATATTACTTCTCCAGTAGCAGGTCGTAATTTCGGGTCATCTGACCGTCATATGTTGTAGCAGTTATGGAATGATCTCAAGTCAAGGACCGGTGATCATTCCAAGGGGGAAAATTCTGTTGAGAAGACTGCTACTGAGAAGGTAATTGAAATTAAAAAGGATGAAATTGTGTAGAAAGTGACTGGTACTGATGCCAGTGCACAAGAAGCCATTGGTACTGAAGCCAATGTGCAAATGGAAGAGGCTACTGGTACTGATGCCAGTGAGCCCCAGTTTAAGGAATTCCCAGATATCACAACTACTCTGAAATCAGTGAAAAGAAAGAAGCATGTGATATCTGGAGGTGAAATTGAAACCACTGAAGGTTCTTCAGAGTTTCCTACTGTTGATGAAGATACTTCTAAGAGACTGGAGCAGTAAGGTATCATGATTGATATCTTCGAAAGAATGCAAAAAAATGAACTGCTTAAACACAAAAGTGAAATGGAAAAAATGGGGACCCTTGATTCTTACAATCCTGGCAGGTTGGGTGTGCATGTTGATGTGTATAAAAGAATGAAGGAAGACCCCAGAGTTTATCAATGTTTGGATGCTATGGATGATGTTTATGTTCGCTCCAGGTACTCTCAAGAAGAACAAACATATGATGCAGTGACTTATGGTGTCAGTGTGGTTGAGTTGATCAGACAAAGAAAGGAGGAACTGGTGAACCTCCAGAAGAAGGTCAGACAGAATGCTGCAGCTCTGGAGAACGAGTATAGAAAGAAGTTAACGGGCTTGCCCAAACTTCAGCCAGACAGACCAAGGCTGCCAGAGATGCAGACCTCAGTACTTTCATTCCCTTGGACACTTCAAAAAGAATAAATCGTGAAGAAGTCCAGTCTGCCATGGAACAAATAAGGGTGTCCAGGGAAACTGAGGAAATGATCCAGGTTGCCAGAACTAGAGCTAAATATGATGAACTGATGAAGTTCAGGGCAAACTCCAGAAGGATCATTGGTGCTGAAATCAAACTTGCTCAAAATCATGAAAAATTTACCAAGTTTGAAGTGAAGCTGACCAGAGAGGATGGATTTGTGGATGAAAGAAAGTGTACTTCAGTTCAGGCTTTTGGGTGGACTGAACTGAAGGAGATTGGTTTGACGTTTAAGGGGAAACCAGATGTAACTCCTGATGAGAAAGCATTCATGAAAAGGATTCAATGGGTCTACCAGAAAAAGACTGACATGGAAGTTGCTCTGGGAATTAGCTCAGCAAGTACTGTCCCTTCATCCAAAGAGAAAGGCCACTGAAGATGCACCAGGACAAGCTTCAAAGAGAAGGGCCTGACTCTTTTATCATCTTACTTGTATTTGTATTTATTTTAAATCAAAGTTGTAACTTTTTATAAGTTGATGTCTGTAAATAAAGTTGCAAGCTTTTGATTCACAAGTAAGTGATCAGATTAAGTCTAAGTTAGAACTAAAAGATAAACTGGAACACTGATGATCTATAAAGTGTTCTCCAGTAACTTAAATTTTTAGACTTAGTCAAAACAAGTGTTTTTCAAGCATACAAATTGTATAGATAGAAGCTTGAAAAACCTTGCATTATTTCTGAACAAATAGGGGGAATTTGTTAGGTCCAGTTTGACTGGACCCACTCCAGACTTGAAGACTGGAGCGTCACTGAAGATTTGTCCAGAAATAAGGCACATATTACTCTTGACTCGGAGGCGATCAGAATAAACATGAATAATTGGATAGCCAAACTAGCAAGTAACCATGAAGCCCAATCTGTTATTGGATGACTGAATGCCTTCTTCCTCAGTAGTCCTCTATATGGTGCCCTAACCCTAAATCCATGCAAGATGTACCATGAGCACCTTTGTGAATTTTGGTACACAACCGTGTATGTGGAAAAAGATGAATCTATCCACTATACACTTAAACAAGGCACCAGGGCTCTCACTCTCACTATTGACACTCTTAGAGATGCCCTTAGGTTGAACTACCTTGCTGAAAATTAAATGGCCATTACACTTCCCTCTGGCATCAATTTGAGGGGTGTTTGCAGGCAGATGGGGCACACTGATATTCTGATAAGCATGGTCAGCTTCAGAGAAAAGGAACAATCTACATGACCAAGCTGACAGACTCATGGAGATACTTTTTCACTCATTTGGTTGAGTGTTTGGCAGTTCTGGAGGATTAGATCAGATTAACCGACGCAATCAAATATTATCTCTGGTTTGTTGTAACATCCCGAAACTTTTTGACGTTGACCGTTAACTTGTCGTTAATGACCGTTAGTTACTATGTGTTTTATATGTGCTTACGTGAATTAAATGATTTACGTGAGATATGTGTTAAAGTGATTTAAAGTAATGAAATTAAAGTTGATAATGATTAATAAAGTCAATTAATGTTCCCGATAAGATATAAGGGTCGATAAGTGTTCCCGTAGGCGTTAAAAGAGCCGTTAAGGGCCGAAACGAGTTGTAACGAAGTGCGAGGGCCTAGATGTAAAGTTTTAAAAGTTATTTCAGTATATAAAGGGTATGGAGGTCGACCCTAGGGCAGAGAAATCAGATCCAAACCCTAAGAAAGTCTCACACACAAAACCTTAGGCCTCTCCTTCAAGTTTAGAGCAATTTCGGGTCGATTCGGGAGTGATTTCGCATAGATTTTAGAAATATAAATGTAGTAGTTGATTTGTGTACCTTATGTTAATTTGTACTTATATTGTAAACTTGTTACAATGGAAGGGGACATAGTGTAAATAGCTCATATGTATATAAACCCCCTCCATTATGTTAATTGTAACCTTTCACCCCATAATACAATCTAATCTTTCCCTGACATCTCTCAACTCTCTCTCTACTTTCTCTCACTAGAAACCTCCATTAACACACACTAAAACACACACTAAAGCTCGAATTCTATTTAACAATTGGTATGCAGAGCTCCTTGCTCGGCAAATACGTGTTTCAGAAATTTGGCTAAGTACTGGAACTTTACTTGTTCTATTTGCAGAGCTTTGCTCGGCAAATAGTTATTTCAAGAAATTTGGTTAAGTGTTCTGGTTACTTGTTCTATTTGCAGAGCTCCTTGCTCGGCAAATAGGTGTTTCAAGGATTTGTAGTTAAGGGTTGAGGCTACTTGTGCTATTTGCAGAGCTTTTTGCTCGGCATTTAGGGAAAAAAAAAAAAAAAAAAAAAAAAAAAAAAAAAAAAAAGCGACAAATAGTTGTTTTTGAGAATTCTTGATTTGAGACTGGTGCTACTTGCATTGTTTGCAGAGGTTAAGCTCGGCAAACAAGTGTTTTTGGTTGGTGTGACTAAAAGTTCTATTTGTGCTGTTTGCAGAGATATTTGCTCGGCAAATAGTTGAAATTGATTCTTCGACCAAGTGACTTTATAAATTGTACTGTTTGCAGAGATTTAAGCTCGGCATTCAGTTGTTTTTGTGTGTTGATCTAAGTACTTGGGTTGCGACTTGGTCACTTACACCATTTGCAGAGAATTAAGCTCGGCACTTAGTTGTTTTTAAGAATCTCAAATCAAAATTTTTCAAGAAAATTTCTCAAAACCATTTTCCATCAATATTCTTCGCGTGGGTTGAAAAATCAAAATTTTGAAATTTTGAAATTTCTTACTTGTTCTATTTGCAGAGGTTTAAGCTCTGCATTTAGTTGAAATTGAAAAATCTCAAATTTTTTCTAAGTCTTTTATTGCTTGCAATGGCTTCAAGGGAAGCTTTAGCACTTGGTTCTGAAGGAAGACCACCTGTCTTGTTTAGAGGATCTTATCCTCAATGGAAGAAAAGGTTTCTGAATTGGATAGACAGGCAGAAGAATGGAAAACTGCTAAGGAAATCATACAAAGATGGTCCTGAGATTCCAAAGAACCCTGTTAGTGGAGAAGTTTTACCTGAAGAGAGTTGGAATAGCAGATCAGAGAAACAGAGTTGAGGCTGATCAAAGTGCAATTGCCTACCTATACCAAGCACTTCCTGATGACATTTACTGCAATGTTGATTCCTATGAGACAGGAAAAGACATTTGGGATGAAGTGGAGAAGCAAATGGAAGGATCAGATGTATCAAACACCATTAGGTTGTCGACTGTTCTGAACATGTATGAAACATTCAAACAACAAAAAGGTGAACCATTGAATGAGGTGTACATCAGATTCTGCAATGTCATCAATGAGTTGAGAAAGAATGATGTGAAGAGAACCAATATGGAACTGAACATCAAATTCATCAAAAATCTGGAAGAGGAATGGCAAGTGTATGGAACCCAACTCAACCAACAATCAGATTTTGGAAAACTCACCATTCACACCTTATTTGAGAAGCTGCAACTAAATGTTGAGGATGTTAAGAGAATTCAGAAGCAAAAAGGAGAGTGTTCTCATTCCGATCCATTGGCCTTGGTTGCTGAAAAGAAGACTTCAAGATTGTCAAGACACAGTTTTGTTGAAGTTCAAACTGATTCTGATTCAAGTGAAATGAGTGATTGTGATCTTGATGAAAAGCAAAAAGAGATGTACAAAGAACTCGCTTATTTCACAAAGGCTTTCAAGAAGAAACCAACAAATAATCAACTTAGGACTTCATCAGTCTCTTCGTATGCCAAAAATGCGAATGCTCCTAAGTTTGATCAGAAGAAAGAGTTTGTTGGTGGTGAGAAGAAGTATGACAATCAGAAGAAGTTTGAGAAGAAGGTAATGGAGAGAAGGAATGAAGACAAGAAGTGCTACAACTGTGGTCTTACTGGACATTTTGCTATCAACTGCACTAAACCTCGACAGAAGAACTCCGAGTACTACAAGTACAAACTTTTGCTGGCAAGACAAGAGGAAAGCGGAATTGCTCTTCTCGCTGAGGATGACAAGTGGTTACATCTTTCTGATGAGGAGACAGATGAACTTGCAGCAAATGTGTGCTTCATGACAAAGATCAAGAAGTCAAAGGAGTTGGAGGAAAATGATGAAAGTTCTTCTGAAGTCGAGGATGAGGTAATCTCTTTTCCCAAATCAGTGTTAAAACATTATATGGATATGTCTGATACAACAAGGAAAGATTGCAGGGAGTTGAGTAAAAAGAATTTAAAATTAAAGAAAGATTTGGAGGACAAAGAAAAAGATTTTCAAATTAAAATTGATTTGCTTCAAAAGGAATTTGAGAATTTGAAATCTGAAAAAGCAGCAGTCACTTTTACTCCCAACTCTAAACTGCATCTTGAACAACAAGAACTTGAGACCAAAGTTCTTGAACTGAGCAAGACCGTCAGACAACTTCAAATCGAAAAGACCAATGAGATGTTTCGAGAAAATGCATTGGCTGAGGACATTGAGTCTTTAAATGTGAAAATGAAAGAATCTATCCCTGATTTGACGGAATTTGAAAACAAAATTTCTGACCTAAAATATGAGTGTTGTATAAAAGATTCTCTTAAACAAAAACTTGATAAAGAAAATGATGAGCTTAAAGCTGAAATCAAATCTTATCAAGACAAGCTGTATAAGATTAATCGATCATATCAACAAATATTTTTGAATAGGCCAAGAAATTCGAAAACTTTATTCAATTCAGGGATAGGTTATGTCAATCCAAATCATTTGCTCAAAGCACAAGAAGAAGTCCCATCATTATATAAGGAATCTTATTTGAGATGTGGGATGACTGACCAGTTTGTGAGACCGAATGATAGTGATTTTGAGACTGATGATTTTCTAAAAGAGGGTGCAAAAGTCTATTTTAACTATGAGTTAATGGATGAGTCATATGATTTTTTCAGTCACCCTGCACATGAAATGAAAAAGGAAAATCATGAGGCTGTAATTCCTGAAATTCTTGAGTGTTTTAAAGAAAAACCTTTAGAAGAAACAATTCCAATTCCAAAAGCTGAAAACTTGAGACCTTATGTTCCACAAAAAGTTTTGGAAAAGGTAATTGAGGATCTGCAAAAGTCTCTTGATGAAAAGCAATCTTTGATAGACAATCTGCAGACTCAAAATCACTTTATCATTGACCAACCCAAGTTAGACTCCAAAGTTTGTGATCCATCTGGATGTTCTGTGAGTTCTATGTGTGAAAGTGTAAATGCTTCTGTGCAAACTGAAAAAGAATCTCAGATCTTTGATATGTGCAAAATTGATTTTGACCGAAAGTTTTCTGAATCATTTGAAAAAATCAATGAGAAGATTTTATCCATGAAAAAGAAAACCAATGTGTTTGAAGAGAATCATCCAATTCATGTTCAAAATGTGAATGTAGACATAAAGAAAGTTGTTCATGTGTCTGTTCAAACTGATGGTGATTTAGATGATGTTCATGATATTGATGATTATTTCTTCCCGATTGTTACTGAAACTCAATCATTTACCAAATTTTTGAGGGAACTCAATCGTACCTGACTGAAATTGATGCTTTCAAACAAAAGTTTGAAAAAGAAAGGGAACAGAGGATAAATGTGCTAAAGGAACTCAATGATCTAAAAGTTGAATTCCAACTTCAGAAAATAGCACTTCAATTTCATAAAGAAAATGAAAAAGCATCAATTCCACTCAAGCGAAGTCCATGTCGATAAAGAAAAGTGAAGTTAGTGTGAAGTTGGAAATTGAAGATATGACAAATTTTTTGGAAGAAAATCATGAGTTTTTGATCCTGAATTTGAAAAACATTTTGTTCAAAAGGAGGAAAAACTTGATTTTTATCTAAAGAAGATTCCAAAGTCACACTCTTCACAATCTTCATCAATCAATAAGTTCCAAAGACCAAAGACCACCCAACAATCAAAGACCAACCCATTACCCAAGACTGACTCAAAACCAAAGACCAAACCAATACCAAAGACTGTTTCAAAACCCAAGACCAACCAATCACCTAAGACGGGTTCAAGTCCGAAACCACAAAAAGGTCCCAATGTCCAATGAAATCAAAGACTTCTAGGCAAACACAGATGTACAAGGTCAAATCTAAACTTAAGTCACAAAAAGAAGTCAAAACAAGCAGTGGTCCAAAGAGTGTTAAGGATGAAGCTTTCTCATTAGGTAACAAACAACCTCCGCAGGTTAGGTATTCTAGTTTTCCTAGGTACTCTCAGAAGAATCCTAAGTGCACTTTACAGAGGGTTAGAGATACTTTTACTGGAATGACTAAATACAAAGACCAGTATGGTTGGTTGTCGCCTAATAACATAAAGAAAGTAAACAAGACCACAGAACCCATCAAGAAGAAACCTGTTAAGAACAAAGTTAATAATTTGTTTGCTAACTCAAAGAATGTTCGTGTTTCAGGTGACGTGTGCTTAACTAGTAGCAGTAGATGGATCCCTAATGATAGATATTTGAATGCATCTAGTAAAGTCAAGCTTGATGGAAAACCTGCCAATGTCAAACAAGTGTGGATTGTCCGTAGATCGAATACATTAGATAATGCTAATAAATCTAGGACTAGTCCCGCTTGTACCAAAACATGTGTATAAACCTTTACATTTTCTTGCTTGTAATTCGTATTTGTATTTTGAACAATTATGTGTGCTTGTTTGTTATTTGAATAAATTGTTTGTTTGTGTGTTATTTTACTTGATGTTTATTTTTTTTTAATGTGTACTTGCATGTTATCCCTCTAACCTGCAATGACCCAATCTACATGGGTACCTAAACCATATTCCCTGTCCTTGCAGGAATATCTCATTTGTGTATGGTATGTCGACTCGGGATGTTCTCGCCATATGACTGGAACCAAGTCAATTCTTTCGAACTTTGTTGAAAAGTTTATGGGAACTGTAAGATTCGGAAACGATCATATCGCTCCTATTCTTGGTTATGGAGACATTGTCAAAATGGAGTCACTATCAAGAGAGTTTCCTACGTTGAAGGACTTGGACACAATCTCTTTAGTGTTGGTCAATTTTGTGACAATGATCTTCAAGTATTATTTAGGAGATATGAATGCAAAGTGCAGACTGAAGATGGTGTGAATATTCTGACTGGAACAAGAGACAATAATTTGTTCACAATTGATCTCAACAACATCCCATCTAATTCTTCAGAGATTTGTCTTCTTTCGAAAGCAACTGCACAAAACTCTTGGTTATGGCATCGCCGTCTTTCTCATCTTAACTTTCAAACGATTAATACACTCGTGGATAAACAACTTGTTGAAGGTCTTCCAGATTACAAGTATGAAAGTGAACATGTTTGTCCAGCTTGTGCAATTGGAAAGATGAAGAAAGCAACACACAAACCAAAGAAGTTTCTAAGTACAGAAGGTCCTTTGCACCTTATTCATATGGATTTGTGTGGCCCTATGAAAGTTCAAAGTATCCATGGCAAGCGATACATTCTTGTGATTGTCGATGATTATTCTCGTTACACTTGGGTATTCTTTCTTCATGCAAAGAGTGTACTCCGCAATGATTATTGATTTCATCAAGAAGACCCAAGTAAATCTTAAATCATCTGTTAGAATTGTTCGCTCAGACAATGGCACTGAATTCAAGAATTCAACAATTGATTCTTTCCTCAAGTCCATGGGTATTTCACACCAATTTTCCGCTGTCAGAACACCTCAACAGAATGGAGTAGTTGAACGTCGAAATCGAACTCTTGTTGAAGCAGCTAGAACAATGCTTGCCTATTCGAAGTTGCCACCGAATTTATGGGCTGAAGCTGTTGCTACTGCTTGTTTTACACAAAACAGATCCATAATAAACAAGAGGTTTGATAAAACTCCGTATGAGGTGATCAACAAAAGAAAGCCCAATGTGAACTTTTTGCACATTTTTGGATGTGTATGTTATGTTCTCAATGATCGAGATAATCTGGGCAAATTTGAACCAAAAGGCGATGAGGCATATTTCATCGGTTATTCAAGAGAATCCATTGCATATCGTGTATATAACCGAAGAACCAAGAGAATCGAAGAGAGTATGAATGTTAAATTTGATGAACTCTCGGGAATGGTTCTTGAACAACACAGTTCAAGACCCGAACTTCAAAGTCCACAAGCTTCCGTAACTAAGACTGCATCAAATGTCAAATCATTCTCAACTCCGACTTCACAAGATTTGGATATCTTGTTTGAAGAATTTTTCCAAGTTTCTAAGAAAGTGTCTGAATCTGATGAGAATTCAAATGAACCATCAAGTTCAAATTCGAAAGAGATGGATCCCAATGAGTCTTCACCATCACAATCATCAGATGTTAGTTCCATCTGATTCTCCTCCACCTACTGATTATTCAGAGTTGCATACTCAACCTCATGTTATCTCACAAGTGACAAATCCATCAACTAATCCAGAAGATTATGATCAAGATAACTTTGTTGAACCAATTGCTACTTCACTTGAACAATTGACAGAACAACATACTCCTGATTTTTATTGATTCTGAAGAATCTGGTGATCCAATTGACCCAATTCCTCACAAAACCAAATGGACTAGAGCTCATCCGATTTCTCAAGTCATTGGTAATCCAACAACTGGAGTTCAGACAAGATCCGCTTCCGCGAATGAATGTCTGTTTGTGAATTTTCTGAGCATTGTTGAACCAAAGACAGTGAATGAAGCTCTAAGTTGTCCAGATTGGGTGAAAGCTATGCAGGAGGAACTGAATCAATTTGAACGACTTGAGGTGGAAATTGGTTCCCAATCCTTACAAGAACAAGGAGCCAATTAAAACCAAGTGGATCTTCAAGAATAAAAAGGATGAAACTGGAGTTGTTGTATGCAACAAAGCACGATTGGTTGCAAAGGGATATTGCCAACAAGATGGAATTGACTACGATGAGACATTCGCACCAGTTGCACGAATTGAGGCTATTCGGATGTTTCTTGCCTATGCTGCCTACAAGAAATTCACAGTCTACCAGATGGATGTTAAAACTGCCTTCTTGAATGGAATTCTCAAAGAAGAAGTGTACGTTGAACAACCAGAAGGTTTTGTGAGTTCCAAACATCCAGACTATGTTTACAGGTTAGATAAGGCTTTATATGGTCTGAAACAAGCGCCTCGTGCATGGTATGATGCTCTATCCTCTTATCTTGTGAAATCTGGTTTTAGCAAAGGTTCGATTGACACTACCTTGTTTATAAAACGACAAGAGAGTGACATTATTCTAATCCAGATTTATGTTGACGACATAATTTTCGGGTCAACTAATCCTAAATACTGCAAGAATTTCTCTGCTTTAATGATCAAGAAATTTGAAATGAGCATGATGGGTGAATTAAACTTTTTCCTTGGTCTTCAAGTAAAACAGTTGTCAAATGGTACTTTTATTGTCAATCTAAGTACATTCTTGACATGTTGAAAAAGTTTGATATGATGGATTGTAAAACAATTGGGACACCCATGGAAGCTCGAACAAAGATTAATGCTGACTAAAATGGAAAATCTTTTGATCAAAAGAAATATCGCAGTATGATAGGGTCACTCATGTATTTGACTGCAAGTCGCCCGGATATTATGTTCGCCACATGCATGTGTGCCAGGTACCAGGCCAATCCCAAGGAAAGTCATTTCCAGGCCGTCAAACAGATTCCGATACCTGAAAGGCACAGTAAACCTTGGTCTCTGGTATCCAAGGGATACCGGGTTTCAGTTAATTGCATATTCGGATGCTGACCATGCAGGTTGTAAGCTTGATCGAAAGAGTACTTCTGGGAGTGTACAGTTTCTAGGGGATAGATTGGTCAGTTGGTCTTCAAAGAAACAGAATTGTGTATCCACATCTACTGCAGAAGCTGAATACGTTGCTGCAGCAAGCTGTTGTTCACAAGTTCTTTGGATGAAGACTCAGTTGACTGATTATGGATTTCAATTCAACAGAATTCCAATTTACTGTGACTCAAAGAGTGCTATTGCTATTTCTTGCAATCCTGTACAGCACACAAAGACCAAGCACATAGATGTTCGGTACCATTTTCTTAAAGATCATGTCGAGAAAGGTAACATCGAACTCTATTTTGTCCCAACAGACTACCAACTTGCTGATCTCTTCACCAAACCTTTAGATGAAAACAGGTTTAATTTTCTGAAAACCAAGTTGGGAATGCTTGATTTACAAACTTAAATGCTTTCATGCCATGTATTCTATGTTCATTTTCTGTTTCAAACATTGATGTGTTTTACTTGGTATTGCATGCAATGTTTGAGGGGGAGAAAAAGGGTAGAATGCATGATTTTAGGGGGAGTTTGTAAATTTAGTATAGTCAAATATGCTTTATTTGAGGGGGAGTGTGCAAATGCATTAATTTGTTTATTTTCTAGTATGTTAAAGTTTTTTTTTTTAAATTTTTTTTGTAAGTGTGTTTGTTGTTAAAATCTAAAAAAACAAATACAAAATTAAAATTAAAATAAAAAAAACAAAAAAAATAAACAAACAAAAAAAATCTTTTTATCTTTTTAAATGTTTTTAATTTTTTTTTTTGAATTTTTTTTTGATTTTTTTTTGTTTTTGTTTGAATATTTGTGTAATTTTTTTTAGTTTAAGCCCAAAACCAATTTGAGCCCAACTGAATTGTTTAGCCCATGACCAGTTGATATCCGGGTTGTCACGCGGGTCAGACCCAGACCCGCGACCCGAATTTGAAATATATATTGAAATTGGGCGGTCCATTTTGTCATTATTCAAATTCAAATCTTTTGTTTTTCTCTCAAACCGATCAAAAATTTACATCAATCAATCAATAATCTTCATCTTTTTCATAATAATCAAAGTGGGTGCAGTCTAGTGATCAGTTTTTTGTTGTATTTCATCACTTCTTTCGATCATATCAACAGTTGTGAGGTAAGATTACTTGTTTAACTTTTTGTACTTCAACAGTTGTGTATTTTTGATGTTTTAGGTGCATGATTAGGTATTATACTTGTTGATTATATGATTTTATGCCTTAATCTGTTTGAGTTTTAATATTTCTGGATATGATTTGATGATAGGCTGGGTAATCTGATGAGTTCTTGATGAAATATACCATTTGCAGAGCAATTTGCTCGGCAAATGGGTTATTTGTTCATAATAACCTTCAAATCTTCTTTAAGCCTGGTTATCAAGTTCTCATTTTCCCAAACAAATTTTTGGATCAAAAAGTGTCATTTGCAGAGCTTCTAGCTCGGCAAATGCTTATTTTTATCAAACTAGTAAATTTTTCCACCAAGTCATTAAAACAACTATGCAGAGCCTTTTGCTCGGCATTCAAGTCCTTTTGTTTTTCAAAATGGATCAGTTTTAAAATCAACTGTTTGCAGAAGTTTGCTCGCAAACAGGTCATTTTGAAATCCAAAATTTTCCAAGTGTTAAAACCATTTGTTTGCAGAGCTCTTTGCTCGGCAAACAATGCATTTTGACTCAAAAAGTTTTCCAAGTATAAAATCAACTGTTTGCAGAGCTATTTGCTCGGCAAACAGTGCATTTTGTCAAAACTTTTCCAACTTTTAAAGACAACTGTTTGCAGAGCATTTTGCTCGGCAAACAGTTCAAATTGGAATTTCAATGACTGACTTCAACTAATTTTTCAAATCAACTGTTTGCAGAGCATTTTCGGGGCCACACAGCCCGACACCCCGGCTCAAAAATTATTCAGCAAAACAAGTAAAAGAATAAACCCCTGTGGATCTTCCCAAAAAAACAACAGAGACTGATATACAACTAGAAATTTGAGTCCACATACACACCCTGTTGCAGCGTCATTGCTCTCCCCCCCCCCCCCCCCCCCCACCCCGTGCTTTTTTGTCTCCCCACCTTTTTTCCCACTTTTACAGCCCCCCTGTTGCCGCGCATTTTTGCCTCGGCCCCCCCCCCGTTCCACCTGAACATTTTTCCCACGTTTCTCCCCCCCCACTGTTTGCAGCGGACCTTTTGCCGGCCCCCGTCCCCGTGCCCCCCCTTTCCCCCCCGTTCCTCCCCCCCCCCTGTTTCGCGCGAGCCTTTGCGCGGCCCCCCTCGTCCCCCGTGCCCTCGTCGCTGTTCCCCCCGTTTCTCCCCCCCCCCTGTTTGCCGCGCCCTGTTGGCCTCGGCCCCCCCCCGTCCCCCTTGCCCTTTCTCTCTTGCCCTTGTTCTTCTCCCCCTTGCCCCCTTTTTGTTGTTCCCCTCCCCGCCCTTTAACAACCCCCTCGGCTCGATGGCCAGAGCCCCCCCGCTGTCCCACCTATAAACGTGACCACACAACCTAGCTAACTTTCAGCACGAGCACAATTTGAGACGTCGCCATGGACCCACGCCTATGAAGGTGCACTCTCCCCACCACACGCCTCTTTTCTCCACACCACCACCGAGCCACTAAGAGTGCACTTGCCACATGACATCGTTCCCCCCCACACCAACCCCCCCCGTCATGGTTTCTGGACCCCGCAACACCACCCTGTGACACCCCACCAATGACTCCCCGATTTAAAGACCCACCAGCCGGTTTTTGCCTCTGCCCCCCCGTCCCCTTCCCCTTTTTTCCTTTTTTTTCCTTCTTCTTTTTTTTCCCCTCTTTTTTCCCTTCTTCTTCTATGTTTCTTTTCTTCTTCTTGTGCTGTGTTTCCCCTGTTTCCCCTGTCTTCTGGGTCTTGGTGTCGGTTCTCTTCGTGAACAAACAACACAACACAACAAAACACACCCCCACCTATACCTCCCCGATGTTTGAAGCCCCTAGTGTGCGACGCGCCACCCGGCCAAAATCTCGCCTCACCCACAAGCCCCCCCTTTTGTTGTCCTTGAACTTGCTTTGTGATGGTGAGGATTCTCCCTGATTTACCTCACTTCCTGTGATCCCTTCCGACTTGGCAGTTTTCTTAATCTTTGCCCGATGACGGCACCCGCCCAGCATCGTCCCAGAACCCCGCCCCCCACCCCCAAGCAGGGCAGCCGACCACGGCTAGCAGCACAAGCATTTAGCCTGATATTCCACTCTTGATTCTCTCTGTCATTGTTTACCACCCCGTTGTCACTATATGCACACACAAACCCCTCCCTTGTCCTATCGTACCTCCAAGTGTTGCTTGAACCCGTCCTCGGCACCCCTTACCGTGTGTCTATCCTTTCGCCTCGTGTTTGAACATTGCTATTTTCTGGTCAAAAACTTTGGTCAGTTTGTCTTAAACAGAAAATAATAAAGTACCAAGATGGCAATGTTCAGAGAAGGAGATTCAATGAAAATGCAAGCCAATCAAGCACTTCACATTCCATTTGCTTGCAAATTCCCGATCATTCCAGAGATTCTTAGCAATCATCCACTGAATAATGCTCTGACTGGAGGGGCAATTGTACCTGAGAAGTATGTCTTTGAGCTGTGGCAATCAATTGAATATGTACGAGGAAGTAAAAGACATAACACAGCAGACTACTTCAAATTTGCACTAGAGTCAGAAAATGAATCTTCAATTGTAGATTCACTCTGGATGAATTTAGAACAATCATTGGATTTCCTGTACAAGATGAATACGAAGAACTACCTTCAGTTGAAGAAATGTTGGCTGGAGTTCATTCGTTGGGTTATGAAGGAGAGTTGGCAACGAATGAGAGATTTTAGAAGAAGGAATATAGCAACTCTCTGGCATACGATGTACAATGTTCTTACAACTTGTTTGATGCCATCACAGAAAGGAATTGATCTTATGACAAAGGATTCTTTGGCAATTTACTATGCAGTCACTCACAATGTGCAGTGTGACTTTGCAAAGATCATATGGGCGAAGATGATTCAAGTTGTTAAGGGAAAGGATAAACAAGACAGAAAATATATTCCCTTTATCAGATTTTTCACACTGGTTATCGAAGATGTTCTTGATAATGCAGAAGAAATTCCAAAGTTGGAAAACAGTTTTAAATGTGTGATTGCCTTGTATAAAAATACTTGAGAGGCACAAGTTGTGAAACTGTAAGACCTTTTCCGATTCCACCATTCCTGATAAATCTGGTTCCTGCTCAGAGTCCTCACCTTAGGGCTTATCTGAGTGGTTAGTCTCAGCAATGGGGTCTGAAAGCTGACAGACTCCTTCCCAAGCTGAGCATAGGTCGCCAAGTGAGGGTCCTAGTTCGTCAAAAAGAAAAAGAGGGGTTAGTGATGAAGGGGAAAGACGATCTCCCTGTTTTAAAATTAAATATTAACCAATATGATACTGCATATATACAGCATACAATACAATAATATATACAGCATACGATGAATACTTACATGTTCGTCCATCAGGATCATTTCAATACTACCTATGTTATTAACATCTCCATATAGAGGTTGCTTCCATAGCCGCAAAATTCTAACCGTTATCGTACATGGCTTATTATTTGGACGCAAATTTCTAATTGAAACATGGTTTAGTGAAGCCATGCTAACTGGTATGTTATGTGTTTATGTTTTGAAATGTGTTT
>CM067175.1:26983925-26986165 GCA_034093135.1 Erigeron breviscapus | reverse complement strand
ATCCGACGAGCTTTTCTGGGCTATGGTATATAAAAACGGGATTCTTTTTGTGGTTTATCTTTCTTGTTCTTTCTTTTTCTAATCAAGTATGGAGTTCTAATATTTCTTGCATATATTTGTGTGTGTTTGTGTACATGAGAGAATGCAGAGGAAGTAGGAATGATTAGCATGAAGATAGAGAAGTCTCATGCATTTATGCATGCATGAAACATGCATGGTGACTCATGTAGGCTCCTAGGTGGTTTCATTAGTCAACAATGGGTTTTGTCTTGAAAACTTTCCAGCCATTTGGTTCTTGGATTTATGATTGAGGTAATGATAGCAATTGTAGTTGATTGTATCCGAACTATCTTGTATCATTTGTTGTTCGGTTATTTATGTGACAAGGTTGAACGATATGTTAACCTCAATTGTTTAACAGGTGACGTACATGGGTTTATAGTAAGTACATTGTTTGATGTTATTATTTCATATGTTGTTATTTGGATGATGGTTCCTTGTGAACCGTTACTACGAACTCACCAACCTTGTGTTGACACTTGCTAGTACACTTTTCAGGTAATCAGGGGAATCAAGATAGAGATATATGATTGTTGATTGCTTGAACCCGGACTTGGACTAATATGGATCAAGGATTCATTTACCATCTTTTGCATTATGCTTAGGATCGTTTGTCATCGTTTGGGTTGACTTGTAAACTTATGGTGACTACTTGCATTTGACATTACTCGTCGGATTCACTAAATTCATGTATTTTCATTTAGTAGCCTACGATAATTCCACTGTGTGCTATATAATTTCCGTAATACTTCGGGCCCAGCTCGGGGTGTTACAGAATGGTGGCCCATGCAGGTCAGGAAGCTACTGTCAAAGATTGAAGATGATCCGACGGTTGAATCTTCGATCCGACGAGCTTTTCTGGGCTATGGTATATAAAAACGGGATTCTTTTTGTGGTTTATCTTTCTTGTTCTTTCTTTTTCTAATCAAGTATGGAGTTCTAATATTTCTTGCATATATTTGTGTGTGTTTGTGTACATGAGAGAATGCAGAGGAAGTAGGAATGATTAGCATGAAGATAGAGAAGTCTCATGCATTTATGCATGCATGAAACATGCATGGTGACTCATGTAGGCTCCTAGGTGGTTTCATTAGTCAACAATGGGTTTTGTCTTGAAAACTTTCCAGCCATTTGGTTCTTGGATTTATGATTGAGGTAATGATAGCAATTGTAGTTGATTGTATCCGAACTATCTTGTATCATTTGTTGTTCGGTTATTTATGTGACAAGGTTGAACGATATGTTAACCTCAATTGTTTAACAGGTGACGTACATGGGTTTATAGTAAGTACATTGTTTGATGTTATTATTTCATATGTTGTTATTTGGATGATGGTTCCTTGTGAACCGTTACTACGAACTCACCAACCTTGTGTTGACACTTGCTAGTACACTTTTCAGGTAATCAGGGGAATCAAGATAGAGATATATGATTGTTGATTGCTTGAACCCGGACTTGGACTAATATGGATCAAGGATTCATTTACCATCTTTTGCATTATGCTTAGGATCGTTTGTCATCGTTTGGGTTGACTTGTAAACTTATGGTGACTACTTGCATTTGACATTACTCGTCGGATTCACTAAATTCATGTATTTTCATTTAGTAGCCTACGATAATTCCACTGTGTGCTATATAATTTCCGTAATACTTCGGGCCCAGCTCGGGGTGTTACAGAATGGTGGCCCATGCAGGTCAGGAAGCTACTGTCAAAGATTGAAGATGATCCGACGGTTGAATCTTCGATCCGACGAGCTTTTCTGGGCTATGGTATATAAAAACGGGATTCTTTTTGTGGTTTATCTTTCTTGTTCTTTCTTTTTCTAATCAAGTATGGAGTTCTAATATTTCTTGCATATATTTGTGTGTGTTTGTGTACATGAGAGAATGCAGAGGAAGTAGGAATGATTAGCATGAAGATAGAGAAGTCTCATGCATTTATGCATGCATGAAACATGCATGGTGACTCATGTAGGCTCCTAGGTGGTTTCATTAGTCAACAATGGGTTTTGTCTTGAAAACTTTCCAGCCATTTGGTTCTTGGATTTATGATTGAGGTAATGATAGCAATTGTAGTTGATTGTATCCGAACTATCTTGTATCATTTGTTGTTCGGTTATTTATGTGACAAGGTTGAACGATATGTTAACCTCAATTGTTTAACAGGTGACGTACATGG
>CM067175.1:26973925-26978925 GCA_034093135.1 Erigeron breviscapus | reverse complement strand
ATATGTAAAGTATTTGTGTAGACGTATATTATGTGTAGAATATCTTTAGTAGGTTGAGTTAGGGTCAAATATTTTTAATCCGCCAACCCGAACCCACTGACCCATGCACTAACCCGAACCATTGATATCTCTAATTTAAAGTAATAATTAGATTACTTATATGCCCCGTCCAATCGACGGAATAAAACCTAGTTCTAATACATATCCCTTATTTATTATCGAATAATTTTTAAAAAAAACGGTAGATTGATAGGAACCGCTTGATCCCATGTACCGAATTGGTACCCACATAACCCCCAGCAGGGATAGTGTCAAGGTAATTCAACCACTTAAATTCAGTTCTGCCTATGGCAAGATTCGAACCCAGGTTGCTCCTATAAAGTAGCAGCTGATGGCCAACTTTTCTACGAAGAGTTGGTTTATTGAATAATTTTAATTTCATACAATGAAATATATATAAAAAAGAAAATTTTCTTGTTTTAACGCTTTTACATACATATAATGAAACCATGCATACATATATCATTGCAATAATGATTAAATATATATAAAACCAAGAAAAATTTTTAGTTTTAACGCATTTTACATACATATAATGAATCCTTGTCTCAACACAAATAAATATCAACTTACATGTATAATAACACAATACTACACACTATGATTGTGTATATTACTATTTTAATAACTAGTAAAGCATATATAATGTATTTGCTTAAAACTATTTTGAGAAAAATTGGGGGCTGTGAGTGGTCAATTGAGATTAGATCAATTGCCTTTTAATATATATTAAGATCAAGATAACATTAAGATAATTTAACTTTTATTGGAAATTGGTTTAAAATATATTTTGTTTTGCCAAAAATTTCCAACAAAATTTATTAAAAAATACTTGATTTAAATTGTTTAAAAGCTTTTATAGACATTTATAAACACATATACATACATATAATGAATCCTTGTCTCAACACAAATAAATATCAACTTACATGTATAATAACACTAATATATACACATATATGAATGTGTATATTACTATGTTTATAACTAGTCAACCATATATCAATGTATTTGTCTAAAACTATGTAAATACCTTGAAATTTAAATATTTTTTATAAAAATTGTGGGAAATTCATAGGAAAATGATGTATATTTCCGACGAATTTCCAACGAAATTTATAAACATAAATTTTTCGTCGGAAATTAGTTGGAAATATTTATATTTTCCTACGAATTTCCAAGGACATGCTTTTATTTTTTGCGAAATTTAAATTTTCGTCGGAAATTCATAGAAAACAATTATATTTTCCCACGAATTTCCAATGAAATATATATAAAAAAGAAAATTTTCTTGTTTTAACGCTTTTACATACATATAATGAAACCATGCATACATATATCATTGCAATAATGATTAAATATATATAAACACCACTATACATATAAAAATAGTTACATTTACATATATTAAGTTTATCTACACATATACATTGAACTATAACAATCATAAAAACCTATATAACATTCATGAATAAATTAATAATCACATATATTCCTCTATCTATATAATATATAATAATAATAATTTACATTTGCCCATATTCATATAATGGACATAAAATATTGCAAAAATAACATACGTATGACATACACCTAAACATACTCAAATTATACACATGTAAATCAACGTACGTGTATAATAACACCAATACGTACACACGTATGATTGTGTATATTACTATTTTAATAACTAGTAAAGCATATAGTAATGTATTTGCTTAAAACTATTTGAGATAACTTAAATTTAAATAATTTTTATAAGTTTTGTAGGAAATTCGTAAGAAACTGTCTATGTTTCTGACGAATTACCTAGGAACAATCTTATCTTTTTATAAACATAAATTTTTCGTCGGAAATTAGTTGGAAATATTTATATTTTCCAAAAAATTTCCAATAAAAATTATAAAACGTATTAGTTTTTAATATAAATAAAGAAAAAAGAATTCGTCGGAACTTCGTTAACACATTAATTTCGGTTCCGACATAATTCCGACGAATCTTTTTTTTTTCTTTTTGAAAATACATATATTTCATGGTAATTTCCTTAGAAAGTTAATTTTTTCCTTTAAATTTCCGAGGAAATGTTTTATTTGAAATTAATTTATATTTAAACTAAACGTTTCTAAGGAATTTCCGACGAAATATGTTTTTGACATTAATTCCTCGGTATTTTGTCGCTAATGTGTGTATTTTAGTGTCGAATTTCCGACAAATTTCGTCGGTGATACCCAATTTTCTAGTAGTCAGAAAACGCTTGATCCCCGGAGATCAAACCGTTGGGTCATCTTGATTCTTTGACAGTAGTTTCCTGACATATAGGCCAACATATTCAACCGTTGAATTTGTCTAAAGAGGTCCAGAAGTCGAGTTACAAGGCTAGAACAGAGGGTTGGGAATTTCAGTGATTGTTAGCTTTAAGTCACCTTTGATCATTCCTTAAATCATCCTTCTGATTAAGTGCATATATAAGGTAATAATTCTTGATTTCTTAATCATAATTTACAAGTCTTTTATTGGTGTCAAGTTGTAGATTATGGCTTGGGTTGAGTTATTTAAATGAAAGAATTACTAAAGAAATGATTTTTGTCGATTACTAGTTGTATAATTAACTCTTTATATTTCAATAATCAAGATGAGTATATATATATGATGTTAATATCAATTAATTTTGTATAAAGAGAGGTCTGGAGTTATGGTTAAATAAGTGTTAATGAGTCTTGATGATATGTATAAATAAGGATTTTATAATTAAAGATCAAAAATGAAGTAATAATAACCAAACTGGTTCTGAACAGAATTTGTATTCAGACTTGGAAGGGTTAAACCGAATAGATGAAAAATGATTGAGTTGTTGAGTGAAAAACAAAATATTTAGTTTTATGTGTCTATGTTATTTTGCCACTGAAATTACGTGAAAACACTGAGTAAAACTCAAGTTATAAACTTTTAAAGAAAACTGGTCGAAACTGATTTTTATGACTGAAAATTTAGTATTTTGTAAAAATCATATCTCATTCGTTTTACATCGAAATCAATTGAATCTTAACTTTATGGAAAGGTCTATGTGTAAACTAAATTCGATCAGAACAAAGTTTTGTTATATTCGACCTCCTTTTTTCCCAAAAATGTCGTTTTTTCTGAAAGGGTCAGAATCTGGACGAAAACCGATAAACTGAAATTAGGTGACCATTTGAACAAGTTACAAGTATTGGAAAAATCTGTAAAAATTCATGAATACTCTTAAGATGTAGTATTAGATATTGTAAAAGGGTTATGACTTGAAACACCTTGTATCTACACTAAGAAGCCTCTCAAATAGAGCAAAAATATCTAAAATATATTTGATGATCTTAGGTTGGAATAAGTCTGAACGTTGAATCACGTGCGAACTTATTAGTACGCATACTTGTACTAGCACTTGGATTTGCTCTAATTTCAGGTGAGTTCCGTAATTCCCTACTCAATTGAGATTCGGGCTGAAAAGTGTACATATACTTGCTTGTTTGATTGTTTGGTTGATTTGATTTACGGATTATTGATTGTTTGATGAAATGTTTAGATTGAATTATGGAACTGATTGATTGATTATTGATGGTTAGTTTTGATTTGATATTTGATGGTTTATGCATGTGATTGTGATATGTTAAATTATTTAGGATAGACGTACATTCATGGAAGTCGGTTATGCCTTCAAAGTGTTTTAGATGTGGTGGGAAGGCTGCGGGTGACGCTATATATAAGCATCTGGGACTCGTTGAAAGTAGAATCCTCCTAAGTGTATGTGCGTATGGTTTTGTTTGGTTGTTGGATCTATGAACATGTTTATTAATGATTATGCTTATTGAGACGTGCTTGTTGTGTGCATTGAAAACTTACACCAAGGCAAGTTGTTTAACTGTAAGGCCACCAAGGCAAGTTGTTGAACTGTAAGGCCACATTTCGAGTACTTTAAGTACTATATGTACATCCGAGTGTATAGACGTATACACTTGTGTTGAATTGATGATATGATATGATTTACACCACGATGTGGACCAAGTATTGTGATACTTGATGATTTTGGGGTACATTGCATGACATTGACTCGTATATGATGTATGTATTGACATTTATACACATTTGATACATTGCATGACATTGACGTGTATACGATAAATCTATTGGTAATGATACAATTTGTACTTGATTATATACGAACTATTTTGTATCATTTGTTGTTTGATTACTTATTTGACAAGGTTGAACGATATGTTAACCTCAATTGTCTAACAGGTGACGTACATGGGTTTGTTGTAAGTGCATTGTTTGATGTTGTTATTACATATGATAGTGTTATTGATGATGGTTACTTGTAAACCATTACTACGAACTCACCAACCTTGTGTTGACACTTGCTAGTACACTTTTCAGGTAACCAGATTAAATCCAGGATGTGAAGTATGATTGTTGCTTGCTTTGAACCCGGGCATTGGACTTATATGGATCAAGGATTCATTTGCCTACTTTTGCATTATGTATTTTGTACTTGAATTATCTTATTTGATGGATTCACCGAATCCCTTTTTATTCATATAGTTCATGTTCTACGATAATTCCACTGTGTGCTATATAATTTCCGTAATATTCCGGGCCCAGCTCGGGGTGTTTACTTGTACCTGTACTTGGATTTTCTCTACTTTCAGGTGAGTTCTGTAGCTCCCTACTCAATTGAGATTCGGGCTGAAAAGTGTACATATACGTGCTTGTTTGATTATTTGGTTGATTTGATTTACGGTTTATTGATTGTTTAATGAAATGTTTCGATAGAATTATGGAACTGATTGATTGATGATTGATGGATAATTTTGAGTTAGTATTTAATGTTTATGCATGTGATTGTGATATTGTAAATTATTTAGGATAAATGTACATACATGGAAGTCGGTTAACCTTCAAAGGGT
>CM067175.1:26898796-26972925 GCA_034093135.1 Erigeron breviscapus | reverse complement strand
TCTTGTTTACTTTCTTTATATTATTAGGTAACATCCAACCATATTGATCTTTGTACTTAGTCATTCCAGAAACAGTATCTCTAACCCTTTGTAAAGTGCACTTAGGATTCTTCTGAGAATACCTAGGAAAACTAGAATACCTAACCTGCTGAGGTTGTTTGTTACCTAATGAGAAAGTTTCATTCTTAACCAATTCTTAAGACGATCTTCAATCAAGACCGTCTTACTTTTTCTTAACAAATTCTTAAGACGATCTTCAATCCAAGACCGTCTTACCTTTTCTTAACAAATTCTTAAGACGATCTTCAATCCAAGACCGTCTTACTTTTTCTTAACAAATTCTTAAGACGATCTTCAATCCAAGACCGTCTTACTTTTTCTTAACAAATTCTTAAGACGATCTTCAATCCAAGACCGTCTTACTTTTTCTTAACAAATTCTTAAGACGATCTTCAATCCAAGACCGTCTTACTTTTTCTTAACAAATTCTTAAGACGATCTTCAATCCAAGACCGTCTTACTTTTTCTTAACAAATTCTTAAGACGATCTTCAATCCAAGACCGTCTTACTTTTTCTTAACAAATTCTTAAGACGATCTTCAATCCAAGACCGTCTTACTTTTTCTTAACAAATTCTTAAGACGATCTTCAATCCAAGACCGTCTTACTTTTTCTTAACAAATTCTTAAGACGATCTTCAATCCAAGACCGTCTTACTTTTTCTTAACAAATTCTTAAGACGATCTTCAATCCAAGACCGTCTTACTTTTTCTTAACAAATTCTTAAGACGATCTTCAATCCAAGACCGTCTTACTTTTTCTTAACAAATTCTTAAGACGATCTTCAATCCAAGACCGTCTTACTTTTTCTTAACAAATTCTTAAGACGATCTTCAATCCAAGACCGTCTTACTTTTTCTTAACAAATTCTTAAGACGATCTTCAATCCAAGACCGTCTTACTTTTTCTTAACAAATTCTTAAGACGATCTTCAATCCAAGACCGTCTTACTTTTTCTTAACAAATTCTTAAGACGATCTTCAATCCAAGACCGTCTTACTTTTTCTTAACAAATTCTTAAGACGATCTTCAATCCAAGACCGTCTTACTTTTTCTTAACAAATTCTTAAGACGATCTTCAATCCAAGACCGTCTTACTTTTTCTTAACAAATTCTTAAGACGATCTTCAATCCAAGACCGTCTTACTTTTTCTTAACAAATTCTTAAGACGATCTTCAATCCAAGACCGTCTTACTTTTTCTTAACAAATTCTTAAGACGATCTTCAATCCAAGACCGTCTTACTTTTTCTTAACAAATTCTTAAGACGATCTTCAATCCAAGACCGTCTTACTTTTTCTTAACAAATTCTTAAGACGATCTTCAATCCAAGACCGTCTTACTTTTTCTTAACAAATTCTTAAGACGATCTTCAATCCAAGACCGTCTTACTTTTTCTTAACAAATTCTTAAGACGATCTTCAATCCAAGACCGTCTTACTTTTTCTTAACAAATTCTTAAGACGATCTTCAATCCAAGACCGTCTTACTTTTTCTTAACAAATTCTTAAGACGATCTTCAATCCAAGACCGTCTTACTTTTTCTTAACAAATTCTTAAGACGATCTTCAATCCAAGACCGTCTTACTTTTTCTTAACAAATTCTTAAGACGATCTTCAATCCAAGACCGTCTTACTTTTTCTTAACAAATTCTTAAGACGATCTTCAATCCAAGACCGTCTTACTTTTTCTTAACAAATTCTTAAGACGATCTTCAATCCAAGACCGTCTTACTTTTTCTTAACAAATTCTTAAGACGATCTTCAATCCAAGACCGTCTTACTTTTTCTTAACAAATTCTTAAGACGATCTTCAATCCAAGACCGTCTTACTTTTTCTTAACAAATTCTTAAGACGATCTTCAATCCAAGACCGTCTTACTTTTTCTTAACAAATTCTTAAGACGATCTTCAATCCAAGACCGTCTTACTTTTTCTTAACAAATTCTTAAGACGATCTTCAATCAAGACCGTCTTACTTTTTCTTAACAAATTCTTAAGACGATCTTCAATCCAAGACCGTCTTACCTTTTCTTAACAATCTTTTTTCTCTCAAGAACACACACTAACACACACACTTTCCACCATTGTTGATTACCTTTCTTCCGCACTAGAACACGAATTATAATAGTTTTAACAAGTGGTATCAGAGCAAAACAACAATCTGTTGACGATCCAGAACAAATTTCAAGCAGATTGATGCTAATTTTGTTCAAAATTGTGAATTCGTGTTCAATTATAACCGTTTTTAACTGTCACTGTTCTTCATCAATTCAACCTCAATTTTCACTCAATTTTCCTGTTTTTGTTCACAGATACATTCTAAATCACCTCTAAAAACATCCTGTCAAGTTTCAGAATCCAATTCACAGTATTGATCAAAATCCAAATTTTTTGGAAAGTTGATGAGATTTTGAATTATCAGTTTGAGTTGATTTAAGCAATGGAATTGCTTCTAGGGTTGTGCGCGATCATATTCTGAGCATTTCTGGGTTTGAATTGAGTTCTAATTCTCAAAATTGAGTAAATTACAAGCAAAATAGTGATATTCTTGACTATTTTGTCTTTTCTGCTGTTCTTGCTGATTGATTCTAAAACGATTTTGCTAAGACGATCTCCTTCAAGATCGTCCTAGTGTTTTCCTTGGTTTGGTGATAAGACGATCTTCCCAAGACGTCCTAGTGTTTTCCTTGGTTTGGTGATAAGACGATCTTCCCAAGATCGTTCTAAATTTTTTTTGGTTATGTGTGAACTGTGTGTTGTGGATTGAACACTTGAAGTTGTTGTGATTGGGAATCACACACTTCATTGGGTAACTAATCTCTTTGAGATTGGTTTTGCTCAACAATAAATTTCCAACATTTTCTATACTTAGAAAATTTTTCACTCAACCAATTCTTAAGACGATCTTCAATCAAGACCGTCTTACTTTTTCTTAACAAATTCTTAAGACGATCTTCAATCAAGACCGTCTTACTTTTTCTTAACAAATTCTTAAGACGATCTTCAATCCAAGACCGTCTTACCTTTCTTCATCAAATTTTATTAAGACGATCTTCTCTCAAGATCGTTCTATCATTTCTTCATTTATACTTAGAAAATTTTCAACCAGTTTTCTAAGACGATCTCCTTCAAGATCGTTCTAAGTTCCAAAGTTTTTTTTTAAACGATCTCATCAAGATCGTATTGTTTTTTTTTTGGAAATCAAAAACAACAAAAACAGTTTACAAATCATTGTTTATTCATTTCAATGACAACAATGATGATTTCAGAGCTTGAGATCAGAAAGAATTTTTAGCCAAACAACAAAAGATGAAACCATGGCTATTCGGGGATATTGATGCTGATTCTGAAGATCTCACATGCTTAATGACATCTGTCACTTCAACAACCAATCTTTCACAAAATACTTCACAAACAACAACAAGTGAGGTACAATTCATCTCCAAAGATGATTACTTGTCTGTCCAAACAACTGCTGATACTTTGACAAAGCAAAATCTTACTTTGAAAAACAATTTGAAAATGGCTAAACAAGAGTTTGATAAAATTAATATTGATTTTTCAGAACTCTCAATAGCTCATGAAGCTCTCAAAGTGAACTATGATTCTTTAAAAGAAATGCATTTGTCAAGTAACAGTTCTCAAGTTGTTTCACCCAATGCTCATTTGACCAACAAATGTCAAGACCTTGAAAAGACTGTCCATTCACTCAAGCAAACCATTGAGACCTTAAAGCTTGAGAAAACCAATGAATGGATAAGAGCAAATGCAAGACAAGCTGATGTTGAGTTTCTCACAAATAAAATGAAAGATTTTAGACCCAACTGTGAAAAACATGAAAGACAGATTTCTGATCTAAACAGTACTTGTTTTCTCAAAGGAGTTGAAATTGAGACTCTTCAAAAACAAGTTGAGGATTTGAAAACAAACATTTTGTTTTATCAAGAAAAAATCTATAAAATTGAACAAAATCCTCTTCTGAATTTCACTACTTATTACAATAAATCGAAGATTGATAGATCAGAACTTCTTCTTGGATTGGGTTATGAGAATCCAGCACATTTAGAAAAAGTCCAAAAAGAAGACCTTGGTCCACTTTATGATGGAAAATGTCTTAGATTTGGCATGATTCAAGAGTTCATCAGACCATCTGAGGATGACTTTGAGTCAGATGATGTTGAAAGACAAAAACCAAACAGTTTTCAGATTGATTATGTTGCTATTAATGACACATACAAGAAAACTCATAAAAGATCCATATATGAGTTAGAAGAAATAGACAGCATTTCAATTCCTGAAAAAGAGTCTCAACAAGATTGTTCAAAACCAATCTCAGAAAGATTTTACATTCCAACTACCATATTGGAAAAAGAAATTGAAGGTTTAAAACAACAGATTGAGTCTCAACACCAAGTCATTGAACATCTGAAAACTCAAAATCAGTCTTCAAAGGTAAGTGAGACCACCCCGACTCAAAGGGAACATAATCTAACTTCTGTTGATTGCTCCACTCCATCCAATGGGAGTGAGAATTTTAACAAAGATATGCAGGGTCATAGCATCTCTCCTCAAGAGATTCATGATATGTCAACCTCAATGCTATCATCATTCTTTCATGTTGAAGAGAAAGTTCAAGCTTTAAAAGCTAAACATCTTGCTTCTGTGAAGAAAATACTTTCTTTTGAAACCCCTGTGATCACCCCTGTTGACCAAAATAAATTGAACTTAGAGCAAAAGATTGAGATTCCTACTGATCTTAAGGCTAAAGCAAAAGCATTGATTGAAAAGTTGACTAATAAAACTGCATTAAAATCAGAAGTTCAACCAAAAGAATTACAGTTTACTTATCCAGATCTTTCTGTTGAAGAATTAGATAAGTTTTTGGAATCTGATCTTGTTTTTGCACCAGAAGTTGAAAAAGAGCTTGAAAAACTCTCACCCAGAAAGCCTAAATCAAACAAGGAATCTAAATCTAAGTTTGCTCCAACTTCATTTTATACACCCAAAGGTCAGCATGCCCCAACTGTCAAAGGTAAGAAGGCAATTTCTGCTAACTCAAAGCTTAAAGTTGATATTTCATCTGTTTCTAGAACCTCTGCTTCTAAAGCTATCTCTCAATCTAGTTGTTTTCCTAAGATGTCTAAAACTAGCCAAGATTTGCTAATAAAAGATACATCTAATGGTATAACTAGTTATAGAGATCAGTATGGTTGGTTCACTGTTGCAACTCAAAAGAAACAGAATATCAAAAACTCCAACAAGCAAAGAAAAAATCAGAATGTGTTTTTAACTCCTCGAACTGAATCTAAGAAGTTATCTGATAAAGGAGAGAAGAGCTTATCTAGTAACCATAAGTGGATTTTTAAATCATCATTGATAAAATCTACTAGCTAAGCTAAAACACAAGTGTCTGATAAATCACCAGTTAGAAGAAGTTGGATAGCTAATGATTACAAGAAGAAAGTTCCTGATAGGAAATTTGATTCAAATTTGGGTAATTCAGCTAAACCATGGTCTGTAAGAAATTCTAAATCTTCTGCTGTGATTTCTAAACCTTTGATTGTTGATTACAATGGGATTGTGATGAATCTTAAGAATAAACCTCTTGTTCGAAAACCTCATCTGTATACTTTGAATGATTCCACTAACCCAAAAGGACCCATTCAAAGGTGGGTACCTAGAAAACCTTGATTGTGTTTTGCAGGTAATAAAGGTCTGTGTTTAGTATTCCAATCTCGGATACTGTTCAACACATGATCCTGGAATGAGTTTCTTTTCAAGAAACAATCTCAAATAAGTGCTCATTACCAATGCACTTACTTGCCTCTGCATGTTTCGTACAAATCCTTCATCTCTTTATCTCTCATTCATTATCTGTCAAACATTGATGCTATCCCTATGTGCAATGTGCTTAAATATCATGCAATGTTTGAGGGGGAGAAAAAGGATAATTCATGGATCTAGGGGGAGTTTGTGTATTTGCACTATTTGAAGAGAAACTCATTGTTTTTATTAGAAAAACCAAATATAAAATTTAAAAAATTCATAAAAATAGAAAATTGTTTTTGTCAATTGTTTTGTTTTTGTTCTGTTTAAATAAAAGTTTTTTTTATTGTTGGTATGATAAAACAAAACATAAGCCCAAATTTAAAAAAAAAAAAAGGGAGGCCAAATTTCAACAAGCCCATGACTTTCAAAACGGGTCAAGACCCACCCGACCCAACCAACTCGGTTTCCTCTTCCTTAAGGAGGAGGGAAACTAATTTTTTTTCCATTTCTTTATCATATCCCAGTTTCCCATAAAAGACTCTCAAATCACTTCGAAAACAACTTTTGGCTGATCATTGAAACAAGATAAGGGTTTTGTTGGTAATTACATACTGATCATTTCATTCCATTACATCATTGTCATCTAATCACATCTTCAAGTAAGATTTCGACTTAGAATGTAAGTTTTTTTTCTTTCATTTTTTACTTGAAATTTCTGCTTCTGTTGATGATTATGTGATGATTGAATGATTTAGAAGCATGTTTAGGTTACATGTGTATGTTTATTACATGTTTAAATGCTTAGTAATGTGATTTCGAAAATTCAAAAACCTGCAACTTATTTTGTTTTGTGAAGAAGATGACCTAAGACGATCTTCGATTTGTTATAGGTTATTTTTCTTGATGTAAGTGATTGGAGTAGTGTAAGTTTACTTACTGTGATTCATATAAATGTTTTGTTATGCTTAGATGTAAAAATGAATCATGTTGTGTTATGTGAAACCTGGTTGGAAATAAAACGACTTTGGCAAAGTCTTCGTAATTTCAAGTCATTGTGTTTCTAAGACGATCTTGCCAAGACCGTCTTAGTTCCACTTTCTCATATATTTGCCTTGTAACCCTTGAGACCAAGACCAGGACGATCTTGTCAGGATCGTTCTAGGATCTGTACGCTGTGTGGTTGATAAATTGATTGAAAAGTTGACTAATAAAACTGCATTAAAATCAGAAGTTCAACCAAAAGAATTACAGTTTACTTATCCAGATCTTTCTGTTGAAGAATTAGATAAGTTTTTGGAATCTGATCATGTTTTTGCACCAGAAGTTGAAAAAGAGCTTGAAAAACTCTCACCCAGAAAGCCTAAATCAAACAAGGAATCTAAATCTAAGTTTGCTCCAACTTCATTTTATACACCCAAAGGTCAGCATGCCCCAACTGTCAAAGGTAAGAAGGCAATTTCTGCTAACTCAAAGCTTAAAGTTGATATTTCATCTGTTTCTAGAACCTCTGCTTCTAAAGCTATCTCTCAATCTAGTTGTTTTCCTAAGATGTCTAAAACTAGCCAAGATTTGCTAATAAAAGATACATCTAATGGTATAACTAGTTATAGAGATCAGTATGGTTGGTTCACTGTTGCAACTCAAAAGAAACAGAATATCAAAAACTCCAACAAGCAAAGAAAAAATCAGAATGTGTTTTTAACTCCTCGAACTGAATCTAAGAAGTTATCTGATAAAGGAGAGAAGAGCTTATCTAGTAACCATAAGTGGATTTTTAAATCATCATTGATAAAATCTACTAGCTAAGCTAAAAGGACCCATTCAAAGGTGGGTACCTAGAAAACCTTGATTGTGTTTTGCAGGTAATAAAGGTCTGTGTTTAGTATTCCAATCTCGGATACTGTTCAACACATGATCCTGGAATGAGTTTCTTTTCAAGAAATAATCTCAAATAAGTGTTCATTACCAATGTACTTACTTGCCTCTGCATGTTTCATACAAATCCTTCATCTCTTTATCTCTCATTCATTATCTGTCAAACATTGATGCTATCCCTATGTGCAATGTGCTTAAATATCATGCAATGTTTGAGGGGGAGAAAAAGGATAATTCATGGATCTAGGGGGAGTTTGTGTATTTGCACTATTTGAAGAGAAACTCATTGTTTTTATTAGAAAAACCAAATATAAAATTTAAAAAATTCATAAAAATAGAAAATTGTTTTTGTCAATTGTTTTGTTTTTGTTCTGTTTAAATAAAAGTTTTTTTTATTGTTGGTATGATAAAACAAAACATAAGCCCAAATTTAAAAAAAAAAAAAGGGAGGCCAAATTTCAACAAGCCCATGACTTTCAAAACGGGTCAAGACCCACCCGACCCAACCAACTCGGTTTCCTCTTCCTTAAGGAGGAGGGAAACTAATTTTTTTCCATTTCTTTATCATATCCCAGTTTCCCATAAAAGACTCTCAAATCACTTCGAAAACAACTTTTGGCTGATCATTGAAACAAGATAAGGGTTTTGTTGGTAATTACATACTGATCATTTCATTCCATTACATCATTGTCATCTAATCACATCTTCAAGTTTTTTTTCTTTCATTTTTTACTTGAAATTTCTGCTTCTGTTGATGATTATGTGATGATTGAATGATTTAGAAGCATGTTTAGGTTACATGTGTATGTTTATTACATGTTTAAATGCTTAGTAATGTGATTTCGAAAATTCAAAAACCTGCAACTTATTTTGTTTTGTGAAGAAGATGACCTAAGACGATCTTCGATTTGTTATAGGTTATTTTTCTTGATGTAAGTGATTGGAGTAGTGTAAGTTTACTTACTGTGATTCATATAAATGTTTTGTTATGCTTAGATGTAAAAATGAATCATGTTGTGTTATGTGAAACCTGGTTGGAAATAAAACGACTTTGGCAAAGTCTTCGTAATTTCAAGTCATTGTGTTTCTAAGACGATCTTGCCCAAGACCGTCTTAGTTCCAGAACGACTTGGAAATAAGACGATCTTGCCAAGACCGTCTTAGTTCCACTTTCTCATATATTTGCCTTGTAACCCTTGAGACCAAGACCAGGACGATCTTGTCAAGATCGTTCTAGTTTCTATACTTAGAAAATTTTTCAAAAAGTTTTTTTTATTGTTGGTATGATAAAACAAAACATAAGCCCAAATTTAAAAAAAAATGAATGGGTAACTGAACTCGTAAGAGATCGGTTTGCTCAAAACTAATACTTTTAAATTTAAAGGGAAATCATTGAGATGATTTCACTTTAGATTTCAAAGTGTTAGAATTTTTTTTAAAATTGAAGTGAAGTGTTTTTAACACTTGTTGTTAAAACGATCTTAAACAAGATCGTCCCATTTTAATAAAACCTTAAGACGATCTTGTACAAGATCGTCCCATTTTAATAAAACCTTAAGACGATCTTGTACAAGATCGTCTCATTTTCTTTGTCTTAAAACCTTTGTCAACATATTGAATATTAAGACGATCTTGAACAAGATCGTCCCATGTTCATTTTTCCATACTTAACATTTTTTTAAATAATTAATGCTAAAACGATCTTGAACAAGATCGTTTCATTTTTTTTCCTTAACCTTTTTCAATAACAAATGTTGAGACGATCTTCCTTATGATCGTTTTGTTTTTCCAAAACCTGAGTTCAACCTCAGGACGATCTTGTCAAGATCGTCCTAGTTTCTATACTTAGAAAATTTTTCAAAAAGTTTTTTTTCTTAAATTTTGTGTAATGTGACAAAGTGCTTTGTATTATCATATAATCACAATATATTTGAAATACGAGGAATTGAACGCCTTTGTGTACTTCCTTGCTATTTTTAAATATATTGTACTTATATGATTATACTTTATTTTCTGAGTTTATCTTCTCATTTCAAATTATTTATAAAGAATACACTGAGTTGATCGCCTTTGTGAACCTCTTTGTATTTTATATAAATCATTTGAGTGAAACTTGTTATTTGCTATTCAAACATTATTTTATGTGTGCGTTAAATTGTTTTATGTCTTAAATCAGAAAAATAAAAATGGATCATCAAGAAGTTATTGAACATGATGAAGAGGTTGCTCTAAATGAATCAATTGAAGAAATACTCATTGCCGGAAACACAAGTAACATGAGAAATAACAGAGCATTGTTTGATCCTTTCATGGCTCCCGGTTTCCAAATTGTTCCAAGAATTCTTCATAATCATCCTCTCACATATGTACTTACTGTTGAACAAGACTTAGCTGAATTCTATCTTTTTGATATGTGGAGATCGATTACCTTTGTTCAACCTTATGATCCAACAAATCCAAGAGCCAAAGCTAAATCAAAATCACCTGAACTTCGTCGTCAAGGCTACTTTCAATATCAGTTGAATTCAGGAGATAGAACATATGAGTTTGAGTTCAATATTAATGACTTCAGAAGGATTTTAAGACTACCTGAAGCAAACTTCAATGGACATGCTGATTATGATGATTTTGAGTCCAATGAAGAAATGTTTGCTGCATTAATTTCTGTTGGATATGAAGGTCCTTTATCCAAGACAAAAGATTTCAAGTTGAAAAATCTACCAAAGATTTGGTATTATGTGTATTCCATCCTAAGCAACTGCTTAACTCCTTACACAAGAGGGATGGACAATCTGACACAGCCAATGCTGCACATTTTCTATGGTGTTGTCTTCAACAGACACTATGACATTGCTCAACTTCTGTGGGATCAATTGATAGTATTAGTAAATGGCAAAGTCTCTGCTCCCAAGAAGTATATTCCATTCATAAGATTTCTCACAGCAATTGTCTACAGTGCAGTCAGACAGGAAAGAAGCATTCCAAGGCTTCAAGACAGCAGCCAAGTGACCATACACTTTTATAAGTATGTTAGAGATTCAGGAACTGCTAACTATACTTTCCTGATTCCATCATTTCTATTAGATATGGTTTCAGATTCTGAAGATGATAAGATTGCTTATCTGGACTGGATTAGAACAGCACTGGGACCGGAAAGCCTCCCGGTTCCTACCCAAGCTGTACATAGGACACCTGGTGAGGGGTCAAGTAGAAAAAGAAAGGAGCGTGAGGGTGAATCCAGTTCCAGTAAGTCCAAAAGAAAGAAACAAAAAGGTGAAATGTTTGTGTTAAAATTGAGTAAACAAGTGCATCAAAAGAAGAAGAAGAAGAGTTCATCAAAGAAACGAAGAAAAGAAGAAGAAGAAGAAGAAGAAGAAGAAGAAGAAGAAGAAGAAGAAGAAGAAGAAGAAGAAGAAGAAGAAGAAGAAGAAGAAGAAGAAGAAGAAGAAGAAGAAGAAGAAGAAGAAGAAGAAGAAGAAGAAGAAGAAGAAGAAGAAGAAGAAGAAGAAGAAGAAGAAGAAGAAGAAGAAGAAGAAGAAGAAGAAGAAGAAGAAGAAGAAGAAGAAGAAGAAGAAGAAGAAGAAGAAGAAGAAGAAGAAGAAGAAGAAGAAGAAGGAGAAGAAGAAGGAGAAGAAGAAGGAGAAGAAGAAGAAGAAGAAGCAGAAGAAGAAGAAGAAGAAGAAGAAGAAGAAGAAGAAGATCGACGACCCTCAGTAATGAGGAAACGACAAGGAAGAAGAAGAAGAAGAAGAAGAAGAAGAAGAAGAAGAAGAAGAAGAATATAATCACAATATATTTGAAATACGAGGAATTGAACGCCTTTGTGTACTTCCTTGCTATTTTTAAATATATTGTACTTATATGATTATACTTTATTTTCTGAGTTTATCTTCTCATTTCAAATTATTTATAAAGAATACACTGAGTTGATCGCCTTTGTGAACCTCTTTGTATTTTATATAAATCATTTGAGTGAAACTTGTTATTTGCTATTCAAACATTATTTTATGTGTGCGTTAAATTGTTTTATGTCTTAAATCAGAAAAATAAAAATGGATCATCAAGAAGTTATTGAACATGATGAAGAGGTTGCTCTAAATGAATCAATTGAAGAAATACTCATTGCCGGAAACACAAGTAACATGAGAAATAACAGAGCATTGTTTGATCCTTTCATGGCTCCCGGTTTCCAAATTGTTCCAAGAATTCTTCATAATCATCCTCTCACATATGTACTTACTGTTGAACAAGACTTAGCTGAATTCTATCTTTTTGATATGTGGAGATCGATTACCTTTGTTCAACCTTATGATCCAACAAATCCAAGAGCCAAAGCTAAATCAAAATCACCTGAACTTCGTCGTCAAGGCTACTTTCAATATCAGTTGAATTCAGGAGATAGAACATATGAGTTTGAGTTCAATATTAATGACTTCAGAAGGATTTTAAGACTACCTGAAGCAAACTTCAATGGACATGCTGATTATGATGATTTTGAGTCCAATGAAGAAATGTTTGCTGCATTAATTTCTGTTGGATATGAAGGTCCTTTATCCAAGACAAAAGATTTCAAGTTGAAAAATCTACCAAAGATTTGGTATTATGTGTATTCCATCCTAAGCAACTGCTTAACTCCTTACACAAGAGGGATGGACAATCTGACACAGCCAATGCTGCACATTTTCTATGGTGTTGTCTTCAACAGACACTATGACATTGCTCAACTTCTGTGGGATCAATTGATAGTATTAGTAAATGGCAAAGTCTCTGCTCCCAAGAAGTATATTCCATTCATAAGATTTCTCACAGCAATTGTCTACAGTGCAGTCAGACAGGAAAGAAGCATTCCAAGGCTTCAAGACAGCAGCCAAGTGACCATACACTTTTATAAGTATGTTAGAGATTCAGGAACTGCTAACTATACTTTCCTGATTCCATCATTTCTATTAGATATGGTTTCAGATTCTGAAGATGATAAGATTGCTTATCTGGACTGGATTAGAACAGCACTGGGACCGGAAAGCCTCCCGGTTCCTACCCAAGCTGTACATAGGACACCTGGTGAGGGGTCAAGTAGAAAAAGAAAGGAGCGTGAGGGTGAATCCAGTTCCAGTAAGTCCAAAAGAAAGAAACAAAAAGGTGAAATGTTTGTGTTAAAATTGAGTAAACAAGTGCATCAAAAGAAGAAGAAGAAGAGTTCATCAAAGAAACTCAAAAGAAAAGCTACAGCTGAAACTTCTTCTCCAATATCTTCTGAGGAGACAATATCTGTTTCTGGGTCTCAAAGACCAATCCGATCACCACCCCCCAAAACAACCAATTTACTCCGATCACAATCACCCAGAACACCATCACCTCAAAGACCATCATCTCCATCTTCACCCAAATTACCTCAATCACCAATTCATCATTCTTCACCACTTCCGGAAATTACAACACCTGAACAACCAATCATACCTCAATCTACCTCAACCATACCTTCATCATCCTTTGTCCGATCTCCTCCACCGACATATACTCAAGGAAGAAAGAAATCAATTCCGGTAAATATTCGAAAAACGTTTAAAAGATCTCGCTTTGAGTATGACCGATTTCAAGAACCCGAACCAGAAGATACGATTACTTCTGATAAAGATGCATCTGATGATGATGCAAATCAGTTTGCTGATGATGTCATAGACATCCCGGAGGAACAAGGAAGGAATGAGGGAGGGGTTGAAAATACCAGAGAGGTTGAGAGGTCCGGGATAGGTGAAAGGCAAAAAGAAAACGTTGGCCTCCAATTAGTCTCAAACCAATATCTACGCCGGGTTCGCCGTAGGGTAGAAGATGAGAGCTCCCAACTCTCGCATGAACAAACCTCCATAAGCCATTCGGAAGTCTCTCTACAGACTGACGTCTCATTTTTGCACAGGCAAAAACCACGTACTCCATTCCATTCTCCTTCAGAGTCTGTGAATGTTGAAGCAAAAGAGACACCTGCCCCTCTCTTGACTTTCGTTTCTGCACGTATGTCTAGTACCCTTAGGACACCAATTGTGGTACCATTTGCACATCTGAGTGATGATGCCGGAACAAACATAGAGAGATCGGCTCTTGTGCCCTCTCGAAGATTGTTTGGAAATCCTTCCATTGCTAACATCATGCCAGCTTTGAACGAAGGTGCCCTAGTTGTGCGACAGTCTGAATTCTTACGAGCTCGAACTGTTGCATCAGCTCTTCGTGCTATGGGCTTAACGGTTCGTCTAAGTGACTCCGGTGTTATTTATATCCACTTTCAAAAAGATTCTGGTTGCAAAGCCGAATCATCAACTGTTGCTCATACTTTTGAACCAACAGGAAATCCTGAGACAGTAATGATGTCTTCGGGTCAGTCAGTAGAATCACTTGAGACTACTGATGTGCCAATTTCTGATATTCCATTACCACCTGAGGCTCAAAGGTTAATTGCTCATTTTGTTGAAGGGATTGAAGAGGGACAAAGAAGTGAATTACTTATATCGAGAAACACTATCACTGGTAAACTTCCTGCATCTTAAACCACATCTCAACCACCTAGATTACGTACTGGAGGTGCTTTACGCATTCGTTCTCCAGAAGAGACTCCAACACCAACACAAACAACACCAACACCCCCACAAACAACAACAACAACAACAACAACAACCGTACCACCAACACCACCACCACAATCATTTCCTGATCCAAATTCACCACATCATTCTTCTAGCACTTCTTCTGAATCATCTGATTCATCTGAATACTTAAGTGATTGCTCACTAAACAGAATTGCCACCAGTGGGTTATCTACCGATACTTTAATTGTTGCTCTTATGAATCGGTTGAGATCAGAAGAACCCCATCTTTCTTCGCATAAAAGATCTATTTTTCAATCACTTCTTGCATATTTGTCTTTTCAAAGTACACAACAGGAACAACAGAATCAAATTGAAGCTCTTCAAAAGCGAGTCATTGAGCTTGATCAACAATGTCGACTGGCTAATATCTCAAGGCGTCGGGATGATCAAGAACCTGATGATCAACCCGAGGGGGAGAATATGAGAGATATTAGAGAGGGTCATGAGACACAAGCTTAAGATGGTCAAGAAACTGTTCAAGAAATTGTTACAGTGACTCAAGGAGGAACTTAAATTCAAGAAGATTCGGATGATTTACCTCCACTCATCAGAAATATTTCCCATTATTATTCTTCCACATCAAGTTCTGATGAGTCAAGTGATCCTGATCCATTTCAACCAGAAAATGGTAATGATGATAAGTCTGATTCTGATAAACCTGATGATGCTCCAGCAAGTGTAGCTCAAGAAGAATATGGAGAGGATATATTTGAAGAGATAGTCTATCAATTCAGAAATACAGAAAATCTTGAGACTCCCAATGAACTTGGACAAGGAGTTAGACATCCAAGGATCTCAAGAAATAAGATATGGCAGATCAATGAGGGCTATTTTGCTGAGAATTATGAACAAATCTTGGATTTGAGCACAAGACCTGAAGAAATTGTGTGCAGAGCAAGATATCTTGAAGAAAGAGCCTTTCAAATCTATTGCTCACCAAGTGAAAAACTCAACATCACCTTGAACCGATTAAGAGCATTCTTTCTGTTCAGACATCAAGGTCAAAGAGATGCATATATGGAGCTAATGAATGCTGAAAGTTCTGTAAGAGCTGAATGGTGGTATCAGCAATTTCAAATCCCAATCACTAAAATCCTTCAGTTGTTTACTCCTCTTAAAAACCACAATCTTAGACTTGTTCGATTCAGAGTTCGTCGAGCAGATGGCAATATCTATGTTGTTCAAGAAGAATCTTTTCAACATATGACAATCTCAGACATCTTATTTCTCTACAATCAATATGCCTATCTGATCATCAAGACTCCAGATCATTTCAACCAGAAAATGGTAATGATGATAAGTCTGATTCTGATAAACCTGATGATGCTCCAGCAAGTGTAGCTCAAGAAGAATATGGAGAGGATATATTTGAAGAGATAGTCTATCAATTCAGAAATACAGAAAATCTTGAGACTCCCAATGAACTTGGACAAGGAGTTAGACATCCAAGGATCTCAAGAAATAAGATATGGCAGATCAATGAGGGTTATTTTGCTGAGAATTATGAACAAATCTTGGATTTGAGCACAAGACCTGAAGAAATTGTGTGCAGAGCAAGATATCTTGAAGAAAGAGCCTTTCAAATCTATTGCTCACCAAGTGAAAAACTCAACATCACCTTGAACCGATTAAGAGCATTCTTTCTGTTCAGACATCAAGGTCAAAGAGATGCATATATGGAGCTAATGAATGCTGAAAGTTCTGTAAGAGCTGAATGGTGGTATCAGCAATTTCAAATCCCAATCACTAAAATCCTTCAGTTGTTTACTCCTCTTAAAAACCACAATCTTAGACTTGTTCGATTCAGAGTTCGTCGAGCAGATGGCAATATCTATGTTGTTCAAGAAGAATCTTTTCAACATATGACAATCTCAGACATCTTATTTCTCTACAATCAATATGCCTATCTGATCATCAAGACTCCAGATCAACTTCTAGCCTACGAAGCATTGAAAAGTCATATTCAAGCATTGATCAGATTTTATGAGTTCAATGACTTTCAGATTGGATTAGAAAGAAGAACTAGCAGGATTAACCTTACAAAACCAAACCAAAGAGCCAGAGGTTATGAGCTAGATTCATATCAGATTGGAGATCCAATTGAAAATTTGGATGGATTTGTCTTCATTAATCGACTGAAGAAAAAGATTTTCATTCGTGCCTCTGAGTTTCCCAAATATTCAGATGGTACTTTGAAATATTGTCAATCAATTCTGAATGCAATAGATGAAGATTCTGACAATGAAGAAGATGAACAAATCAAGTCTCAGAGAGAAGATCATATAAGACGTATCAAAGATACTCTTGATATGCGTCAGAAGATTAGAGATCTCATTGTCACAAGAACTCTCAAATCTCAAGAAGGAATTATTCATACCAAGACAGGTTCATGGGTTCATTGGAATCCTAGTCATGAACATGGTCCTCATAACATTCCTCCTGTAAACTTCCAAGATAATATCAAATTGCCAGATGAACGTCCTGTAGGTGATAACTGGCACTTCATCCCTAAGAAGTTTTGGAATGATTCATGGAACAGTTATAAGAAGAGAGCCTTCTGTAGTTCAAAGATTGACAAGCCATCAACCTCAAATGCTGCACGACGATATAAGAAAAGAAAGAACAAGCAAAGACGTGCAAACAAGAGGAGGAGACAACATAGAAAGTGATGATGGACAACCAAGCACTAAGGGGGAGAATGTTAGAAATATAAAATAGTGCTTAGTTGTATTTCTAAACATTGTATTTTATGTATATAATGTAAGGTTGAGGGGGAGCTTTTGTAATATACTTAGAGTATAAATACCCCTCAAGCCTTCAAATTTTAAAAGCTTTTTACACACTTATGATAATCTATCATTCCTGCTTCCCACACACACATCTTTCTCTCTCAAGAACACACACTAACACACACACTTTCCACCATTGTTGATTACCTTTCTTCCGCACTAGAACACGAATTATAATAGTTTTAACAAATTTTAGGAATTATAGCCTCATGATTATCTTTTTCGTCATTTTGTTTTTCCATTTTATGTGCAGGGTGACTGAAAAAATCATATGACTCATCCATTAACTCATAGTTAAAATAGACTTTTGCACCCTTCTTTAGAAAATCATCAGACTCAAAATCACTATCATTCGGTCTCACAAACTGGTCAGTCATCCCACATCTCAAATAAGATTCCTTATATAATGATGGACTTCTTCTTGTGCTTTGAGCAAATGATTTGGATTGACATAACCTAACCCTGAAGTGAATATTGTTTCCGAATTTCTTGGCCTATTCAAAAAGATTTGTTGATATGAACGATTAATCTTATACAACTTTTCTTGATAAGACTTGATTTCAGATTTAAGCTCATCATTTTCTTTATCAAGTTTTTGTTTAAGAGAATCTTTTATACAACATTCATATTTTAGGTCAGAAATTTTATCTTCATATTCCTTCAAATCAGGGATTGATTCTTTCAGTTTCACATTCAAAGACTCAATGTCCTCAGCCAAAGCATTTGCTCGAAACATCTCATTGGTCTTTTCAACTTGAAGTTGTCTGACGGTTTTGCTCAGTTCAAGAACTTTGGTGTCAAGTTCTTGTTTTTCAAGTAGCAATTTGGAGTTCGGAGTAAAAGTGACTGCTGCTTTTTCAGATTTCAAATTTTCAAAATCCTTTTTAAGTAAATCAAACTTTGTTTGAAATTCTTTTTCTTTGTCTTCCAAAATTTGCTTTACTTTTAAATTCTCTTCAGTCAACTTTACCCCGTCTCTCATTGCCTTTTCACTTTCATCCATATAGAATTTTAACACAGATTTGGGAAGTGTTATTACCTGATCATCCTCTAATAACTTTCCTCAACATCATCCAACTCCTTTGATTTCTTTATCTTCATCATAAAGCACACATTTGCTGCAAGTTCGTCTGTCTCCTCATCAGAAAGATGCAACCACTTGTCATCCTCAACGAGAAGAGCAATTCCACTTTCCTCTTGTCTTGCTAGCAAAAGTTTGTACCTATAGTACTCGGAGTTCTTTTGTCAAGGTTTAGTGCAATTGATGGCAAAATGTCCAGTAAGACCACAGTTGTAACATTTCTTGTCTTCGTTTCTCTTATCCATGACCTTCTTTTCAAACTTCTTCTGATTGTCATACTTCTTCTCACCACCAACAAAATCTTTCTTCTGATCAAACTTAGGAGCATTCGCATTTCTAGCATACGAAGAGACTGATGAAGTCCTAAGCTGATTATTTGTTGGTTTCTTCTTGAAGAATTTCTTCCTGAAAGCCTTTGTGAAATAAGCGAGTTCTTTGTACATCTCTTTTTGTTTCTCATCCAGATCAGAATCATTCATTTCACTTGAATCAGAATCAGTGTCATACTCAACAAAGCTTTGTCTTGACACTTTTGAAGTCTTCTTCTCAGCTACCAAGGCTAATGGATCGGAATGAGAACTTTCTTCTTTCTTCTTTTGGATCCTCTAAACATCCTCAACATTTAGCTTCAGCTTTTCATACAGGGTGTGAATGGTAAGTTTCCCAAAATCTGATTGTTGGTTGAGTTGGGTTCCATACACTTACCATTCCTCTTCCAGATTTTTTATGAATTTGATGTTCAGTTCCATATTTGTTCTTTTGACATCATTCTTTCTAAGCTCATTGATGACATTACAGAATCTGATGTATACTTCATTCAATGGTTCACCCTTCTGTTGCTTGAAAGTTTCATACATGTTCAGAACAGTCGACAATCTTATGGTGTTTGACACATCAGATCCTTCCATCTGCTTCTCCACTTCATCCCAGATGTCTTTTCCTGTTTCATAGGAGTCCACATTGCAGTAAATGTCATCAGGAAGTGCTTGGTAAAGATAAGCAATTGACATTTGATCAGCTTCAACTCTATTTTTCTGATCTGTATTCCAACTCTCTTCAGGTAAAGCTTCTCCATTAACAGGGTTCTTTGGAATTTCAGGACCATCTTTGTATGATTTCCTCAGAAGTTTTCCATTCTTCTGTCTATCTATCCAGTTCAGAAACCTTTTCTTCCATTGAGGATAAGAACCTTCTAAACAAGACAGGAGGTCTTCCTTCAGAACCAAGTGCTAAAGCTTCCCTTGAAGCCATTTCAAAAGAAATTCCAAAAATGATTGTAAATTTTCTATTTTAACTAAATGCAGAGCTTAGACCTCTGCAAATAGAACAAGTAGAAATTTTAAAATTTTGATTTTCTTCCCACTTGAAGAATATTGATGAACAATGGTTTTGAATTGATTTTCTTGAAAAATTTTGATCTGAGAATTTCAAAAACAACTAAGTGCTGAGCTTAATCCTCTGCAAATAGTGTAAGTAGCCAAGTCACAACTCAAGTACACTGATCAACAACCAATTTCAACTGAATACCGAGCTTAAATCTCTACAAATAGCACAAATAGAACTTGTACTTAGTCGCAACAACCAAAAACACTTGTTTGCCGAGCAAAAACCTCTGCAAACAATACAAGTAGCACCAGTCTCAAATCAAAAATTCTCGAAACAACTATTTGCCGAGCAAAGAGCTCTGCAAATAGAACAAGTAGCCTCAACCTTAACCAAAAATTCTGTAAACACCTATTTGCCGAGCAAAAAGCTCTGCAAATAGAACAAGTAGCACCAATACTTAATCAAATGTTCTTGAAATAACTATTTGCCGAGCAATAAGCTCTGCAAATAGAACAAGTAGGACCAATACTTAACCAAATTATGCTAAACCACGTATTTGCCGAGCAATGAGCTCTACAAATAGAACAAGTAAGATCAAACCAAGCCAACGACCTCTGCAAACACGAGTAATCACTAATTGACAAAATAGTCGGTTACTGGTTATCTTCTTCGTTCAGCCAAACCTTCATTTGCAGATCAGACTGTAAATCTTCGATTTCTCCTTCATTTTTGCGAATTAAAACTCAAATTTTATATCAAAATGATCAGAAAAACAATGCGCATAAATCCTTGAACAAATTAGATGTTAATTTCAACTAGAATTCAAACCCACGCGAACATGTGATTTGCCGAGCTCGAGCAAAAATAACTCAAATGATGAAATTAACTTCTGAAATCGATAACGAAGGATGATATACTGATTATAAATCGATCAGTGAACAAAATTCGAACAAAAACACACTTAATTTGCAGAAATCACTCAAACAGTGATCTTGGCAAATGAACCTTTCAGAATATAAGCCAAATTCTGAAATTAAGCACAAATTAAGCTTGTATTAGGCTTGTGGATCGTTCAGCAACTCTGATTGTGCTCTGATACCAAATGTAAAGTTTAGAATTTGAGCTTATGTGTGTGTTAATGTGTGTAACAATGGTGGTTTGAAGAGAGAGAAAGTGTGTTTGGCAGGGAAGATTAGTTTGCATAAAATGGGTTGAAAGGTTACATTTTCACTTATGGAGGGGGTTTATATACATATGAGCTATTTACACTATGCCCCCTTCCATATTAACAAGTTTACATTATAAGTACAAATTAACATAAAGGTACACAAATCAACTACTACATCTATATTTCTAACAACCCTGTATATAAACCCGGTCAATAACTAAAGGGTATATCGAATTCGAATTATACTTTGAACCACTTGTGTTAGTTGCTTGATTGTGTGATGGATTGAACATGAGTACGTGGTTTAGTGATGAACGATTATTGTGAACTTGGTATGATGGCATGATACATAATGATTTCCCCTAGAACATTAGTACTTTTGCCTTAGTGTAAAGATATGATTTATGTGTAATACGTCAGCATGAGAGCATTAACTACTTGTGTGACTAACATGCGAGCATTTTGAGACTATGATGTTCAAGTAAATTAAGATACTATGAAATATTATGTGATCTAGTGTGTTAAGAGGCGTTTGAATGAACGTTGAGCGTGAGTTAATAATTTAACGAATGTGTTCAAGAAAATGGCTAGAAAAGAGCAAACAGGATAGTAGTAGAAAGATTATGAACTTAAGTGATTATATGCAGGAATCAAGTCCCGTAAATTTTCACCTTATATTGGCCTTGTACCTAGAGTAAGAATACATGATTTTACTGGGAAGTACTATTCACTTATATAATGTAAGCAATGACGTCAAATGAAAATAATTTTTCAACATGGCCGACAAATAAATAAGATATCTGACTCTTGATGGGACAAGATAGAGTAGGATAGCTTTGCCAGACTATCTTAATATGAGCGATAATAAAAGTATTGACTATGAACATGTTTTGCAACAAAAAAAAGGGAAATACACATGCGAAAAATCAATAACTGTTTATATATATCCCTGTATATATGACAACATAATTATTGGAGATATTCACGTACACTCAAAAGATTTTAATGTCTACAAATATCACATCTATTTAAAAGTTGATTAATAACATATGCTTGCACTCATATGCCCGTGATCAAGTGGACCATGTTTACTGTTCAAAAATGCCCTTTGAGATCACGACGTCTGAACTAATATGATTCTATAAATATAGAGTCATATCTCTTCGTTAAATATAACAAGATAAGAGTAACACATACTTACACACACACGACGGAGAGAAAATAAAAATAGTCTTGTTCGGTTAGTTCAAAGCAAACCTGTTGAAGGATTCTTAGGCTGAGAAACTCGAAAGTTTCCTTTATTGTGATCACTTTCTCGACCGGTGATTTAAACATCATATCAATCTCTTTCGTTTCTGTTACTAGTATTCGGGTACGTTTCAAATACTTTACATATACCTTCAAGAATAATGTCCGGATTCAATGAGGAAGGGATTACTTCACCTGTACCTGAATCCCCCGACTCCCCTCAACATGTACAAGACCTACCTGTGGAGGAGACCGGTCATTCTGGAGAAGAATATAATAACGCACTTGTCCATGTACCAAACATCACGTCCACTACTGTCGTTACCAATGTTCTTGTTGTCGCTACGCCTATTGTTACTATTCCAAACTCATCAGGGGAAGGTTCCTCAAGGCCACCCCGCTCTTTGCTACAAAGGCTCCGAACTCCTAGATACCCGATTTTTAACTGCCCTCAGTCACGACGCCTTTGACCTATCCATACTGAACCACCCGCTCAACGGCTGCGGCAATCCAGCAACCTAAACGAAATACCAAGATTTCTAGCGGAATGGAGAATAGAGGAAGGACTCCTTAACTCCAACCAGTTCAGAATAGCCGTCGATTCGACCAATATTCCTGCACTAACTATGGAACCCCTACATGACACTGTCCCTACTTTGGTCTTACGCACACTCCGAGCAGAAAGATGTATTGCTGAGTTGAGAGAAAGAACCAACATACTGCGGACACATGTAGAAGACCAGGGTAGCACGATAGTCACACTGGAAAGTGAGATGGCGGGAGCGCATTTCAGGATTCATGATCTTGAAGACACTGTGTTAGAGCTGCAGGAAAAGATAACATGGTTTGAGGCTATGTTTGAGGCGATATCTAGAGCCGCCACTATAACCCCACCTACTCCATCACAGTAGATATTAACTAGATAGGTGCTATTTACAGCGGAGGTGTCGAGAAATGTAATTTTTTTTATAAAATAATGGATTTCTGAGATGTTCATATCTCAATATCTATCATCCAATGAACCTACTAGCTTTAACAAAAATCCCATAAACCATAGATCACCTTTAATGATTGAATATTATCAACCAAAAATATGTACCATCTTCTCTAACTGAATAACAGTAATCTTGACAAAAGAACTTCAAACTTGAAAAATCAGAATTATTTGAAAGGCTAAGAATTATGATGAGGCACCAACAGTTCTTGGCCTCTTCACGTGTCTTTGAGAAAGTGGAGGATTGCTATTTTCGTCACCTCTCAGAGTGGTGTCTTCCTCTCCCATAGTCTTCTGTAGATATTTCCTTAGACTTGCTTCATTTTTAGCCATTTTGGCATTCAACTCAGTTTCTCGTTTTCGAGCAAGTTCTAATATGTCGACGTGTTGATTTGCTGGTGTTTGCACCTCAGAACCTGTTTCTCCTGCTTCTGCAAGTAGTAGTTCTTTGGCTAACTTCAAGAGAAACTTCTTCTTTCATCGTTTGCTTTCTCTTTCATACCATGATCTCTTGAAGGATCACATCTTGAGAATCACTCTATAGTGTTTCAAAAATTTTGTGACATAAAATAAGGCTAGTCGGTGACATAGGTCTCTTTCCCCTGGAAGTAGTTGGTTCAACTATTGCTTTTTCAGATTGGGAGAAGATAGTAAGCTGATTCATCAACCCTTTAATTTCTTTGATTTATGCCTCGAGTTTTGTTTGGTTATCAATAGATTCTCGTAATAGTACCCTATCGGCTGCAAGAAGAAACGGTGCACTGAAATGAATTTTGTCAATTTGGGATGTAAGGGATGTAAACAAGGTGGTTTGTTCTGTAGAATATGATGCTACAGTCCTGTTAAGTTGTTCAAATTGCTTTGACAAAAGCTCGATTGAACGTTCAAAAGAAACATATGTGGATGTGGCCATAGCTAAAAGTGAAATTGATAGAAGTGGTCGATTAGATTGCGTGGAAAATAGCTTCACATAAGAAAAATGTAAAGGAGAGAAGGAAATTTTAGTGTGTCTATCATCTCTACAAGTGTCCTTCTTATATAGAGAATAATAGATGAAGTGTGATCAGGAAGAACGGACAAGTGTTCATAAACTATAGTAAATTATAACTACTGCGACGGTTAGAAAATATTTGGTAGTCGTCTTTAAATCACGTTGCAAGTAGTTAGAATGATTTAAGGGAAATTCTTTTAACTGGGGAATTTCCCTACACGACAAAAACAATATAAGAGGGTGGACAGTTAAGCAATAGTCTATAATAGATAACATGTTGTATTTCATCACTGTTACAAATTGAACGAGGCTCATTACACTATTTAAACAGAAATACAACAACTGAGACTATAACACACTTAAAAACCATACAAAGAAACCCATGTGGCGACGAACAGTAAGGGAACCACACCAAGAACAAACGCTACTAACCACGGATAAGCCTCATCCAATGGAAGCTGAGCCATAGTAAGTAACCAAGCTATAATAATTATGTAAATCACAATTAGGAAAGGGCTCAACATTTTTTTTGGTATAAGTTTTAGTTACGGTTAGATTTTGAGGAAGGAAAATGTTAAGTTGATATAGTAATGAGAAATCTGCGTTGTGGCATAATTATATAGTCTAAGAATGAGCCATTTTTAACGGTCAAATATGAAAGATAAAGTGAATTGATAGAAGTGGTCGATTAGATTGCGTGGAAATATAGCTTCACATAAGAAAAATGTAAAGGAGAGAAGGAAATTTTAGTGTGTCTATCATCTCTACAAGTGTCCTTCTTATATAGAGAATAATAGATGAAGTGTGATCAGGAAGAACGGACAAGTGTTCATAAACTATAGTAAATTATAACTACTGCGACGGTTAGAAAATATTTGGTAGTCGTCTTTAAATCACGTTGCAAGTAGTTAGAATGATTTAAGGGAAATTCTTTTAACTGGGGAATTTCCCTACACGACAAAAACAATATAAGAGGGTGGACAGTTAAGCAATAGTCTATAATAGATAACATGTTGTATTTCATCACTGTTACAAATTGAACGAGGCTCATTACACTATTTAACCAGAAATACAACAACTGAGACTATAACACACTTAAAAACCATACAAAGAAACCCATGTGGCGACGAACAGTAAGGGAACCACACCAAGAACAAACGCTACTAACCACGGATAAGCCTCATCCAATGGAAGCTGAGCCACAGTAAGTAACCAAGCTATGAATAATTATGTAAATCACAATTAGGAAAGGGCTCAACATTTTTTTTGGTATAAGTTTTAGTTACGGTTAGATTTTGAGGAAGGAAAATGTTAAGTTGATATAGTAATGAGAAATCTGCGTTGTGGCATAATTATATAGTCTAAGAATGAGCCATTTTTAACGGTCAAATATGAAAGATAAAGTGAATTTGAATTTTGTATAGTGTTACCTGTGTCCAGACAGATCATCTATGCTATACCATAGATGTGTAAAGTAGTCCATACTATATGTGTACAAACTATTGATTTCTTCATGAGTACAAGTTGAAGGATGTTATACATGCTAATTCAAAATGTTAATCGTGTTGAGGATTGTGTGCAAGTTCATCCTACTCTGTTGAGAGTAGAAGGATTCTGTTAGAATCATATGAGTTCATCCTACTCTGTTGAGAGTAGAAGGATTCTGTTAGAATCATATGAGTTCATCCTACTCTGTTGAGAGTAGAAGGATTCTGTTAGAATCATATGAGTTCATCCTACTCTGTTGAGAGTAGAAGGATTCTGTTTAGAATCATATGAGTTCATCCTACTCTGTTGAGAGTAGAAGGATTCTGTTTAGAATCATATGAGTTCATCCTACTCTGTTGAGAGTAAAAGGCATCAATTATGGGTGCTCCTTGTATCTTGCTGTTAATTATGTAAATGTGAATGTGTATTAGATACCTAGATGTCATGTCTTCTAATATAAATTAATTGTCACTTAAACAAAGCATAAATCAAGTTAAGTATATTTTTACTTGATACAATCTAGATTTCGAGGGCGAAATCCTTTTAACTGGGGAATAATGTAACATTTACCATTTTGGTCCGTTACTTGTTATATATGATAATGGCAAACTTTATGAATATAAGAAAACTTTGGGTATTTTTGGTGCATATATATATATATATGAGTTGGGCTAATTACAATATTTAGACGGATTCAGATATTGTAAATGATTCGATGTGATTAAGCTCATGTAATGAGGCCATTGTTGTTGTCCATATTTGATATGAAACTTGCATTATTAGGATATGATAAATAAACTAAATACGAATGTAAAAATTATTTGGGAAAACGTATTTCTATGCCTTAGTATAATATACGATATTAAATATTTAGATTATACCGAGTGTCGGCAGCCAGCAAATAATGGTACTAATGGGACAAAGGCCGACACAACCTTTATAAAAAGGTGAACACCCGTGATTTGTTTTGGTTGTTTGTTGATAATGAACTCAATCAATTAACTAGAAATATTGTACGGTTAAAAATAAATATTGATAAAATAATTAGGCATTATAGGTATGTAAATTAAGGGGTATATTATACTATTAATAATCCTAATCCTAACTAAATACTAGCTAAAATCATGTATCGACATCTATATTCTATAACAAAAATATCTAGCTAGTTATGGACAACATTAAACAACAATCCAAGAACCAAATGGCTGGAAAGTTTTCAAGACAAAACCCATTGTTGACTAATGAAACCACCTAGGAGCCTACATGAGTCACCATGCATGTTTCATGCATGAGACTTCTCTATCTTCATGCAAATCATTCCTACTTCCTCTGCATTCTCTCATGTACACAAACACACACAAATATATGCAACAAATATTAGAACCATACTTGATTAGAAAAAGAAAGAACAAGAAAGAAAAACCACAAAAAGAATCCCGTTTTTATATACCATAGCCCAGAAAAGCTCGTCGGATCGAAGATTCAACCGTCGGATCATCTTCAATCTTTGACAGTAGCCTCTTGACATATGGGCCAACATATTCAACCGTTGAATTTATCTAAAGAGGTCCAGATGTCGAGTTACAAGGCTAAAGCAGAGGGTTGGGAATTTCAGTGATTGTTAGCTTTAAGTCACCTTTGATCATTCCTTAAATCATCCTTTTGATTAAGTGCATATATAAGGTAATAAATCATGATCTCTTAATCATAATTTACAAGGCTTTTATTGGTGTCAAGTTGTAGATTATGGCTTTGGTTGGGTTATTTAGTTGAAAGAATTACTAAAGAAACGATTTTTGTCGATTACTAGTTGTATAATTAAATCTTTATATTTCAATAATCAAAATGAGTATATATATATATGATGTTAATATCAATTAATTTTGTATAAAGAGAGGTCTGGAGTTATGGTTAAATAAGTGTTAATGAGTCTTGATGATATGTATAAATAAGGATTTTATAATTAAAGATCAAAAATGAAGTAATAATAACCAAACTGGTTCTGAACAGAATTTGTATTCAGACTTGGAAGCGTTAAACTGAATAGATGAAAAATGATTGAGTTGTTGAGTGAAAAACAAAATATTTAGTTTTATGTGTCTAGGTTATTTTGCCACTGAAATTACGTGAAAACACTGAGTAAAACTCAAGTTATGAACTTTTAAAGAAAACTGGTCGAAACTGATTTTTATGACTGAAAATTTAGTATTTTGTGAAAATCATATCTCCTTCGTTTTATGTCGAAAGCAATTGAATCTTAACATTATGGAAAGGTCTATGTGTAAACTAAATTCTATCAGAACAAAGTTTTGTTGTATTCGACTTCCTTATTTCCACAAAAATGTCGTTTTCCTGAAAGGGTCAGAATCTGGACGAAAACCGATAAACTGAAATTAGGTGACCTTTAGAACAAGTTACAAGTATTGGAAAAATCTGTAAAAATTCATGAATACTCTTAAGATGTAGTATTAGATATTGTAAAAGGGTTATGACTTGAAACACCTTGTATCTACACTAAGAAGCCTCTCAAATAGAGCAAAAATATCTAAAATATATTTGATGATCTTAGGTTGGAATAAGTCTGAACGTTGAATCACGTGTGAACTTATTAGTACGCCTACTTGTACTAGTACTTGGATTTGCTCTACTTTCAGGTGAGTTCCGTAGCTCCCTACTCAATTGAGATTCGGGCTGAAAAGTGTACATATACGTGCTTGTTTGATTATTTGGTTGATTTGATTTACGGTATATTTGATTGTTGGATGAAATGTTTCAATTGAATTATGGAACTGATTGATTGATGATTGATGGATAGTTTTGATTTAGTGTTTGATGGTTTACGCATGTATTATGATATTTTTATATAAAGGTAGAGATCTAGAGAGATATATATATATATATATATATATATATATATATATATATATATATATATATATATATATATATATATATATATATATATATATATATATATATATATATATATATATATATATATATATATATATATATATATATATATATATATATATATATATATATATATATATATATATATATATATATATATATATATATATATATATATATATATATATATATATATATATATATATATATATATATATATATATATATATATATATATATATATATATATATATATATATATATATATATATATATATATATATATATATATATATATATATATATATATATATATATATATATATATATATATATATATATATATATATATATATATATATATATATATATATATATATATATATATATATATATATATATATATATATATATATATATATATATATATATATATATATATATATATATATATATATATATATATATATATATATATATATATATATATATATATATATATATATATATATATATATATATATATATATATATATATATATATATATATATATATATATATATATATATATATATATATATATATATATATATATATATATATATATATATATATATATATATATATATATATATATATATATATATATATATATATATATATATATATATATATATATATATATATATATATATATATATATATATATATATATATATATATATATATATATATATATATATATATATATATATATATATATATATATATATATATATATATATATATATATATATATATATATATATATATATATATATATATATATATATATATATATATATATATATATATATATATATATATATATATATATATATATATATATATATATATATATATATATATATATATATATATATATATATATATATATATATATATATATATATATATATATATATATATATATATATATATATATATATATATATATATATATATATATATATATATATATATATATATATATATATATATATATATATATATATATATATATATATATATATATATATATATATATATATATATATATATATATATATATATATATATATATATATATATATATATATATATATATATATATATATATATATATATATATATATATATATATATATATATATATATATATATATATATATATATATATATATATATATATATATATATATATATATATATATATATATATATATATATATATATATATATATATATATATATATATATATATATATATATATATATATATATATATATATATATATATATATATATATATATATATATATATATATATATATATATATATATATATATATATATATATATATATATATATATATATATATATATATATATATATATATATATATATATATATATATATATATATATATATATATATATATATATATATATATATATATATATATATATATATATATATATATATATATATATATATATATATATATATATATATATATATATATATATATATATATATATATATATATATATATATATATATATATATATATATATATATATATATATATATATATATATATATATATATATATATATATATATATATATATATATATATATATATATATATATATATATATATATATATATATATATATATATATATATATATATATATATATATATATATATATATATATATATATATATATATATATATATATATATATATATATATATATATATATATATATATATATATATATATATATATATATATATATATATATATATATATATATATATATATATATATATATATATATATATATATATATATATATATATATATATATATATAGATTCGGGCTGAAAAGTGTACATATACGTGCTTGTTTGATTGTCTGGTTGATTTGATTTATGGTTTATTGATTGATTGATGATTGATGTATAGTTTTGATTTAGTGTTTGATGGTTTACGCATGTGATTGTGATATAGTAATTTATTTAGGATAGATGTACATACATGGAAGTCGGTTATGCCTTCAAAGGGTTTTAGATGTGGTGGGAAGGCTGCGGGTGACCCTATATATAAGCATCTGGGACTCGTTGAAAGGAAAATCCTCCTAAGTGTATGTACGTATAGTCTTGTTTAGTTTGTTGGAAATATGGACTTTTTATTGATGATTATGTTTATTGAGACGTACATGTTGTGTGCATTGGAAACTTATACCAAGGCAAGTTGTTGAAATGTAAGGCCACATTTCGAGTACTTTGGGTACTGTTAGGTCCAGATTTACTGGACTCGCTCCAGACTCGACTACTGGAGCCTTACTGAAGATCTTTCCAGAAACGTGTTCTACTGGACCTACTCCAGACTTGGAATCTGGAGTCCCTCTGATGATTTGTCCAGAAATAATGGAAGACCAGTGAGCAAATACTTGTATAGGAAATCTGTAGTATTCTCCAGATTAGCTCACTGGACTTCACCCCAGTCCAGATCAACTCTACTGAAGACGTTCTCACTGAAGTCAAAGACTGAAGTCAGAATAAAGAAGACTTACAAATGGCGGAGTCCACTGGAAGTCTTACCAGATCAGTACACTGGAGGATTGTCAGTGTTCTAGACCTTACAAGTCTGAACACTGATATTGAGGATTGACTTTTGCCTTTACACACTTTCCAAAGAACAATCCACTTGTTCTTTACCAAAGTTTATGCGTGTAAAGGTGGTTGGATAAAAGGATACAAAGTCATTTGATGTGACTTTATCCTTATTCCTTATCCAATGCATTTAATGTTCTTGTCGGATCATTAAATGCATGCAACCATATTTGTACAACACAAAATTCACTGGTGAATTTTGTTGCCTATAAATACAAAGTCATTTCTTTGACATAAATACTTTTAAGCATACATTTTACATTAAAGTGAATTTGTCCAAATACTCTCGATCTTAAACTGGGATACTTCACAACTTTAAGTATCTCGATCCAAAAGAGTTATTTGACAAATATAGATCATTTGTAATTCATAGGTTGTTAGGATACATACTTATTTGTATTATCTTGATTCCGCACAACCTTGTATTTTATTTAACATCATAAATAAAATACACCATTGAAAAATACATAATGTTCCACTTTACTTGTTTATTGCTTTAAGTCCTGTATTACTTTGTTTATATATTCTTGCATTTATTTACAAGTAATACTAGTCCATTCTAGTGATTATTATACTTGTTGTATTTTACACTTTCTAGGTTAACCATCGTATTTCAGGGACTCACATTTGGTATCAGAGCAGAAGGCTAAACATTGCCTAGATCTGTTTCTTTGATGGCTAACTAAGAAAATACACAAGGAAGTTTTAATCTTGGTCCCGATCCTAATGCTAATATTAATGATCAAAATGAACCACCTATTGTTAATAACACTAATCCACCTCCTCCTCCTACTCCTGCTTCTCCACACGTGCATGTGCACTATTCAAATAATCCTGTTCCTAAATTCAGTGGGAACAGTGATGAATTTGGTACGTGGAAGGCTAGGATGGTTTTGCATATCACTGGTATTGAGAGGAACATGATGAAAATTTTAAATGAAGGTCCTTATGTCCCTACATCACCTCTCAATCCCCTTCTTGATCCTTCTGGATCTAGAAGAGGAAGGGAAAAGAGGGAGGAACATTGGTCTGAAGAGGAGAGGAGATTGGTGAATCTAGACACCCTTCTCAAAACATGATCCTCGGGGCCGTTCCTGAAACCCTAATTCCCACACTAGTTCTTTTTCCTAGTGCTAAAACCATGAGGGATGAACTTTTAAACCAGCATGAAGGAGGAGATGACACCATTGTCACCAGAAAGGTCTCCTTAAACAAGAGGTATGAGTCATTTTTTGCTTAGCCTAATGAGTCTCTCACTGGTACTTACACCAGATTTATGAGTATCATAAACCAGTTGAGAGGTCTTGGGGTTGAGAAGGACAAGGATATACTTCTGGAGAAATTTTGTGATATTCTACCCACCAAATGGTCTCACATGATCCTGGTCTTACGACAAGGTAAAACTCTGCACACACACACTCTCTCAACTTTATATGGAGCTTTCAGGTACACTGAAGAAAATCAAGCCCAGAGAGTGGTGGCAGAACAAGATGCTTTTAACCATGCCTCCAGTAGTCCTAATGTGGTTAGTCATACTGAACCACAAAGTACAGCACTAATATCTTCTGAGAATGTATTTTCTATGAAGAAGATGGTGTCTGAACTCATGGATTCTGGAGAGTCCAGTCAAATCTCTCCAGACTGTTGTGATGAAACTGATGATGATGACCTCATTGCAATGATTGCTAAAACGTTTAACCGTTTCAAAGCAAGAGCAAATAGGCCATCTGGACAATTTGCATCCAGTTCTTCAACTGATAAGACCAATTTGACATGCTTTAAGTGTGGCAAAAAGGGTCATTTCATGAAAGATTGCAGGTTCAGCCAGTTTGTATCCAAGCCTGGTCCATTCTCTTCAAATAATAAGCCTGATGATAGCTATAAATTGAAATATAAAAAGCTTAAGGCCCAGATTGCTCTCATGGCACAACAAATTGAAAACAATAATAAGTGCATGATCGCAACAACTAAAGAGAAGTGGGTTCCTTCTGATGAATCATCTGCTGATGAAGAAGAAGAAAGAGATTGCAATTACATGGCTCTAGCAGACGATGAGCACCTGGTGAAGGAAGATGTCACATCTGGACGATGGGTGGACATTGTTATTAAGAAGGTTAGTGATTATGATTGTGCAACTGACCAAGAATTAAAACTGGACATTGCTGAAGCTCTTAATTCTGATTTGATATTTGTAGAAACTTTTAGATCTGATTGTGTAAATGGTCTAGAAACAGATTCTTCTGAAATAACTGCTTTAAAATCAAAATTGAAAGAACTTTAAGACATTGAACTGGCATTTCAAGCCCAGGTTCTGGTAACTGAACAATTGATTCAAGAAAAAAAAGATCTTGAAGTCATTTTAGAGAAAGAAAAACTGGTAATTAAATCATGGCTAGAAACCAAAAAGCCATATGATGCTGGAGTAAATCAATTTCGTGCTCAAAAACATGCATACTTAGATGGAAATACTCATGTAGCATCATTAATACCAGTAATCGATCGATTACCAGAGGGGTTCAGGCCCACCACTGTTTATGATGAGCCTGTAACTCCCAAGACCAATATTTACCCAGTTCAATCCCCAAAGGTCAAGACTGGAGCATTCCAGATGACTGCTCCAGTTAAAGAGGTTTATCGGAATAAACCTTTGCCTCAGACCAATCCCCTACCTAAGCCTAGGACTGGAAAGGCTAAGGTATCATCTGAAGAAAATATTTTGTCCAGGTTAGAGAGCCAGATTCAAACATTGACTCGTCAATCTCAACTTTTTAATGCAAGATTAAACTTTATTGAGGGTACGTCATCTGGCCCTAGACAAAATACAAAACCTTTTGCAAAGAAAGTTAAATCTATTTCTCTAGTAGAGAAAAAGAAAAAGGTTTCAAAACTATCAACCCCAGTGGTCTTTTCAACTAAGATCACTATTGAAGAAAGTGAACTAAACCAGATTGCCCCAGGGACCTATAAGGGAGGGTCCAGTGAACCCATCAGTCGATGGGTTCCCAAATCTAACTGATAATATCTGGTGTATGTGCAGGGCGATCGAAAGATATATATCTGGTATCTTGACAGTGCTGCTGGCAGGACGATGACCGGATGTAAGACCCTGCTGGAGGAGTTCACCATTTCTGATGGACCCTCCATTACTTTTGGAAATGATGGTTGTGGAAAGACTGAGGGATACGGTGTTCTGAACAATGGACAAGTCAAGTTCAGACGTGTTGCATTTGTGAATGGTTTGAACTATAACCTGATCAGTGTAAGCCAACTGTGTGATGATGGCTATCAAGTTCTATTCAATATTGCTCAGGGTATCGTATTCAACAAGGACTGGAAGGTAGTGTTGATTGCTCCCAGAAAAGGGAATGTGTACATGATGGATATGGAAAGCTCTCCTTCAGAGCAGTGTTTCTATACTCAAGCTGATAAAGACACAAACTGGTTATGGCACAAAAGGTTATCCCATTTAAATTTCAAGAGTATTAATAAGTTGTCCAGAAAACAACTTCCAGATGGGATACCTTCAGTTTTCTTCAAAAAGGAAAGGCCATGTCCAGGATGTGAGATGGGTAAGCAAAAACGTACCAGTTTCAAGACCAGACAGAATTTCAGCATATCTGAACCTCTTCATATGCTTCATATGGACCTCTTTGGTCCAGTGAATGTTCAGACTCGTGCTGGTAAAAGATACACCCTGGTGATCGTAGATGAATTCTCCAGATATTGTTGGGTGATCTTTCTGAGGTCTAAAAGTGAAGCTGCTGCTGAAATCATCAGTCTTATCAAGCAAATTGAGCTCAAGTACAGTCGAAAGGTGTGTCAGTTAAGAAGTGACAATGGAACAGAATTCCAGAATGCAACTCTGGAGTCATTCTGTACTGACACTGGCATCTCCCAGAATTTCTCATCAGCCTGCTCTCCAGAACAGAATGGAGTGGTGGAAAGGAAGAATCGAACGCTGATAGAAGCTGCCAGGAGTATGCTTGCTGAATCTGGTCTGTCTACCAGTTTCTGGGCTGAAGCAATTGCTACTGCTTGCCACACCCAGAACCGGTCAGTGTATGTGAAGCGACACAAAAGACAGCCTATGAAGTCTTAAGAAATAGAAAACCAAATATTGGTTATTTTCACGTTTTTGGATGTCCAGTTTACATCCTGAACGACTCCAGTCAGTTAGGCAAATTTGATGCCAAAGCTGATGAAGGGTATTTCTTAGGCTATTCAGCCATTCGCAAGGCCTTCAGAGTCTACAACAAGAGAGTGGAGAAGGTCCATGAGTCAATTCATGTCACATTTGATGAATCAAATGCTGCAATCAACAAGAAGCCAGCCCTTGACACTCCCCCAGTAACTCCAATTGTCTTTTGTGAAGCTGATCCTATAAACGACAATAAAGAAGATTTAGAAGACATAGTTTCCAGTCATCCTGATCTGGAACCTGTTCAGAAAAAGAAACACTCCAGTAGTACTCCATTCTATCATTCTATTATTTTCAAACTACCCTCTAAAAATAATATTGGATTAGATGTTCGTACTACTCCCCCAATATCAGTGTCAGTTGAGAATATACCAGAAATGTCTTCTTATGAAGAATTCCAAACTGAACCAGTACTTCAAGAAATGCCTTCAAATGAAGAATTTCATGATGCAAATTGTGATTTAAATGACTCAGATGAAGATACTAAAGTAGTCTGGCAAGATACTCCTCCAGAAGCAACTCCAGAGGAGACTCAACTGAATTCTTGCACTGATATTGTTGTCAGTAACAATCCTGGTCAGTACTCCAGATGGACAAAAGCTCATCCTATTGATCAGATCATAGGTGACTCCAGTAGAGGAGTTCAGACCAGAAGAGCCTCCAGTAATCCATGCTTATATGTTAGTTTTCTATCTTTGATGGGACCAAAGAAGATTGACGAGGCTATGGAAGATCCAAGCTGGGTGACTGCTATGCAAGAAGAGCTTCACCAAAGTAACGATATATGAATGAACACCGAAGAAGATTTAATGAGATCGACTAAGAGTTGGTCTTGAATCTTGAGAAAATGATGTTATAGACCAACTTTCATGTGGTCATTATAACTAGGCTTTTGAAGATCTTTGAGGGAATTCTCAATAACAACTTCACTTGACAATTTTTCTTGCAAAGTAACCTTGCTTTATCTAGAACTTTGAGTAGTTCTTGAGATTTATTATTAAAAGGGAGGGGGAATGATTATAGAGTTGTGGAATGCCAAATTGAGGGAGAAAGAGATGGGAGGTGTAAGTATTTGTGAATACTTAAGCTTAGTATTTATAGGTAAAATTTAAGCATGATTACTAGTTTAGTAATAAGTAATCATAGTTAAGTTAATGAATACCATGGGCAAAGTTGATGGTTTTGCAATACCATGGGCTAGGAGACTTTAAGGTGCAGATTTTTGAAAGGGCATTTTAGTCTTTTCACTTTTGACAACTTCCTAGTTGTTTCCTCAAATGTTACTAGTCGTTTCGGGTTCATTCCTTTGAGTTTTTAAACAAGATTTTAGGATATGTTTCTAAGAAGTATTTAAGTTTTAATGAAGTAGTTTATTGGAAGATTATGGCCATATCAAAGTGTTAAAACACTAGATATTAGGTTCTAGGAAGTCTTAAGTTTATTCGAGAAAGAAACGATCGAAAAAGCAACGTTTTACATATATATACATAAAAGTTTGCCATGTTTATTAATGGACCAAAATGGCAAATGTTACATTATTCCCCCGTTAAAAGAATTTCGTCCCGAAATTCAACAAAACACTAATTACTAAACAAGTGTGGGTATTTAGACTTCATGTGGTCCTCGCGTTCCCAAGTAAACTCGGCTCCACGTCTAGCATTCCACCTAATTTTTACAATTGTATAGCGTTTGTTTTTGAGCTTCTTGACTTTACGGTCTAAGATCTCGACCGGCTCTTCCACAAAATTAAGCTTCTTATCTATTTGTATCTCATTCATGGGCACATGATAAGTAGGATCCGCTAGACACTTGCATAGGTTACAAATGTGGAATACATCATGCACACCACTAAGTTCTTGAGGAAGTTCTAGTTGACAGGCAACCTTGCCAACCCGTTCAAGAATTTTAAAAGGACCAATATATCTTGGTCCGAGTTTACCTCGTTTCACAAATCGTATAACACCTTTCCGAGGTGATACTTTCAAGAGTACATAATCACCAACTTCAAACTCTAATGGTCTCCGTCTCACATCGGCATACTTCTTTTGTCGTTCACGGGCTAATTGTAACCTCTCCTTGATTTGAGAAATCACTTTGGTTGTCTCAACTACAATCTCTGGCCCGATAAGTTGGCTTTCACCAATCTCCGCCTAAGCTAGGGGAGAACGACACTTCCTACCATAAAGTGCCCTAAATGGTGCCATTTGTATGCTTGCGTGGTAGCTATTATTATACGAAAATTCAACTAATGGCAAGTGATCTTCCCAACTACCACCGAAGTCAATAGCACAAGCCCTCAACATATCTTCTAATGTTTGTATGGTTCTTTCACTTTGTCCATCCCTTTGAGGATGAAATGCCGTACTTATATTAAGTTGAGAACCCATTGCTTGTTGAAAGGCTCTCCAAAAACTTGAGTTATACCGGGTATCTCTATCAGAGAGGATAGAAACCGGAACTCCATGTTTAGACACCACCTCTTTAATGTACAATCGTGCTAAGGTGTCAAACTTATCGGTTTCACGAATGGCCAAGAAATGAGCCGACTTCGTTAACCGATCCACTATCACCCAAATTGTATCACGACCACTTCTTGTCTTCGGTAACTTCGTAATGAAGTCCATTGCAATATGTTCCCATTTCCACTCGGGTGTCACCGGTTGCACCAACAATCCGGGTGGCTTCTTGTGATCGGTTTTCACTTGTAAGCTATATATCAGAGTTTTTAACCTAAATGTAATTTAATATGTAATACATATAGCTATATGTTATATCTATTACTCAAATTATAAATCTTCATGTGAATGTACTAGGAAGTTGTCAAAAGTGAAAAGACTAAAATGCCCTTTCAAAAATCTGCAGCTTAAAGTCTTCTAGCCCATGGTATTGCAAAACCAGCAACTTTACCCATGGTATTCATTAACTTATTCTGTAACACCCCGAGCTGGGCCCGGAATATTACGGAAATTATATAGCACATAGTGGAATTATCGTAGAACATAAACTATATGAACATAGTGGACTTTGTGAATCCAGCAGATGAAGTCAACATACAAACACAAAATGTATAATGAAAAAGATGGTAAATAAATCCTTGATCCATATCAGTCCAAGTCCGGTTCCAAGCAACCAACAATCATGTATCTCGACCTTGATTCACCTGATTACCTGAAAAGTGTACTAGCAAGTGTCAACACAAGGTTGGTGAGTTCGTAGTAATGGTTTACAAGAAACCATCCTCAATAACATTATCATATGTAATAACAACATCAACAAAGTAATTATAACAAACCCATATACGTCACCTGTTAGACAATTGAGGTTATCATATCGTTCACTTTATCAAATAAGTAACCAACAACAAATGATGCCAAATAGTTCATATACTGTCAAGTACAAATGATATCATTACCAATAAATGTATTGTATACACGTCAATGTCATGCAATGTATCAAATGTGTATAAATGTCAATACGTGCATCATATGTGTATCAATGTTATGCAATGTACCTCAAAATCATCAAGTATCACAATGCTTAGTCTACATCGTGGTGTTAATCATATCAAGTCATCAAGTATGGCCAATACTTGGCATCAAGTACTTGAAAGTACTCGGATGTACATATACATATAGTACCCAAGGTACTCAAAATGTGGCCTTACAGTTCAACAACTTGCCTTAGTGGCCATACAACTAAACAACTTGCCTTGGTAGCCTTACGGTTAAACAACCTGCCTTAACAGTTCACCAACCGAATCCCATAAATCGGTTTCCCCAAATCCAACCACAAGTCAAACAATCAACCAACAACAGAAACTATACATACATACACTTAGGAGGATTCTACTTTCAACGAGTCCTAGATGCTTATATATAGGGTCACCTGCCGCCGTCCTGCAGCTGCAACAGCTGCGGCTACTCGCTGTTATTCTTCATCATCAACATGAGCTGCTACTAGTCGTTTTTTTAGTAAATCACCGCCGAATCACTACTGCTGCTACTAAACTAGCCATCACCTTTCCTCCCTCTCACACTTCTCTCTCTCGTTCTAAACCAGAAACTATAACCACGGAACACTGCTGCTGCTGTTAAACCGAAACCCCACTGCTCAATATTCAAACTCCTGCTGCTCGAAAATCTTCAACTGCCGCTGCTATTGTTTTGCTAAATTCGCTACATTACAATTTCATCTAAATTCGGTACATTAAATTCTGTGTTATATAAATTCGGTGCTCACTTAAATTCGGTGCACCAGGAGAAGTTTAAACTATGTGCTTTTAAGTTCTGTGCACTGTTGCTCTTAAACTCGGTGGGAACAAATTCGGTGCTCTTAAATTTCTTCTAAACTCGATGCTTCAAACAAGAAATCATTTGTTTTATTTAAAACCGAACCACTGCTACTGTTTGAGGATCATCACCCCCGCTGCCACCTTGAGGTTACACCATCTTAAATATATATATATATATATATATACATATATGTATATATATGTTGATTGTGTATTATGTATATATATATATATATATATATATATATATCTCTCTCCTTCATTCTTTGATCACAGCCGTGAACCACCATTCATCATCACCACTGGACGTTAATAACATCAAGGGAGTTACTTGAGTGCATGTAAGGTTTTCTTAATATACTCATGCTCGGTTGTTTATAAACGAAATCTTAAAACGTTATATATATAAAAGTCGTGGAATCTCTACGAGTCACCACTTGCTACCATCATAAACCATCTGGAATAATCACTAAATGTGTTATTTAGTCACTTATAAGCTTCTTATAACGAATACAAAACAAGAAATACAAAGTTGTAATTTGACCGTTAAATCCGTTAGATTTTCTGACAGTTTCAGTCCTAAACCGTTAGATTTTCTGACAGTTTCAGTCCTAAACCGTTAGATTTTCTGACAGTTTCAGTCCTAAACCGTTAGATTTTCTGACAGTTTCAGTCCTAAACCGTTAGATTTTCTGACAGTTTCAGTCCTAAACCGTTAGATTTTCTGACAGTTTCAGTCCTAAACCGTTAGATTTTCTGACAGTTTCAGTCCTAAACCGTTAGATTTTCTGACAGTTTCAGTCCTAAACCGTTAGATTTTCTGACAGTTTCAGTCCTAAACCGTTAGATTTTCTGACAGTTTCAGTCCTAAACCGTTAGATTTCTGACAGTTTCAGTCCTAAACCGTTAGATTTTCTGACAGTTTCAGTCCTAAACCGTTAGATTTTCTGACAGTTTCAGTCCTAAACCGTTAGATTTTCTGACAGTTTCAGTCCTAAACCGTTAGATTTTCTGACAGTTTCAGTCCTAAACCGTTAGATTTTCTGACAGTTTCAGTCCTAAACCGTTAGATTTTCTGACAGTTTCAGTCCTAAACCGTTAGATTTTCTGACAGTTTCAGTCCTAAACCGTTAGATTTTCTGACAGTTTCAGTCCTAAACCGTTAGATTTTCTGACAGTTTCAGTCCTAAACCGTTAGATTTTCTGACAGTTTCAGTCCTAAACCGTTAGATTTTCTGACAGTTTCAGTCCTAAACCGTTAGATTTTCTGACAGTTTCAGTCCTAAACCGTTAGATTTTCTGACAGTTTCAGTCCTAAACCGTTAGATTTTCTGACAGTTTCAGTCCTAAACCGTTAGATTTTCTGACAGTTTCAGTCCTAAACCGTTAGATTTTCTGACAGTTTCAGTCCTAAACCGTTAGATTTTCTGACAGTTTCAGTCCTAAACCGTTAGATTTTCTGACAGTTTCAGTCCTAAACCGTTAGATTTTCTGACAGTTTCAGTCCTAAACCGTTAGATTTTCTGACAGTTTCAGTCCTAAACCGTTAGATTTTCTGACAGTTTCAGTCCTAAACCGTTAGATTTTCTGACAGTTTCAGTCCTAAACCGTTAGATTTTCTGACAGTTTCAGTCCTAAACCGTTAGATTTTCTGACAGTTTCAGTCCTAAACCGTTAGATTTTCTGACAGTTTCAGTCCTAAACCGTTAGATTTTCTGACAGTTTCAGTCCTAAACCGTTAGATTTTCTGACAGTTTCAGTCCTAAACCGTTAGATTTTCTGACAGTTTCAGTCCTAAACCGTTAGATTTTCTGACAGTTTCAGTCCTAAACCGTTAGATTTTCTGACAGTTTCAGTCCTAAACCGTTAGATTTTCTGACAGTTTCAGTCCTAAACCGTTAGATTTTCTGACAGTTTCAGTCCTAAACACAAGGTTGGTGAGTTCGTAGTAATGGTTCACAAGGAACCATCATCCAAATAACAACATATGAAATAATAACATCAAACAATGTACTTACTATAAACCCATGTACGTCACCTGTTAAACAATTGAGGTTAACATATCGTTCAACCTTGTCACATAAATAACCGAACAACAAATGATACAAGATAGTTCGGATACAATCAACTACAATTGCTATCATTACCAAGAAAGGCATCGTATGTGTATCAATGTCATGCAATGTATCAAATAGGTATTAATGTCTATACGTACATTATATGCGAGTTAATGTCATGCAATGTATCTCAAAATCATCAAGTATCACAATACTTGGTCCACATCGTGGTGTTAATCATATCATATCATATCATATCATATCATATCATATCATATCATCAAGTATCACAATACTTGGCATCAAGTACTTGAAAGTACTCGGATGTACATAAACATATAGTACCCAAAGTACTCGAAATGTGGCCTTACAGTTCAACAACTTGCCTTGGTGGCCTTACAGTTAAACAACTTGCCTTGGTATACGTTTCCAATGCACACAACATGTACGTCTTAATAAACATAATCATCAATAAAAAGTCCATATTTCCAACAAACTAAACAAGACTATATGTACATATACTTAGGAGGATTTTACTTTCAACGAGTCCCAGATGCTTATATATAGGGTCACCCGCAGCCTTCCCACCACATCTAAAACCCTTTGAAGGCATAACTGACTTCCATGTATGTACATCTATCCTAAATAATTACTATATCACAATCACCTACCTTGTGTTGACACTTGCTAGTACACTTTTCAGGTAATCAGGTGAATCAAGGTCGAGATACATGATTGTTGGTTGCTTGGACCCGGACTTGGACCGATATGGATCAAGGATTCATTTACCATCTTTTGCATTATGCATTTTGTTTTTGTATGTTGACTTCATCTGCTGGATTCACTGAGTCCACTATGTTCATATAGTTTATGTTCTACAATAATTCCACTGTGTGCTATATTATTTCCGTAATATCTCGGGCCCAGCTTGGGGTGTTACAGAATGGTGGCCCATGCAGGTCGTAAGAAAATTGGAGAAAACTCTTGAACTTGAACCAAATGAATATGTTTATTATTGTTATACAATTTCTAGTACTTATTATGATGATGATGATCCTGAGTTTTTAGAAGAAAATAAGGGAAGAAATATGGAAATGTGTTTGTGTGTTCTTTACTAGAGAGAAAGAGAGATTTTTAGAAGTGAATATATAATGGTGTGAGTTTTATGGTTAAACTAAGGTAGCTATTTAATGTAAATGATTTTCGTGAATATATATGAATAGTAACTGTATAGTACCCGTATACGTGAATAGTAACCGTATTTGTGAATAGTACCATATACATGAATAGTAACTGAATAGTACCGTATATGTGAATAGTAACCGTATTTGTGAATAGTACCATATACATGAATAGTAACTGAATAGTACCGTATATGTGAATAGTAACCGTATTCATGAATAGTGATTGAGAATAGTACGCCAATTTTTGGACTTATAAGGAAAAACTTACAAAGTTTAATCACAGATGTTTTGTTTCAATGAAATCATTGTACCATCATTGTTATTATTAATATTATTACTTATTGTTGCTTTATATTTCATGCAATTATACAATCCCATTTTGTCCAAGTAACTTTACAGGAGATTCCCACTAAAAAGTTAGTTAGCATGCATAAAATGTTATTTTGGCAATCACATGGCAACTTGTTAGGTCCAGATTTACTAGACTCGCTCCAGACTCGACTACTGGAGCCTTACTGAAGATCTGTCCAGAAACGTGTTCTACTGGACCTACTCCAGACTTGGAATCTGGAGTCCCTCTGAAGATTTGTCCAGAAATAATGGAAGACCAGTGAGCAAATACTTGTATAGGAAATCTGGAGTATTCTCCAGATTAGCTCACTGGACTTCACCCTAGTCCAGATCTACTCTACTGAAGACGTTCTCACTGAAGTCAAAGACTGAAGTCAGAATAAAGAAGACTGACAAATGGCGGAATCCACTGGAAGTCTTACCAGATCTGTACACTGGAGGATTGTCAGTGTTCTAGACCTTACAAGTCTGAACACTGATATCGAGGAATTGACTTTTGCCTTTACACACTTTCAAAAGAACAATCCACTTGTTCTTTACCAAAGTTTATGCGTGTAAAGGTGGTTGGTTAAAAGAATAAAATCATATCGATATGACTTTATCCTTGTACCATTAACCAATGCATTTAATGTTCTTGTCGGTTCATTAAATGCATGCAACCATATTTGTACGGCACAAAATTCACTAGTGAATTTGTTGCCTATAAATACAAAGTCATTTCTTTGAGAAAATACTTTTAAGCATACATTTTGCATTAAAGTGAATTTGTCCAAATACTCTCGATCTTAAACAGGGATACTTCACAACTTTAAGTATCTCGATCCAAAAGAGTTATTTGACAAATATAGATCATTTGTAATTCATAGGTTGTTAGGATACATACTTATTTGTATTATCTTGATTCCGCACAACCTTGTTTTTTATTTAACATCATAAATAAAATACACCATTGAAAATTACATAATGTTCCACTTTACTTTTTTATTGCTTTAAGTCTTGTACTACTTTGTTTATATATTCTTGCATTTATTTACAAGTAATACTAGTCCATTCTAGTGATTATTAGACTTGTTGTATTTTACACTTTCTAGGTTAACCATCGTATTTCAGGGACTCACACAACTTCTAGTATGATCACTTATTTATGATAGATTAATTAGTGATAGATGTACATACATGGAAGTCGGTTATGCTTTCAAAGAGTTTTAGATGTGGTGGGAAGGCTGCGGGTGACCCTATATATAAGCATCTAGGACTTGTTGAAAGTAGAATCCTCCCAAGTGTATGTACGTATAGTATTGTTTGGATTGTTGGATATATGTACTTGTTTATTGATGATTATGTTTATTGAGACGTACATGTTGTGTGCATTGGAAACTTACACCAAGGCAAGTTGTTTAGCTGTAAGGCCACCAAGGCAAGTTGTTGAACTGTAAGGCCACATTTTGAGTACCTTGGGTACTATATGTATATGTACATCCGAGTACTTTCAAGTACTTGATGCCAAGTATTGGCCATACTTGATGACTCGATATGATTAACACCACGATGTGGACGAAGTATTGTGATACTTGATGATTTGAGGTACATTGCATTACATTGACTCGTTCATAATGCACACATTGACATTCATACATATTTGATACATTGCATGACCTTGATGTGTATACATTACATTTATTGGTAATGATAACATTTGTACTTGACTGTATATGAACTATTTGGTATCATTTGTTGTTGGTTACTTATTTGATGTAGTTGAATGATATGATAACCTCGATTGCCTAACAGGTAACGTATACGGGTTTGTTATAATTACTTTGTTTGATGTTGTTATTACATATGATAATGTTATTGAGGATGGTTTCTTTTAAACCATTACTACGAACTCACCAACCTTGTGTTGACACTTGCTAGTACACTTTTCAGGTACTCAGGGGAATCAAGATAGAGATATATGATTGTTGATTGCTTGAACACGGACTTGGACTAATATGGATCAAGGATTCATTTACCATCTTTTGCATTATGCATTTTGTTTTTGTATGTTGACTTCATCTGCTGGATTCACTGAGTCCACTATGTTCATATAGTTTATGTTCTACAATAATTCCACTGTGTGCTATATTATTTCCGTAATATCTCGGGCCCAGCTTGGGGTGTTACAGAATGGTGGCCCATGCAGGTCGTAAGAAAATTGGAGAAAACTCTTGAACTTGAACCAAATGAATATGTTTATTATTGTTATACAATTTCTAGTACTTATTATGATGATGATGATCCTGAGTTTTTAGAAGAAAATAAGGGAAGAAATATGGAAATGTGTTTGTGTGTTCTTTACTAGAGAGAAAGAGAGATTTTTAGAAGTGAATATATAATGGTGTGAGTTTTATGGTTAAACTAAGGTAGCTATTTAATGTAAATGATTTTCGTGAATATATATGAATAGTAACTGTATAGTACCCGTATACGTGAATAGTAACCGTATTTGTGAATAGTACCATATACATGAATAGTAACTGAATAGTACCGTATATGTGAATAGTAACCGTATTTGTGAATAGTACCATATACATGAATAGTAACTGAATAGTACCGTATATGTGAATAGTAACCGTATTCATGAATAGTGATTGAGAATAGTACGCCAATTTTTGGACTTATAAGGAAAAACTTACAAAGTTTAATCACAGATGTTTTGTTTCAATGAAATCATTGTACCATCATTGTTATTATTAATATTATTACTTATTGTTGCTTTATATTTCATGCAATTATACAATCCCATTTTGTCCAAGTAACTTTACAGGAGATTCCCACTAAAAAGTTAGTTAGCATGCATAAAATGTTATTTTGGCAATCACATGGCAACTTGTTAGGTCCAGATTTACTAGACTCGCTCCAGACTCGACTACTGGAGCCTTACTGAAGATCTGTCCAGAAACGTGTTCTACTGGACCTACTCCAGACTTGGAATCTGGAGTCCCTCTGAAGATTTGTCCAGAAATAATGGAAGACCAGTGAGCAAATACTTGTATAGGAAATCTGGAGTATTCTCCAGATTAGCTCACTGGACTTCACCCTAGTCCAGATCTACTCTACTGAAGACGTTCTCACTGAAGTCAAAGACTGAAGTCAGAATAAAGAAGACTGACAAATGGCGGAATCCACTGGAAGTCTTACCAGATCTGTACACTGGAGGATTGTCAGTGTTCTAGACCTTACAAGTCTGAACACTGATATCGAGGAATTGACTTTTGCCTTTACACACTTTCAAAAGAACAATCCACTTGTTCTTTACCAAAGTTTATGCGTGTAAAGGTGGTTGGTTAAAAGAATAAAATCATATCGATATGACTTTATCCTTGTACCATTAACCAATGCATTTAATGTTCTTGTCGGTTCATTAAATGCATGCAACCATATTTGTACGGCACAAAATTCACTAGTGAATTTTGTTGCCTATAAATACAAAGTCATTTCTTTGAGAAAATACTTTTAAGCATACATTTTGCATTAAAGTGAATTTGTCCAAATACTCTCGATCTTAAACAGGGATACTTCACAACTTTAAGTATCTCGATCCAAAAGAGTTATTTGACAAATATAGATCATTTGTAATTCATAGGTTGTTAGGATACATACTTATTTGTATTATCTTGATTCCGCACAACCTTGTATTTTATTTAACATCATAAATAAAATACACCATTGAAAATTACATAATGTTCCACTTTACTTGTTTATTGCTTTAAGTCTTGTACTACTTTGTTTATATATTCTTGCATTTATTTACAAGTAATACTAGTCCATTCTAGTGATTATTAGACTTGTTGTATTTTACACTTTCTAGGTTAACCATCGTATTTCAGGGACTCACACAACTTCTAGTATGATCACTTATTTATGATAGATTAATTAGTGATAGATGTACATACATGGAAGTCGGTTATGCTTTCAAAGAGTTTTAGATGTGGTGGGAAGGCTGCGGGTGACCCTATATATAAGCATCTAGGACTTGTTGAAAGTAGAATCCTCCCAAGTGTATGTACGTATAGTATTGTTTGGATTGTTGGATATATGTACTTGTTTATTGATGATTATGTTTATTGAGACGTACATGTTGTGTGCATTGGAAACTTACACCAAGGCAAGTTGTTTAGCTGTAAGGCCACCAAGGCAAGTTGTTGAACTGTAAGGCCACATTTTGAGTACCTTGGGTACTATATGTATATGTACATCCGAGTACTTTCAAGTACTTGATGCCAAGTATTGGCCATACTTGATGACTCGATATGATTAACACCACGATGTGGACGAAGTATTGTGATACTTGATGATTTGAGGTACATTGCATTACATTGACTCGTTCATAATGCACACATTGACATTCATACATATTTGATACATTGCATGACCTTGATGTGTATACATTACATTTATTGGTAATGATAACATTTGTACTTGACTGTATATGAACTATTTGGTATCATTTGTTGTTGGTTACTTATTTGATGTAGTTGAATGATATGATAACCTCGATTGCCTAACAGGTAACGTATACGGGTTTGTTATAATTACTTTGTTTGATGTTGTTATTACATATGATAATGTTATTGAGGATGGTTTCTTTTAAACCATTACTACGAACTCACCAACCTTGTGTTGACACTTGCTAGTACACTTTTCAGGTACTCAGGGGAATCAAGATAGAGATATATGATTGTTGATTGCTTGAACACGGACTTGGACTAATATGGATCAAGGATTCATTTACCATCTTTTGCATTATGTTTAGGATCGTTTGTCATCGATTGGGTTGACTTGTAAACTTATGGTAACTACTTACATTTGACATTACTCGTCGGATTCACTGAATTCGTGTATTTTCATTTAGTAGCCTACGACAATTCCATTGTGTGCTATATAATTTCCATAATACTTCGGGCTCGGCTCGGGGTGTTACAGAATTCCTGCATGGGCCACCATTCTGTAACACCCCGAGCTGGCCCGAGATATTACGGAAATTATATAGCACACAGTGGAATTATCATAGAACATAAACTATATGAACATAGTGGACTCAGTGAATCCAGCAGATGAAGTCAACATACAAACACAAAATTCCTAACCATGCATGCTATATGAAGAGTTTTAACTTAAGCCGTAGTCTAGGTCAAACCGCCTAATTCTCTACGACCTGCATGGGCCACCATTCTGTAACACCCCGAGCTGGGCCCGAAGTATTAGCCTTCTGTAAAGGAAACTGTATAGAATAATCCATTTTTAGTTATCCGCCGACATTGTTTGAAACTGTACATCATACTAAGGCTTCTTAACATGGGTCTAATCACAGTAACCCAATCAAGATATAGAATTCATCCTCATATTTCATTTGGCCCAATTACATGAACAGAATGTGAACAAAAATCATATTGATAATATAAATTCCATACAAAATATAGTCACAATAAAAATGGCCTCACCATATGGGTCTGATCATATCAATCCAGTTTCATTTAATTATCATTTTGTTATTAGCCCAACACGTACATATATATAAAGGCAATCATAAGTACTCAAAGTCTTTCATAAATTCATAAAGTTGTACACAATCAGAGTAAGATGAACTCATTTGATTCCATCTGAACCCTTCTACTCTCAACAGAGTAGGATGAACTTGTACACAATCCTCGACAGGATTAACATTTAGAGATAGCATATGTAAACATTCTACAATTTGTACATACTTAATAAGTATCATCTCGAATACCTATAGTATAGCATAAATGATTTGTCTAGACACATGTAAGTCTGACTAGAACACTATGCAGAACTCAAATTCATTTCTCTTTCCATATTTGACCGTTAGAAATGGCTCATTTTTAAACTATATAATAACGCTATAGCATACTTTTCTCCATACCATATCAATTAACATTTTCCTTTCTTCAGAATCTAACCAAAACCAAAAACTTATATCAAAATGTTGAGCCCTTTCCTAATTGTGATTTACATAATTATCATAGCTTGGTTACTTACTGTGGCTCAGCTTCCATTGGATGAGGCTTTTCGGTGGTTAGTCGCATTCGTTCTTGGCGTGGTTCCATTACTCTTCGTAGTCACGTGGGTTTCTTTGTATGGTTTTTGAGTGTACTATAGTTTTAATTGTTGTATTTCTGTTTAAATAGTGTATTGAGCCTCGTTCAATTTGCACTGGTGATGAAATACAACTTTCTTTCTATTGAACATGTTATGAAATTTGAGTTGTAGACAACTATGTTATCTATTATAGACTCTTACTTAACTGCTCACCCTCTTATACTGTTTCTGTCGTGTAGGGAAATTCCCCAGTTAAAAAGAATTTCCCCTAATTCATTCTGACTGATTGCATCGTGATTTAAGGACGACTACAAAATTTAAAAATTTTCTGACTGTCGCAATAATTATTCATTACTAACCCACATACCCATGTTCAATACATCACACCATCAAGCAACTAACATAAGTGGTTTAAAGTATAATCCGCATTCGATATGCTCTCTATTTATTGACCGGCTTTGTATACAGGGTGTACCAGCGGCTAACCCTCCACCTAATCAACTTCCATTAAGCATATCAGTTCCTTATTATACTTTAAGCCAAGTGTAAGTCCCAACTCGATAGATGGTACTACTGAAGACACCTCTATGTCGATGGTGGAGTTACTTTGCAATATATGCACTGAACTGGAGACGACCAGTTGCAGTGTGTATATACCAAGTTCTAGATAGATTACTTATACAAAAGACAATAAGTAAAGAACAATGCAATAATACAAATAACTTGTAAGATAACTTGATGAGACAATATGTATTTTTCAATGTGTAATTTATTTATTGATATTAAACAAATTACAAGGTTGATGCGGAACCAAGATAATACACGAATGTAAATATCCTAACAACCTATGAAATACAATTGATCTATACTCGGAATTTCTCAAGACAATCGAAACACTTAAAGTTGTGAAATGTTCCTTTTAGCGATTGAGAGAAGATTACACAAGTTCACCAAGAATATTGCAGGTTTACAAAGTGTGAAGTGTTTGTATGTTTTTCACTTTCTGACTTGAACACTTAAATTCTTGGTTGTGCAATGAATTGTATTTATAGGCAAAGTTAACATTGGGATGTTAACTTTAGCCGTACAAATGTGGTTGAGAGCATTTAAGGAATAGCATTTAATTCCTTAAAAAGCAGTGTAAAGTCGCATGATAAAGCAACTTTACACAACCACCTTTATGTACCTTTTATTACTTAAATAATAAGACAAGGCTTATTATCCGGGTAAAGGTACATAAAGTATACAAGTCAATTCCTCGTAATCAGTGTAAAGCTTTGTAAGAGCTTTCCACTGATAGTCTCCAGTTTGTAACTGACTAGAATGCCAACTGGGCTTCGCTGCCATTGCCATTCTCTATCTTCCATTTGTTGTCTTCGACTTCAACTGGAATGATTCTTCAACTGGTCAGTTCTCAACTGGAGGAAGTCTTCAGTTGCGTTAACTGTACGGTGCAACTGGACTTCAATATATTTTTGGACAAATCTTCTTGGTCACCAGTTTTACTGGGTCACCAGATGCAACTGGTGACTGGTCAGTGTGAACTGGTGACTGGCCAGATCCAGGTGAACTGGTCCTAACAAATTCCCCCTATTTGTCTAGAAATATAGTCTAAGTCTTTTTCTAGTTCTTGTATCTATACAAGTGTGAACTATAGAGACTTGTTCGATTTAAATCTATCTAAGTTTCTAAGGCATTTTTATAGATCAATAAATGCCTTAGGTTTTTCTTTTAGGTTTGTTAGATTTTAATCTATTATCTACCTTGTGGTTAGAAACTGGTAACTTCATTTATACAAGGAAATGGAATTTATACAAGTTACAGAATGTAAATACAAATTACAAGTAGATAACTGAAGAAAGAACTTAATGAGACGGCCCTTCGCCAGTTCTTCTTCTCTTGGCAACTGAAGAGATAGGCTGAGTATCTTCAGGGTCAATATTTAACTTTTGCTCAAGATTTTCTTTATGTTGAATTTTCCCCCTTAGAAAGTTTACCCATGCTTTCTCAAACCTATTCTTTTGTGCCTTTGCATCCAGTATATTCACCATCTCAACCCATTCGCTGAACCCATATTGCATAGCACCAGGATTGTCAGTTTTAACCAGTGGCCCCCTGGTATAACTAACTTCGACTTGAAAGACTTTGGTGCCTGGCTTGATTGTTACATTTACACCATTAATAGTACCACTATGTCTTCTGGTTGACATGATCTGGGAGTAGTAGCTTCTAGCTTCAAATTCATTTGTAATTCTTATACTCCCAGCACCAGCAGCCAGTACAGCGGACTTGATGTCTTCATTGGATACCTCGCCAGTTGGTTCAACGAATGTGCTCAGGTCAGCATCCCTTTCATCTCTTGTCAGTGGTCTTCTTGGTTGTGGAATCCTTCTTCTTGGTGGATTCAATACACTCTTCACAACCTTCTTTACATTTGCAATACATTTAAGAATCCCACTGGCCCTTATCTCCTTAGCCTTCTCCACTGAAATGTTTAAACTCCTGGCATCAAATTCAGCCTCATCCTCAGCATAGTGTCTGTCCAGTTCTACATCAAGCATTTAATTCAACTGGTCAACTATCCTGGGATCATTTTTAATCCTAACATACTCCTCCTTAGTGATACCCAAAAGATTGGCATCACTCATTTCAAGCAACTTAATCTGAGCAAGATGTGCCCTGGCTTCAGCTTGGTTTCTTTGTTTCATTTTCTTTCTTTCTTTAATGTCATCACCAAGTATGGCCAGTCTTCTACTATCACTATCTGAAACTGGAGGGAGTATATCAGCATTGCCAGTTTCCAACATTACATCAGTGGCCGGATGGGCAGATGCATCACCAGCTAAACCTTTACCTTTGTCCAAAACAACATTCTCCCTATCACCATCATCACCAGATCCACCAACTCTTTGCTCACCAACTTCAGTACTGGTAGCCACACTTAATTCTCTTCCAGATGGAGTCCTTCCAGGTGCAACTGGTGTAAGGACTGAACTTCTTTCCCCCTTGGCAGCATCTAGACCTGCCCTAATTGCTTCCCATTCAGAGGGGTGAGATGGCAACCGGTCAAGAGGCTGCCATGACTGCATGTCGTTACACTCTTTAAAGATGCCACACATCATCCTGAAGGACCTCCAAAGGTGGTTGGTTTCTTTAGACTGGGTCAAGACATTTGCACTAACTTGTTCTTGATCAGTTTTTAGTTCATTTAAAAGCTTGGAGTCTTCGTCCAAACCAGAAACCACCTTTTCTTTTACCTCTTCATCTTTCCTCTTCAGATGCTCTACTTCAGTTGTCAGTTTCTCTATAGATTGAGCATGTAGAGATACCTGGGTGTTCAAACTCTCTATGCTGCCTCTCAACTGGTTGATCTCACTGGTAAGTGGGGCCAGATCAACCTGAGGAGTGGCCAGCTTGGTGATCTCAGACATCACCCTTTCAATCAAATGCTCTTCTCTAGCACCCAGTGTATCCTCTATTTTCTGACCAACCGAAGTCATCAACTGCTCTCCAAGGCCAGTTACATCTAGGCCAGGTCTTTCAATTAGTTCCTTAACCTGCCTTTCAATCTCTTTCAAGTCAACTTCTGAAGTTCTGACAGTATTTCCCAGTAAGTTGGAGATTGAACTGGTGACCTTGGAGTGAGTTAGGTCAAAGGCTTCCTTTAGAGTACCAGCCAGATTGTTGCAGCCAGTGACCAACTCATTAAGCTTTCTGAACACCAAGTCTTCATTGGATGAAAACTTGTTTATCCCCAGATCGACCACCTTAATGTTTGTTAAATGATCTTTGTGGTATCTGGAGAATGACTTGGTGTTTTTGTCAAGTGTCTTCTGAATCTCCTCCACCCTGGTAAAAAGGTTTTGGAGATCGGCTTGTAGTGAGACAACTTGACTGTCCAGTGACAAAGGAGAAGGTGTCACTGGACCAGCAGCAGTTACTACTGGAGCAACTGGAGGAGGCAAACTTAAGGAAGTCTCCCCAGTTGTCAATTGTATTTTCTTAACAAATCTCTGACATATTTTCCTTGGTTTATGAAAATTCCATTTTCAGTTTGCTTAATCTGAAGACCTAAGAAAAATGTTAATTCACCCGTTAAACTCATCTCATACTCAGATGACATTATTTTAGAAAACTTTTTACACATTGCATCATCAGTTGAACCAAAAATAATGTCATCAACATAAATTTGTACCAATAAGATATTACCTCTTTCTTTCAAGATAAACAAGGTATTATCTATTGCACCTCTTTGAAAGCCATTTTTAAGAAGATGTTTAGTTAAAGTATCATACCAGGCTCTTAGGGCTTGTCTTAGACCATACAATGCTTTGTTCAGTCTATAAACCCATAGAGGATGCTTCTCATCGATGAAACCTGGAGTCTGCTTAACATAAACTTCTTCTTCCAATGTTCCATTAAGGAACGCACTTTTGACATCCATCTGGAAGACCATGAACTGCAGATGGGCTGCATAAGCCAGAAATATTCTTATGGCTTTAAGTCTTGCAACTGGAGCAAAAGTTTCATCAAAGTCAACGCCCTCTGCTTGACAATAACCCTGGGCAACTAGTCTGGCCTTGTTTCTTACAACATGTCCATCTTCATCCATTTTGTTTCGGTAGACCCATCTGGTACCAATAGGTTCTTTCTTTAACCCTGGTGGATAAGGAACAAGCTCCCAAACATTGTTCCTTTCAAACTGGAGGAGCTCTTCTTGATTAGCTTCCACCCAGCTTGGGTCTGCCATAGCCTCGTCAATCTTCTTTGGTTCAATTAGAGATAAGAAGGTGACATTTAAGCATTGCTCACTGGTGGCTCTTCTAGTCTAAACCCCACTAGTTGGATCACCCACAATTTGTTCAATTGGATGGGCTCGAGTCCATCTAGTGTATTGACTAGGCTGGTGAACTACAATATCAGTGCAAGTCACCTGGCAATCTTCTTCAGTTGCAACAGCTTCTGGAGAAGGATCAGTCCAAACAACTTCTACATCCTCATCAGAGTCAATGAGGTCTCGATTGGCATCATGAAATTCCTCATTAGAAGGCATTTCATGAAGAACTGGAGAAGTAGATTGTAACACCCGTCGTTTAAAAATATGGGTTTTCAAAACTTTTCACCTAACGGTGTTAAATTGCGGAAGTAAAGACTGTAAAAGTCAAAACCGATAAAAACATTTCGGTTTCTACATTTATTTGGTGTTACATGCCATATCAAACAATAGTTCAAATGAAAACCCAATGGTTGCCCAACATAAAACAACCGTTCACATGTCACAACATAAATTCGACATTAAGTACGAAATGTAAATAAATGTCTAAGCAAAGAATCGTCTATGGATAACTAAGGCTCCTTCAATGAATCTACCCAAGCTCACACATCCTTCATCTAATTCCATCAAGCTAAACCTGAGGGAACAACCACATTAAAGAAGCAAGTGTTAGCTATAAGAATAGCTAAGTAAGATAACACTTAATTAAAAGCATTTGTCCAATTAAAACAATCTTCATTATTAGACAAGTTTTATTAGGCACAACACACATCACACGTTCACACATATACTACATTTCGACTTCATATTAATTAGGATAATCATCCTAAATGTGCCTATCCTGCATTAGTTCACACATTGTCACACGTATCTTTGTTAACTGCATATAAGTGTGCCCTGCATCACGCCCGACTGGATGATCAGTCAAAAGACTACTCATCTTACGTCATTAAGGAGTGGCAAGCCAATCCAAGAGTAATCCGTATGTGGAGGTTGGTCGAACCTCTCGTATTACTCGCCCTGCGTTATAAAGACCATGTTGCGAGGAGCCACCCAAGCAACAACTGCATCAACGCACTCATCCGGCTGAGACAAGTACGGGTTAAGCTTAACACTTTCCCTGCATTAGTTTTATGAGCTCAATTTCACACATATAGATTGGGTCCCTGCATTCCCAAACATTCACACACATATAGTCTAGGTAACACACATTCCTAGACATTCACACACTTTAACTTCATTAGGTTTGGATCCTTAAACGTGCAAGTGACATAGTAACCTAGCAAGTCTAGTGAACTAGGCGTACAAGTCAAGCATGCATATCACACATCAACTTCATTTCTATATATCATGCATATCAAGATACTTCATTAAACTACATCAACTGCATAGCTACATACTACATTAAGCAATACTACATTACACTACAATAGGGACTGCATCTCAGGTCTCATGGTCAACTGCATAACCCATAATACCTCCTAAGTAACCCATATGCCCACATGCAATATAAAGATACCGAATGGAAGTGTTTACGATTTGAAACCAGCTTTTAGTTGATCCCCCAGCGTGTCAAAGTAGTGTATCTTACCTGGCAGTAGTGTACGCGCGCAAACAAATAGCTAATAGTGCTTATCAGTAATCCCCGACACCTATCGTACATTAACATATGAAATATAAGTCATTTGGGACTCAAACGAACTTAACAAACCTCACGAACTTAGTCTGGAAAATCCTTCTTACGAACTTAGCTACAGTTCTTACGAAGATAGTTTGTTCTTACGAAGATAGTTTGTTCTTACGAAGATAGTTTGTTCTTACGAAGATAGTTTGTTCTTACGAAGATAGTTTGTTCTTACGAAGATAGTTTGTTCTTACGAAGATAGTTTGTTCTTACGAAGATAGTTTGTTCTTACGAAGATAGTTTGTTCTTACGAAGATAGTTTGTTCTTACGAAGATAGTTTGTTCTTACGAAGATAGTTTGTTCTTACGAAGATAGTTTGTTCTTACGAAGATAGTTTGTTCTTACGAAGATAGTTTGTTCTTACGAAGATAGTTTGTTCTTACGAAGATAGTTTGTTCTTACGAAGATAGTTTGTTCTTACGAAGATAGTTTGTTCTTACGAAGATAGTTTGTTCTTACGAAGATAGTTTGTTCTTACGAAGATAGTTTGTTCTTACGAAGATAGTTTGTTCTTACGAAGATAGTTTGTTCTTACGAAGATAGTTTGTTCTTACGAAGATAGTTTGTTCTTACGAAGATAGTTTGTTCTTACGAAGATAGTTTGTTCTTACGAAGATAGTTTGTTCTTACGAAGATAGTTTGTTCTTACGAAGATAGTTTGTTCTTACGAAGATAGTTTGTTCTTACGAAGATAGTTTGTTCTTACGAAGATAGTTTGTTCTTACGAAGATAGTTTGTTCTTACGAAGATAGTTTGTTCTTACGAAGATAGTTTGTTCTTACGAAGATAGTTTGTTCTTACGAAGATAGTTTGTTCTTACGAAGATAGTTTGTTCTTACGAAGATAGTTTGTTCTTACGAAGATAGTTTGTTCTTACGAAGATAGTTTGTTCTTACGAAGATAGTTTGTTCTTACGAAGATAGTTTGTTCTTACGAAGATAGTTTGTTCTTACGAAGATAGTTTGTTCTTACGAAGATAGTTTGTTCTTACGAAGATAGTTTGTTCTTACGAAGATAGTTTGTTCTTACGAAGATAGTTTGTTCTTACGAAGATAGTTTGTTCTTACGAAGATAGTTTGTTCTTACGAAGATAGTTTGTTCTTACGAAGATAGTTTGTTCTTACGAAGATAGTTTGTTCTTACGAAGATAGTTTGTTCTTACGAAGATAGTTTGTTCTTACGAAGATAGTTTGTTCTTACGAAGATAGTTTGTTCTTACGAAGATAGTTTGTTCTTACGAAGATAGTTTGTTCTTACGAAGATAGTTTGTTCTTACGAAGATAGTTTGTTCTTACGAAGATAGTTTGTTCTTACGAAGATAGTTTGTTCTTACGAAGATAGTTTGTTCTTACGAAGATAGTTTGTTCTTACGAAGATAGTTTGTTCTTACGAAGATAGTTTGTTCTTACGAAGATAGTTTGTTCTTACGAAGATAGTTTGTTCTTACGAAGATAGTTTGTTCTTACGAAGATAGTTTGTTCTTACGAAGATAGTTTGTTCTTACGAAGATAGTTTGTTCTTACGAAGATAGTTTGTTCTTACGAAGATAGTTTGTTCTTACGAAGATAGTTTGTTCTTACGAAGATAGTTTGTTCTTACGAAGATAGTTTGTTCTTACGAAGATAGTTTGTTCTTACGAAGATAGTTTGTTCTTACGAAGATAGTTTGTTCTTACGAAGATAGTTTGTTCTTACGAAGATAGTTTGTTCTTACGAAGATAGTTTGTTCTTACGAAGATAGTTTGTTCTTACGAAGATAGTTTGTTCTTACGAAGATAGTTTGTTCTTACGAAGATAGTTTGTTCTTACGAAGATAGTTTGTTCTTACGAAGATAGTTTGTTCTTACGAAGATAGTTTGTTCTTACGAAGATAGTTTGTTCTTACGAAGATAGTTTGTTCTTACGAAGATAGTTTGTTCTTACGAAGATAGTTTGTTCTTACGAAGATAGTTTGTTCTTACGAAGATAGTTTGTTCTTACGAAGATAGTTTGTTCTTACGAAGATAGTTTGTTCTTACGAAGATAGTTTGTTCTTACGAAGATAGTTTGTTCTTACGAAGATAGTTTGTTCTTACGAAGATAGTTTGTTCTTACGAAGATAGTTTGTTCTTACGAAGATAGTTTGTTCTTACGAAGATAGTTTGTTCTTACGAAGATAGTTTGTTCTTACGAAGATAGTTTGTTCTTACGAAGATAGTTTGTTCTTACGAAGATAGTTTGTTCTTACGAAGATAGTTTGTTCTTACGAAGATAGTTTGTTCTTACGAAGATAGTTTGTTCTTACGAAGATAGTTTGTTCTTACGAAGATAGTTTGTTCTTACGAAGATAGTTTGTTCTTACGAAGATAGTTTGTTCTTACGAAGATAGTTTGTTCTTACGAAGATAGTTTGTTCTTACGAAGATAGTTTGTTCTTACGAAGATAGTTTGTTCTTACGAAGATAGTTTGTTCTTACGAAGATAGTTTGTTCTTACGAAGATAGTTTGTTCTTACGAAGATAGTTTGTTCTTACGAAGATAGTTTGTTCTTACGAAGATAGTTTGTTCTTACGAAGATAGTTTGTTCTTACGAAGATAGTTTGTTCTTACGAAGATAGTTTGTTCTTACGAAGATAGTTTGTTCTTACGAAGATAGTTTGTTCTTACGAAGATAGTTTGTTCTTACGAAGATAGTTTGTTCTTACGAAGATAGTTTGTTCTTACGAAGATAGTTTGTTCTTACGAAGATAGTTTGTTCTTACGAAGATAGTTTGTTCTTACGAAGATAGTTTGTTCTTACGAAGATAGTTTGTTCTTACGAAGATAGTTTGTTCTTACGAAGATAGTTTGTTCTTACGAAGATAGTTTGTTCTTACGAAGATAGTTTGTTCTTACGAAGATAGTTTGTTCTTACAATTACCTCCCCCTTAAGAGGATTCCGTCCCCGGAATCTCATCATTAAGGAACAACTCGGGATATTTCTCCTTCATTACTGCTTCAGTTTCCCAAGTCAAGCTTTCTCCATGATTATGCTTCCACTTTATCAAGACAAGATCTATCACTTTCCTGCGTAACTTCTTTTGCTTCCTTCCAAGTATTGCCACCGGTTCTTCAACCATTTTCTTCATTGGGTCAATGCTCACATCTTGAATTGGAATCACACTTGACTCCTCGGCTAGACACTTCCTTAGGTAGGATACATGAAAGGTGTTGTGAATTTCATCCAATTCTGGAGGTAATTCCAACTGATATGCTACATCCTTAATGCGTTTCAAGATTTTAAAAGGTCCAATAAATCTTGGACTCAACTTGCCCTTCTTTCCAAATCGGATTACTCCTTTCCATGGTGACACTTTCAGCATCACTAAGTCACCTACCTTAAACTCCATTGGTCTCCTTTTCTTATCTGCATAAGTTTTCTGCCTTTCTCTGGCCACACGTAAAGCTTCTTTAGCTACATTAACTTTCTCAGTGGAGATTTCAATAATTTCGGGACCGGTTAACTGCTTTTCACCGGGCTCCATCCAACAACTTAGAGTCCTACATCTCCTTCCATATAACATTTCAAATGGTGGCATTCCAATACTTGCATGGTGACTATTATTATAAGCAAATTCAATCAACTTCAAGTGTTCATCCCATGCTCCACCATAGTCTAGTACACACGTTCTCAACATATCCTCTAAGGTTTGGATGGTTCTCTCACTTTGCCCATCGGTTTGAGGATGATAGGCGGTACTCAAGTTCACTCTAGTACCCAATTCTCGTTGAAGACCCTTCCAAAATTTAGACACAAATCTAGTGTCCCTATCCGAGACAATAGACAATGGAACTCCATGTTTCGAGACAACTTCATCTATATACATCTTTGCCATCTTCTTTAAAGGCACATCTTGTCGGGTAGCTAGAAAATGAGTACTCTTCGTCAATCTATCTACAATCACCCAAATCATATCATTCCCTTTCGGCGTTTTTGGTAGCTTCGTTACAAAGTCCATCGTGATATGATCCCATTTCCACTCGGGAACGTCTAATTGATGCAACAAACCATACGGCTTTTTATGGTCCGTTTTCACACGTGCACATGTCAAACACTTTGCTACAAAATGAGCTACTTCACCTTTAATATCCGGCCACCAATAAATCGGCTTCAAATCTGCATACATTTTGGTGACACCGGGATGCATCGAATACCTACTTCTATGGACCTCTTCAAGGATCAACTCCCGGTTACCACCAAGAAGTGGCACCCAAATACGACCCTTGTATGTTTTAAACCCACGGCTATTAGTCTCCATCACAAGTCGTTTCTTCTTCCCAATACTCTCTTTATCAATATTATCCTTCATTAATGCCATCTCTTGTGCTTCTTTAATTCGATCTAATAGACCCGACTTGGCTTGAACTTGCATGCTCATCAACTTACAAGAAGAGCTTTGCACTTTCCTACTTAGTGCATCCGCCACCACATTGGCTTTACCCGGATGGTATTTGATTTCACAATCATAGTCTTTAAGTAATTCCATCCACCTTCTTTGTCTCACATTCATCTCCTTTTGAGTAAACATATATTGTAAACTCTTATGGTCGGTGAAAAGTGTGCATTTAGTACCATATAAGTAATGTCTCCATAATTTCAATGCAAACACAACCGCCGCTAGCTCAAGATCATGGGTAGGGTAATTCTTCTCATGAGGCTTCAACTGACGTGAAGCATAGGCAATCACTTTGTCTCTCTGCATTAAGACACAACCCAAACCCGTAATAGAAGCATCGCTATATACCACTAAATCATCAGTACCTTCAGGCAAGGCAAGGATAGGAGCTTCACACAACTTCTTTTTCAATGTTTGGAATGCATTTTCCTGCTTTTCAGTCCACTCGTACTTCACACCCTTCTTTGTTAATTCCGTCATAGGCTTGGCTATTCGGGAAAAATCCTGAATAAACCTTCTATAATACCCAGCCAAACCAAGAAAACTCTTAATCTTGGTAGGAGTCTTTGGCTGCTCCCACTTTGAAACAACTTCAATCTTTGAAGGATCTACTTTAATACCTTCTGATGAAATAACATGACCAAGAAACTGCACTTCTCGGAGCCAAAACTCACATTTAGAAAACTTTGCGTACAACTTCTTCTCCCTCAACACCTCCAAAACTGCTTTCAAATGCTCACGGTGTTCATCCTCTGACTTAGAATAGATCAAAATATCGTCAATAAACACAATAACAAAATGATCTAGAAAGGGGCGGCATACCCGATTCATTAAGTCCATAAACGCGGCTGGAGCATTGGTCAACCCAAATGGCATGACCAAGAACTCATAATGACCATATCTAGTCCGGAAAGCTGTCTTTGCTACATCCTCCTTCTTTACCTTTAACTGATGATAACCGGACCGCAAATCAATCTTTGAAAAATACGAAGCACCATGTAGTTGATCAAAAAGATCATCAATTCTCGGGAGAGGATACTTGTTCTTGACCGTTCGTTTGTTCAACTCACGATAGTCAATACACATGCGCATCGATCCATCCTTCTTCTTAACAAAGAGAACCGGAGCTCCCCAAGGCGAGGAACTAGGTTGTATGAACCCCTTGTCAAGTAACTCCTGAAGTTGCGTCATTAATTCCTTCATTTCTGTAGGAGCTAATTGGTAAGGTGCTTTAGCAACGGGTGTAGCACCGGGAATAAGATTTATCTGAAAAGTAACTTCACGATCGGGAGGAATACCGGGTAGATCATCGGGAAACACATTGGGGAAATTGGATACTACATCAACACTAGCGATTGGAGACTTCTCTTTCCTTGCATCAATGACATAAGCCAAGAAATGGCTCTTATTTTTCCTTATACATTTAATAGCTTTCATCATACTAATAATCTTTATTCCTCCTCTCTTCTTGTCTCCATACACCGTTATCACTTTACCCTCGGATATAGGAAATCGAATTATCTTTTGGGAACATAAAATACTAGCTTCATTTCTAGCCAACCAATCCATACCAATCACTACATCAAAACCACCTAAGGTAGTAGGCAATAGTTGGACTGGAAAAGAACGACCTTCAATCTCAATGTCACAATCGTCATAACCCACACGTATATTATTAACCGTACCATTAGCAATTTCTACCTCTAATGAACAATCTAAGGGAGTAGTGACTCTTTCTAGCTTAGGAGCAAATAATGTGGACACAAACGACCTATTTGCACCTGAATCAAATAAAACAGAGGCAGGCTTTGAGTTAACAAGGAAAGTACACATACCACTTCATCATTGTTCCTTGCGTCATCAACCGTCATTTGAAGAGCTCACACTTTTGTTGCTGTCGTGGCGGTCTTCTTTCCAACATTCTTCATCTGTAGACAATCGGCAATGAGATGACCCGTTTCTTGGCACTTGTAGCAACGAGTCTTGTCCCTACATTCAGTGGCAAGATGTCCCGACTTCCCACACTTATGGCACCTTCTTGTCTTGTCGGTACAATGCCCTTCATGAATTGTCTTGCAAAATGTACACCATGAACCATTCTTCTTTTTATCCTTGTCACCACTCGAACTACCACTTCCACGGAACTTCTTATTATTATTGTTATTGGAAGACCAATTTGACCTTCTTTTAAACCCCGACTTCTTATCATCACTCTTCTCAACCTTCTTGTCCGAAGCGAAATCATCGTCAAGCTTCTTAGACTCCTTGATAGCTTCAGTCAGAGTCTTGTGCTGCCTGCAGATACCTCGATAACTCGGAGGCAAACCATCAACATAGCAAGCAACCTGATCTGCATCAGTACGGAATATATGACCCACGAACTTCATCTTCTCCATGAAGGAACGAGCATACTCGTTGACCTTTCCGACTTCAGCCGTCAAGGCACGAAACTCCTTTTCCATCTTATGCTGCTCATGAACCCCAATATATTCCTCAATGAATTTCTGCTTAAAGTTAGCCCACGAGATAGCAGATACCATAGCTGGAGTCATCGAAATAGTAATGCTCTTCCACCAATCCCGAGCACCTTCTTTCAACATTCGACTAGCGCACAACACCTTCTTATCCTCGGGACAGTCACAGGCTTCAAAGACCATCTCCGTATCATCGAGCCATTCCATGCAACCCACTGCATTAAGGGTTCCATCGAACTTCTGACCTCCACACTTCTGGAAACTTTCAAACTTAAACCGAGGGGTTTGAACGACATTAGGAGTAACCACAACGGCATTTGCAGGGGGAACAACAACATCATCGACCGGTGGCTCAGAGTGGTGAGAAGGCACTGAATAGTTGCCATCAGTTCCTTCAGCATTTTCAGCAAGAGCGTTGTTCAATTGCTCCTGTGTCTGGGCCAATTGGGTCTGGAGAGTCCGTACGAGATTGTACAACTCAGCCGTGTTAGGGATTTGTTCCACCACTTCTTCATTAACCCTAGGTGGATTGCCGGGAGGTGGAGGCATAGGACCCAATGAGCCTTGCTGATTGACCTGGCGGGGATTTCCTCGATTTCTATTTGCATTGGCTGCAACAGTAGCAGCAGCATTGGCAGCATCTGCAGCGCCTGCACCCGGATGGACAGGTGGGGTAATGCTAGCAGTAGCTCCATCACGTCGGAAGTTGCGGTTGCGAGTGTTAACCATTTTCCTTTAATAAAAAGGTAGAGTCGATAAGCGCAAATTAAAGCAAAATGCTTGTTAAGATAAGGCTAAAGCATATCATCGTAACGTAAACATCTCATAAGCCCTATCGCACTCGCACTCGTCCCAACCCATCCTATATCATCTTTCATTAAAACTAAGGCATCCTACAAATACCTAGCATGCATATCTTAAGTTTAAGTCCAAATCCTATGGTTAATAGGCCTTGGTTCACTTAAACCACTTCTCTGATACCAACTTGTAACACCCGTCGTTTAAAAATATGGGTTTTCAAAACTTTTCACCTAACGGTGTTAAATTGCGGAAGTAAAGACTGTAAAAGTCAAAACCGATAAAAACATTTCGGTTTCTGCATTTATTTGGTGTTACATGCCATATCAAACAATAGTTCAAATGAAAACCCAACGGTTGCCCAACATAAAACAACCGTTCACATGTCACAACATAAATTCGACATTAAGTACGAAATGTAAATAAATGTCTAAGCAAAGAATCGTCTATGGATAACTAAGGCTCCTTCAATGAATCTACCCAAGCTCACACATCCTTCATCTAATTCCATCAAGCTAAACCTGAGGGAACAACCACATTAAAGAAGCAAGTGTTAGCTATAAGAATAGCTAAGTAAGATAACACTTAATTAAAAGCATTTGTCCAATTAAAACAATCTTCATTATTAGACAAGTTTTATTAGGCACAACACACATCACACGTTCACACATATACTACATTTCGACTTCATATTAATTAGGATAATCATCCTAAATGTGCCTATCCTGCATTAGTTCACACATTGTCACACGTATCTTTGTTAACTGCATATAAGTGTGCCCTGCATCACACCCGACTGGATGATCAGTCAAAGACTACTCATCTTACGTCGTTAAGGAGTGGCAAGCCAATCCAAGAGTAATCCGTATGTGGAGGTTGGTCGAACCTCTCGTATTACTCGCCCTGCGTTATAAAGACCATGTTGCGAGGAGCCACCCAAGCAACAACTGCATCAACGCACTCATCCAGCTGAGACAAGTACGGGTTAAGCTTAACACTTTCCCTGCATTAGTTTTATGAGCTCAATTTCACATATATAGATTGGGTCCCTGCATTCCCAAACATTCACACACATATAGTCTAGGTAACACACATTCCTAGACATTCACACACTTTAACTTCATTAGGTTTGGATCCTTAAACGTGCAAGTGACATAGTAACCTAGCAAGTCTAGTGAACTAGGCGTACAAGTCAAGCATGCATATCACACTTCAACTTCATTTCTATATATCATGCATATCAAGATACTTCATTAAACTACATCAACTGCATAGCTACATACTACATTAAGCAATACTACATTACACTACAATAGGGACTGCATCTCAGGTCTCATGGTCAACTGCATAACCCATAATACCTCCCAAGTAACCCATATGCCACATGCAATATAAAGATACCGAATGGAAGTGTTTACGATTTGAAACCAGCTTTTAGTTGATCCCCAGCGTGTCAAAGTAGTGTATCTTACCTGGTAGTAGTGTACGCGCGCAAACAAATAGCTAATAGTGCTTATCAGTAATCCCCGACACCTATCGTACATTAACATATGAAATATAAGTCATTTGGGACTCAAACGAACTTAACAAACCTCACGAACTTAGTCTGGAAAATCCTTCTTACGAACTTAGCTACAGTTCTTACGAAGATAGTTTGTTCTTACGAAGATAGTTTGTTCTTACAAAGATAGTGACTGCGTACGAAAATAGAAGCCTTACGAAGGTTATCTTCGTTCGAAGTGCAGAAACGTGTTTTTCGACCTTTTTCCAGAAAATGACCCCAAAACTCTTTAAGTACCGATCGAATTGACACAAAAACATTAATCTTTGATCATCAAAACATCTCTTATCAATCCAAATCGTTAAAACATCGTTTACAATCGTTTTAGGCCAAATACTTGATTAAAACACATAAATTAACCAAGAACACAATGAAACCCTAATTCCTTTACAAACCCCTTTTCATTCAGATTTGATTCAACACACACGACTCATGATCTGAAAATACGATCAATGAATTGATTATTACCTGCAAATGACAAATAGAATGCAAATACTCTTGACAATGACCACCAATTCACACACAAAACGACTTTTCGGCTTGAGATTTGATGAGAGAAGACTATGGAATGACTTAGGATCAGTTAGGGCTTGTTTAGAAGAAGTGAGATCTGCAAATAACCTCCTAATGATAGCCTCTAAGCTACTAATCCCGTTTTTGACTTTCCACACATGTCAAAACTAGTCCCTAGGCTTCCTAATCCTTCATTATTGGTCACAAACTTCTTTATTGCCCATATACAACATTAACCCTTCATTAAATGTCACTACATAGACATAATTTCTTCATATTTCACACATTCATACTACATTAACATTTAGGTTTTCAAACCTCACACATAACACACATTAACTACGTATATGCATATATTCACACTAGACTTAACGACACACATGAGGTTGACTTAACAGCGTTAGTCAAATCTTAAAGAAAAGTTTGGGATGTTACATAGATGTTTGAACTGGTGCTGATATTGGAGTGGCACGTACATCAGATCCAATCACCAATTCTTGTGGTAAGTTGAAATTGATGGAGGGATAGAATGATGTGTCACTGGTTCCAATTTGTTGTAACTGGAAGCATCTTCTGGTGAAACAACTGACCGATGAACTTGGTCAGTTTCACCAAAATTAATTGGAATGACTGGAGAAATATCAAGGCTTGGTCTCTTGTTGATTGCTTCAGTTGACTCATCAAATGTGACATGAATTGTCTCATGAACCTTTTGGAGTCTATAATTATAAACTCTAAAGGCCTTTCGAATATCTGAATAGCCTAAAAATACCCGTTCATCAGCTTTTGCATCAAACTTTCCAAGTTGACTGGAATCGTTTAGTATATAAACTGGACAACCAAATACATGGAAGTATCCAATATTTGGTTTACGATTCCTGAGTAGTTCATAGGCAGTCTTCTTATGTCTCTTGATGTAGACTGACCGGTTTTGGGTGTGACAAGCAGTTGCAACTGCCTCAGCCCAAAACTGGTGGGAAGACCAGATTCAGATAGCATACTTCTGGCGGCTTCTATTAGTGTACGATTCTTTCTTTCAACAACTCCATTTTGCTCTGGAGAGTGAACTGATGAGAAGTTTTGAGAGATGCCAGTGTCATTGCAAAAATGTTTCAAGTACTTTGTTTTGGAATTCAGTACCATTATCACTTCGCAACTGACAAACTTTTCGAGTATACTTGAGCTCAATTCGTTTGATAAGAGAGATGATTTCAGCAGGAGCATCACTTTTGGATCTGATGAATACCACCTAGCAATATCTGGTGAATTCATCAACCACAACTAGAGTGTACTTCTTTCCAGCTCTAGTTTGAACATTCACTGGACCAAAAAGATCCATATGGAGCATGTGAAGAGGTTCAGTGATGCTAAAATTTTGCCTATTTTTAAAACTGGCTCTCTTCTGCTTACCCATCTCACACCCTGGACATGGCTTTTCCTTATTGAAGGAAATTTGAGGTATCCATCAACCAGTTGTTTGCGAGACAACTTGTTAATGTTCTTAAAATTAAGATGGGATAATCTTTTATGCCATAGCCAGTTAGTGTCCTCATCAGCTTTGGTATAGAAACATTGCTCTTTTGGAGCTGGTTCCATATCCATGACGTACACATTTCCTTTTCTTGGTGCAATCATCACCACTTTCCAATCCTTGTTAAATATGGTGCCTTGTGCAATATCGAACAATACTCTGAAGCCATCATCGTAAAGTTGGCTGACACTGATCAGGTTGTATTTCAAACCATTCACAAATGCAACTCTTTTGAATTTGACTTGTCCATTATTGAGCACACCATATCCTTCAGTCTTTCCAGATTGATCGTTACCAAACGTCACTGTCGGTCCATCTTGGACAGTGAACTCTTCCAGTAGGGGCTTATATCCGGTCATAGTCCGGCCAGCAGCGCTGTCCAGATACCAGATATTCTTCTTTCGATCGCCCTCCACACACACAAAAATCATTAGTTCTTTTTGTGAACCCATCTTTTCTTGATGGGTCCACTGGACTTCTCTACAGAAGCCACAGTTGACAGTTGTGGTGTTGAACTGGAGGCTGCATCTGGAGCTTTATCACCAGCTCCAGGTGCAGGAGTAAAGACAATTGGTATTTGATACTTACTCCCTTTATTTTTACCAGATTTTGTTCCAGAAGGAACATTTCTTTTGTTTAGGTATTAAAGAGAGTGGATTAATAATTTGTTTGAAAACTGGAGGTAATAAACCTCCTTCCAGATTGTTAATCCGGGCATTACAACTCTGAACCTGCCGAGACAAAAGTTGGAGTTGACTTTCCAGATTAACCAAAATATTATTTTCTTCAGGCAGTTGAACCTTGGACCTAGGTTCAACTGGTGCTTTAGTCTGTCGGGTCTTGGGCACCTTAGACTTTTGAGGTAAAGGCTTGTTACCAGTGGCCTTTTTGACTGGAGCTTTAGCCTGTTCGGCTCCAGTTTTAACCTCAAAGGGGGTGGTCTCAAAGGTTTTAGTTTCAACAGCTTCAGGTTGATCATAAGGTGTTTCAACCTTGAGAGCTGGAGGCAATGCATGAAGGTCTGGTATGAGAGCTGCCATCTCCAGATCTCCAGATTTCCATGCATTCTTCTGGGCATCGATAGTTCTTGAAAATGCATCATAGTTTTTGCCAGATGCTTTTTCCCATGACTTGATAATCTTTTGTTCTTTTTCAAGATCAGAAAATAGTTTTTGATTATCAAGTTCTAAAGCCTCAATCTTTAATTGAGAGCCAACTGGACACTTTGCAAATCATTCAGTTGTGGTTTAACATTGTTCAGTTCAATTAGGATAGTGTCAAGATATCTTTCACTATTAGCTCTTACAGTTTCCAGTTTCCACAAATGCCAAATCACCACTTAATGATTCAGCTAGGTCCAGTTTTAGTTCAGGGTCAACCTGGTTATCATAGTCACATACCTTCTTCAGTATGATGTCCACCCATCTTCCAGAGATGACATCTTCTTTCACCACGTGTTGCTGCTGTTGATCTTCCAAGGCCATGAAGCACATGTCCCTTTCCTCTTCTTCATCATCAGATGAGTCATCAGAGTACTCCCATTTTCCCTCAGTTTGTGCCATTAAGCACTGATCCTTTTTCTTTTCCATAGACAGGAGGGCAATCTGGGCCTTAAGCTTCTTGTATTTAGCTTTGTAGCTATCATCAGGCCGATTGAAATTAGGGACAGAGGGGCCAGTTTGGTTGTTCAACTGACTAGATCTGCATTCCTTCATAAAATGACCTTTCTTACCACACTTATAGCATGTAAGCTTGGTCTTATCCAGAGAGCTGGAGCTGGAAGCATTGTTGGGGCCATTAAATCTTATGGATTTATGCTTAAACCTATTAAAGGTTTTAGCAATCATGGCGACCAGATCATCATCGTCAGTTTCATTACAACCATAACTGTTTTCAGTGGTCAGTCCAGAGTTTAAGAAACTGTTCAACATCTCCTTCATCGAGTTTACCTGGACACTCTCAGCAGACATTAAAGCAGCACAAGGTCGCTCAGTTACACTAGCAACCTTGGGACTCTGGGCATGGTTCATGGCATCTTGCTCAGCCACAAGTCTTGCAGCATTATTATCTTCAGTGAATCTGAAGGCTCCATAGAGCGATGCAAGAGTGTGAGTGTGCAAGGTTTTACCTTGTCTCAAGACAAGAACCATGTTTTCCCATTTGGAAGGAAGAATATCACAAAACTTCTCAAGAAGAATATCCTTATCCTTCTCTACACCCAAACCTCTCAACTGATTGATGAGGCTAGAAAATCTGGTGTATGTACCAGTTAGACTTTCATTGGGCAAGGCAAAGAAGGATTCATACTTCTTGTTCAAAGCAACTTTTCTGGTGACAATAGTGTCATCACCTCCTTCAAACTGAATAACTAACTCGTCCCACATAGATTTTGCACTAGGGAACAGCACAAGTGTTGGAATTAGATTTTCAGGAACAGCCCCAAGGATCATGTTCTTGAGTCTGGTGTCCAGATCAACAAGTCTACAATCCTCATCAGACCAATGGTCTTCTGGCTTTTCCATTAAACCTCTTCTTCCAGTTGGGTCAAGAAGAGGACTGACCCCAAGGGACATGGGTATATATGGTCCATCCTTAAGGATTTTCAACATATACCTTTCAATCCCACCAAAATGCAAAAGCATTCTAGCCTTCCATGTACCGAATGTCTCACTGTTTCCATCAAATTTTGGAACAGGAGTGTTAGAGTAGTGTACATGGACATGGTTTGGGGCAGTAGGAGGAGGAGGGTTGGTGTTAACATTTTGAAAAGGTTGTGCATTAGTATTCGAGGGGTTTTCACCTGAACCAGAACCATCTCCACCTTCAGTAGTGTTCATCTTAGCAGATCTAGGCAAGTTTATTAGCCTTCTGCTTTGATACCACTTGTAAGTCCCAACTCGATAGATGGTACTACTGAAGACACCTCTATGTCGATGGTGGAGTTACTTTGCAATATATGCACTGAATTGGAGACGACCAGTTGCAGTGTGTATATACCAAGTTCTAGATAGATTACTTATATAAAAGACAATAAGTAAAGAACAATGCAATAATACAAATAACTTGTAAGATAACTTGATGAGACAATATGTATTTTTCAATGTGTAATTTATTTATTGATATTAAACAAATTACAAGGTTGATGCGGAACCAAGATAATACACGAATGTAAATATCCTAACAACCTATGAAATACAATTGATCTATACTCGGAATTTCTCAAGACAATCGAAACACTTAAAGTTATGAAATGTTCCTTTTAGCGATTGAGAGAAGATTGCACAAGTTCACCAAGAATATTGCAGGTTTGCAAAGTGTGAAGTGTTTGTATGTTTTTCACTTTGTGAGTTGAACACTTAAATTCTTGGTTGCGCATTGACTTGTATTTATAGGCAAAGTTAACATTGGGATGTTAACTTTAGCCATACAAATGTGGTTGAGAGCATTTAAGGAATAGCATTTAATTCCTTAAAAAGCAGTGTAAAGTCGCATGATAAAGCAACTTTACACAACCACCTTTATGTACCTTTTATTACTTAAATAATAAGACAAGGATTATTATTCGGGTAAAGGTACATAAAGTATACAAGTCAATTCCTCGTAATCAGTGTAAAGCTTTGTAAGAGCTTTCCACTGATGGTCTCCAGTTTGTAATTGAGTAGAATGCCAACTGGGCTTCGCTGCCATTGCCATTCTCTATCTTCCATTTGTTGTCTTCGACTTCAACTGGAATGATTCTTCAACTGGTCAGTTCTCAACTGGAGTAAGTCTTCAGTTGCGTTAACTGTACGGTGCAACTGGACTTCAATATATTTCTGGACAAATCTTCTTGGTCACCAGTTTTACTGGGTCACCAAATGCAACTGGTGACTGGTCAGTGTGAACTGGTGACTGGCCAGTTCCAGGTGAACTGGTCCTAACACCAAGCGTGTGCAATCCGTGATGTCATTAACTTGTTATAATACCGGGTAACCATAAAATAGTTGATCAGGCTCTTTTAGGGTTGCCACAATATTATATCAAGTTAACACCATAACTTCATTTTGCCCTAAATGATCAAACCATTATCAAATAGCAATAATCTATCTCAATCATAATCAAGTTCAATCAATGTACACATTAACCACATTGTACTCATCATCCGTTTATCACATTGTTCTCAAGTCATCACATAAATGGTCTTGCCTACGAACTCACAATGTACACCTTCAAGGTTTTACATAATTCACGTTGCACACAACATGTATGTCTCAATAAACATAATCATCAATAAACAAGTACATATGTCCAATACTCAAAACCAGCGTATACGTACATACACTTAGGAGGATTCTACTTTCAACGAGTCCTAGATGCTTATATATAGGGTCACCCGCAGCCTTCCCACCACATCTAAACCCTTTGAAGGCATAACCGACTTTCATGTATGTACATCTATCCTAAATAAATTACAATATCACAATCACATGCATAAACCATCAAACACTAGCTCAAAATTATCCATAAATCATCAATCAATCAGTTCCATAATTCTATCGAAACATTTCATTAAACAATAAATAAACCGTAAATCAAATCAACCAAATAATCAAACAAGCACGTATATGTACACTTTTCAGCCCGAATCTCAATTGAGTATGGAGCTACGGAACTCACCTTATTCTTGATAGTTCAACAACAAAATAGAAGAGATTGATGTAGTTAACGATGACGAGCGAGTCAACTGGCCACGTTACATATTCCCTAATTTCAATGTGAATTGATTTATATTCATGCTAAATTCCAAATATAGATATACAACTATAAGGATATCTTATTAATACGCTTGTCAACGTATTTACTTTGTGAGCTCTTATAGGTATTTGAATTTATCTTTAAGAATCCTTTAAAGTATTTTGTAAATGAAACCAAAATTATGTTATAAAAATTTAAAGGACTAATTTGTCATTTTGAAACTTGAGGGACTAAATTGTCATTCTTGAAACTTGAGGGACTAAATTGTCATTCTTGAAACTTGAGGGACTAAATTGTCATTCTTGAAACTTGAGGGACTAAATTGTCAAATGTCAATCTTATAAGGACTGAAAATGACAACTTTGAAACTGTAGGGTAAAAATGTAACTTTCCGTATATAATACGTATCCGTAGGATATATGTACTTTAAATAGTAAGATTAATACAAAGAATGTATTAATTTAGTAACGAAGAGATACTTTAAATAGTATGTATTATAATCAATACGAAAGGAATGTATTAATTATATAATGAAGAGATACCTTAAATGACAGGAAAAACCAGTATTTTATTTCAAGTTGTGTTAGGGTTGACGTGGGTCATTTAGTATCCAGACGGTGAACCAAGTTTGCGTTTAGAATGCGAATCGCAAACCATTTTCGAACTACAATCCGCTCCGCTGGTATACCCCAGAGATGCCCAAGGTCAATGGCAATCACGTTTAGAAATATAATACGGTTAAAAGTGTATTAAGGATATATTCTATCCAAAACCAAGAATCTCGAGAATACGAAATAATTCATAGATGGTGAATACTGTTAATAGGATATTTACTGTATTTAAATGCAAGTATGTATCAATTGAGTATAAAAGTAAGTTGACAAGCATTTCAATACATAACATATAGTTATATAATCATAAAGCAAAGTATAGTAAGGTTTCATAGAAACACTTACCAGCTTGGAGAATTATAAATTCTAGGATCAAAGTAACGATATATGAATGAACACCGAAGAAGATTTAATGAGATCGACTAAGAGTTGGTATTGAATCTTGAGAAAATGATGTTATAGACCAACTTTCATGTGGTCATTATAACTAGGCTTTTGAAGATCTTTGAGGGAATTCTCAATAACAACTTCACTTGACAATTTTTCTTGCAAAGTAACCTTGCTTTATTTAGAACTTTGAGTAGTTCTTGAGATTTATTATTAAAGGGGAGGGGGAATGATTATAGAGTTGTGGAATGCCAAATTGAGGGAGAAAGAGATGGGAGGTGTAAGTATTTATGAAGACTTAAGCTTAGTATTTATAGGTAAAATTTAAGCATAATTACTAGTTTAGTTAATAAGTAATCATAGTTAAGTTAATGAATACCATGGGCAAAGTTGATGGTTTTGCAATACCATGGGCTAGGAGACTTTAAGGTGCAGATTTTTGAAAGGGCATTTTAGTCTTTTCACTTTTGACAACTTCCTAGTTGTTTCCTCAAATGTTACCAGTCGTTTCGGGTTCATTCCTTTGAGTTTTTAAACAAGATTTTAGGATATGTTTCTAAGAAGTATTTAAGTTTTAATGAAGTAGTTTATTGAAAGATTATGGCCATATCAAAGTGTTAAAACACTAGATATTAGGTTCTAGGAAGTCTTAAGTTCATTCGAGAAAGAAACGATCGAAAAAGCAACGTTTTACACATATATACATAAAAGTTTGCCATGTTTATTAATGGACCAAAATGGCAAATGTTACATTATTCCCCCGTTAAAAGAATTTCGTCCCGAAATTCAACAAAACACTAATTACTAAACAAGTGTGGGTATTTAGACTTCATGTGGTCCTCGCGTTCCCAAGTAAACCCGGCTCCACGTCTAGCATTCCACCTAAATGTATATAGCGTTGATATATATGAAGTGACTACAACAGTAAGGCCACCAAGGCAAGTTGGTGAACTATAAGGCCACATTTCGAGTACTTTGGGTACTATATGTTTATGTACATCCGAGTACTTTCAAGTACTTGATGCCAAGTATTGGCCATACTTGATGATATGATATGATATGATATGATATGATTAACACCACGATGTGGACCAAGTATTGTGATACTTGATGATTTTGAGGTACATTGCATGACATTAACTCGCATATAATGTACGTATAGACATTTATACCTATTTGATACATTGCATGACATTGATACACATACGATGCATTTCTTGGTAATGATAGCAATTGTAGTTGATTGTATCCGAACTATCTTGTATCATTTGTTGTTCAGTTATTTAAGTGACAAGGTTGAATGATATGTTAACCTCAATTGTTTAACAGGTGACGTACATGGGTTTATAGTAAGTACATTGTTTGATGTTATTATTTCATATTTTGTTATTTGG
>CM067175.1:26865747-26897796 GCA_034093135.1 Erigeron breviscapus | reverse complement strand
AAATCTTCCAAATGTCTTTTAAGAAATGAGTAGAAGCTTTATCGATCTCGCTTAAACGAAAGAACTTTTCATCCCCATCCTTTGAAGTATAAATGATCCCAGCAGGTCTACTTAAGACCCTTCCTTCCACAAACACTATGGCCTTTGGAAGCTGGAGATTTAATAAAATGTCATCGTCAGCTGGTGGGAGCATATCGGGAGCGGATGATGAGGCGCCAACAGTTCTTAGTCTTTTCACAGGTCTTTGAGAAAGTAGAGGAGTGCTACTTTCGTCGCCTCTAAGAGTAATGTCTTCTTCTCCCATAGTTTTCTGTAGATACTTCCTTAGACTTGCTTCACCTTTAGCCATTTTGGCATTCCACTCAGCTTCTCTTTTTCTAGCAAGTTCCAATATGTTGACGTGTTGACTTGCTGGTGTCTGTACCTCAGAACCTGTTTCTCCTGCTTCTGCAAGTAGTAGCTCTGTGGCTAACTTCAGAGAAGCCTCTTCCTCCATCGCTTGTGTTTTCTGTCGTTCCATAATCTCTTTGAGAATCGTCACTTGAAAACCACCCTGAAGTACTTCGAAATATATCAAATCATCAAGTATCACAATACTTGGTCCACATCGTGGTGTTAATCATATCAAGTCATCAAGTATGGCTAATACTTGGCATCAAGTACTTGAAAGTACTCGGATGTACATATACATATAGTACCCAAAGTACTCGAAATGTGGCCTTACAGTTCAACAACTTGCCTTGGTAATGCCCACAACAAGTACGTCTCAATATGCATAATCATCAATAAACAAGTCTATATGTCCAACAACCAAAGAAGACTATACGTACATACACTTAGGAGGATTCTACTTTCAACGAGTCCCAGATGCTTATATATAGGGTCACCCGCAGCCTTCCCACCACATCTAAAACCCTTTGAAGGCATAACCGACTTCCATGTATGTACATCTATCCTAAATAAATTACTATATCACAATCACATGCGTAAACCATCAAACACTAAATCAAAACTATCCATCAATCATCAATCAATCAGTTCCATATTTCAATCGAAACATTTCATCAAACAATCAATAAACCGTAAATCAAATCAACCAGACAATCAAACAAGCACGTATATGTACACTTTTCAGCCCGAATCTCAATTGAGTAGGGAGCTACGGAACTCACCTTATTCTTGATAGTTCAACAGCAAAATAGAAGAGATTGATGTAGTTAACGATGACGAGCGAGTCAACTGGCCACGTTACGTATTCCCTAATTTCAATCGAAACATTTCATCAAACAATCAATAAACCGTAAATCAAATCAACCAGACAATCAACAAGGTCATCAATAACAATATCATATGTAATAATAACATCAATCAATGTACTTACAACAAACCCATGTACGTCACCTGTTAAATAATGAAGGTTTACATAGCCAAACAACAAATTATACAAGATAGTTCGGATACTATCAAGTACAATGGCTATTATTACCAAGAAATGCATCGTATGTGTATCAATGTCATGCAATGTTATCAAATATGTATAAATTCCAATATAGATATACAACTATAAGGATATCTTATTAATACGCTTGTCAACGTATTTACTTTGTGAGCTTTTATAGGTATTTGAATTTATCTTTAAGAATCCTTTAAAGTATTTTGTAAATGAAACCTCATTTATGTTATAAAAATTTAAAGGACTAATTTGTCATTTTTGAAACTTGAGGGACTAAATTGTCATTCTTGAAACTTGAGGGACTAAATTGTCATTCTTGAAACTTGAGGGACTAAATTGTCATTCTTGAAACTTGAGGGACTAAATTGTCATTCTTGAAACTTGAGGGACTAAATTGTCATTCTTGAAACTTGAGGGACTAAATTGTCATTCTTGAAACTTGAGGGACTAAATTGTCATTCTTGAAACTTGAGGGACTAAATTGTCATTCTTGAAACTTGAGGGACTAAATTGTCATTCTTGAAACTTGAGGGACTAAATTGTCATTCTTGAAACTTGAGGGACTAAATTGTCATTCTTGAAACTTGAGGGACTAAATTGTCATTCTTGAAACTTGAGGGACTAAATTGTCATTCTTGAAACTTGAGGGACTAAATTGTCATTCTTGAAACTTGAGGGACTAAATTGTCATTCTTGAAACTTGAGGGACTAAATTGTCATTCTTGAAACTTGAGGGACTAAATTGTCATTCTTGAAACTTGAGGGACTAAATTGTCATTCTTGAAACTTGAGGGACTAAATTGTCATTCTTGAAACTTGAGGGACTAAATTGTCATTCTTGAAACTTGAGGGACTAAATTGTCATTCTTGAAACTTGAGGGACTAAATTGTCATTCTTGAAACTTGAGGGACTAAATTGTCATTCTTGAAACTTGAGGGACTAAATTGTCATTCTTGAAACTTGAGGGACTAAATTGTCATTCTTGAAACTTGAGGGACTAAATTGTCATTCTTGAAACTTGAGGGACTAAATTGTCATTCTTGAAACTTGAGGGACTAAATTGTCATTCTTGAAACTTGAGGGACTAAATTGTCATTCTTGAAACTTGAGGGACTAAATTGTCATTCTTGAAACTTGAGGGACTAAATTGTCATTCTTGAAACTTGAGGGACTAAATTGTCATTCTTGAAACTTGAGGGACTAAATTGTCATTCTTGAAACTTGAGGGACTAAATTGTCATTCTTGAAACTTGAGGGACTAAATTGTCATTCTTGAAACTTGAGGGACTAAATTGTCATTCTTGAAACTTGAGGGACTAAATTGTCATTCTTGAAACTTGAGGGACTAAATTGTCATTCTTGAAACTTGAGGGACTAAATTGTCATTCTTGAAACTTGAGGGACTAAATTGTCATTCTTGAAACTTGAGGGACTAAATTGTCATTCTTGAAACTTGAGGGACTAAATTGTCATTCTTGAAACTTGAGGGACTAAATTGTCATTCTTGAAACTTGAGGGACTAAATTGTCATTCTTGAAACTTGAGGGACTAAATTGTCATTCTTGAAACTTGAGGGACTAAATTGTCATTCTTGAAACTTGAGGGACTAAATTGTCATTCTTGAAACTTGAGGGACTAAATTGTCATTCTTGAAACTTGAGGGACTAAATTGTCATTCTTGAAACTTGAGGGACTAAATTGTCATTCTTGAAACTTGAGGGACTAAATTGTCATTCTTGAAACTTGAGGGACTAAATTGTCATTCTTGAAACTTGAGGGACTAAATTGTCATTCTTGAAACTTGAGGGACTAAATTGTCATTCTTGAAACTTGAGGGACTAAATTGTCATTCTTGAAACTTGAGGGACTAAATTGTCATTCTTGAAACTTGAGGGACTAAATTGTCATTCTTGAAACTTGAGGGACTAAATTGTCATTCTTGAAACTTGAGGGACTAAATTGTCATTCTTGAAACTTGAGGGACTAAATTGTCATTCTTGAAACTTGAGGGACTAAATTGTCATTCTTGAAACTTGAGGGACTAAATTGTCATTCTTGAAACTTGAGAAAATGATGTTATAGACCAACTTTCATGTGGTCATTATAACTAGGCTTTTGAAGATCTTTGAGGGAATTCTCAATAACAACTTCACTTGACAATTTTTCTTGCAAAGTAACCTTGCTTTATTTAGAACTTTGAGTAGTTCTTGAGATTTATTATTAAAAGGGAGGGGGAATGATTATAGAGTTGTGGAATGCCAAATTGAGGGAGAAAGAGATGGGAGGTGTAAGTATTTGTGAAGACTTAAGCTTAGTATTTATAGGTAAAATTTAAGCATGATTACTAGTTTAGTTAATAAGTAATCATAGTTAAGTTAATGAATACCATGGGCAAAGTTGATGGTTTTGCAATACCATGGGCTAGGAGACTTTAAGGTGCAGATTTTTGAAAGGGCATTTTAGTCTTTTCACTTTTGACAACTTCCTAGTTGTTTCCTCAAATGTTACCAGTCGTTTCGGGTTCATTCCTTTGAGTTTTTAAACAAGATTTTAGGATATGTTTCTAAGAAGTATTTAAGTTTTAATGAAGTAGTTTATTGGAAGATTATGGCCATATCAAAGTGTTAAAACACTAGATATTAGGTTCTAGGAAGTCTTAAGTTCATTCGAGAAAGAAACGATCGAAAAAGCAACGTTTTACATATATATCCATAAAAGTTTGCCATGTTTATTAATGGACCAAAATGGCAAATGTTACATTATTCCCCCGTTAAAAGAATTTCGTCCCGAAATTCAACAAAACACTAATTACTAAACAAATGTGGGTACTTAGACCTCATATGGTCCTCGCGTTCCCAAGTGAACTCAGCTCCACGTCTAGCATTCCATCTAACTTTAACGATCGTGTAGCGTTTGTTCTTGAGCTTCTTGGTTTGGCGGTCTAAGATCTCCACCGGTTCTTCAACAAAGTTAAGATTCTCATCAACTCGTATCTCATTCATGGGCACATGATGAGTAGGATCCGCTAGACACTTGCGTAGATTACAAATGTGGAATACATCATGCACACCACTAAGTTCTTGAGGAAGTTCTAGTCGATAGGCAACCTTGCCAACCCGTTCAAGAATTTTAAAAGGACCAATATATCTTGGTCCGAGTTTACCTCGTTTCACAAATCGTATAACACCTTTCCAAGGTGATACTTTCAAGAGTACATAATCACCAACTTCAAACTCTAATGGTCTCCGTCTCACATCGGCATACTTCTTTTGTCGTTCACGGGCTAATTGTAACCTCTCCTTGATTTGAGAAATCACTTTGGTTGTCTCAACTACAATCTCTGGCCCGATAAGTTGGCTTTCACCAATCTCCGCCCAAGCTAGGGGAGAACGACACTTCCTACCATAAAGTGCCCTAAATGGTGCCATTTGTATGCTTGCGTGGTAGCTATTATTATACGAAAATTCAACTAATGGTAAGTGATCTTCCCAACTACCACCGAAGTCAATAGCACAAGCCCTCAACATATCTTCTAACGTTTGTATGGTTCTTTCACTTTGTCCATCCGTTTGAGGATGAAATGCCGTGCTCATATTAAGTTGAGAACCCATTGCTTGTTGAAAGGCTCTCCAAAAACTTGAGTTATACCGGGTATCTCTATCGGAAAGGATAGAAACCGGAACTCCATGTTTAGACACCACTTCTTTAATATACAAACGAGCTAAGGTGTCAAACTTATCGGTTTCACGAATGGCCAAGAAATGAGCCGACTTTGTTAACCGATCCACTATCACCCAAATTGTATCACGACCATTTCTTGTCTTCGGTAACTTCGTAATGAAGTCCATTGCAATATGTTCCCATTTCCACTCGGGTGTCACCGGTTGCACCAACAATCCGGGTGGCTTCTTGTGATCTGCTTTCACTTGTAGGCAAGTAAGGCACTCACTCACGTATCTAGCCACATCACGCTTCATGCCCGGCCACCAATAAAAATCTCTTAAATCAAAATACATCTTATCCGATCCGGGATGAACCGAATAAGGCGATCGATGGGCTTCATCCATGAGAAATGTTCTTAGATTACCGAAAATGGGAACCCAAAGCCTTTCAACCAAATATAGCCCGTTGTCACTTTTTCTATCAAATTGTTGCTCCAGTTTTAGATTGATACGGAAATCAAGTTCACGAGATGGAGGTAATCCCGGTAAGTCATCCGGGAAAACATCAGGAAATTCATGAACAATAGGAACGGTTTTCAATTCTACCTTTAAGACGGTAGCACTAAAAACTTTAGAGTTAGAAGGATCAGAGATTTCGCCTTGAATCCTAAGAATTCTACCATTAGACAAAGGTATCTTAACAACTCTCTCACCACAATCAATAACCGCGTTAACTGCCGACATCCAATCCATACCCACAATCACATCAAAGCTCCCAATATCAAAGGGCATAAGATCGATGAAAAATTCAACGTCGTTTAAAGTCAAAATACAATCACGAAGTATTTGACTGAGTTTAGTTAGTGACCCATTTACCATTTCAATATCAAGCACATAATTTAGAGCACACGGATGAACTTCAATCAAAGGAACAAAACAAGAGGAAACAAAGCTAAAATCGACTCCAGAATCAAACAAAACGGCTGCATAGTGACCATTAAGAAGAAAGGTACCTGCCACCACGTTTGGATCATTGCGGGCTTCATTGACATTGACCGCAAAGGCTCGACCACGAGGTTAAATAAGTGGTATCCAACTAACTTAAATATTTTTAGACATTAGTCGACTTTGATAAAATTAGTAACCATTTGACTCAAATTTTGTAAGACTACGAACACAAAGTTAGACCATTCAAACGGATTTATTCTTATGGTAGTCAATGGACTTATTGTATTGAGAATTTAAGTTAAATGAGATTAAAATATTGCAAGAATCAACTGAGCATACATGTTCATGATCATTTAGTCAAATAAATTAATTATGATTTTATTAAATTTAATCACTTATGTTATTTTATTTTAAAAATGGACCATACTTGCACGTAAGCGGCTTTTAGTTACCCATTCCCATTTTATAATTTGACTCCACTTGCATAACACAATTATGCTATACCCACATAACGTGGCTCCCATTATCAAATCATTTTATATTATATAAAACTTGCATGACTTTTACTCCACACTATCTGAACGCAAGTTGCTTAACAAAAGAGTATCATTTTATTTCTATGCGAAAATAATTGAAGTAGATACATGGCAGGTCCAGCCATGGGACTGGTCAAGCTCAACGTTTCCACAGCCAAAACTAAGTGTTTTCAAGATAGGAAATCCATGGTTACCTCCAAGACAAGGTAAACAAGTTTTGTGATGGAAAACTTTGATGTTTTGCTCGTTTTTAATACCCATAATTCAGCATGTCTAGTTTATGTCATGGAGATATATCAAAACAGTTTTTAAGCTAATAACTTGAATAGGTTTGTAACCAAGGTGGTCATGTCTTGATGTATCGTGAAAACTAGTATGATTTTTATATATGTATACTTACAACCGAGTTGGAAACAAGGAAACACGAATACTTACAATCTTGTAGCTAGATCCGAGTTCTTTCAAGAAGGTTACAAAAGATGATTGTTTAAGAGTGATTTCAAGACGCTAAAAATGCAATTTCACAGCTTCTTTGCTGCTGTTCGACCAGACCCGATAGTGAGCAGAAACTTGGTGTTTGATGTTATATATGAATGTATGTTTGTGAGTTTAGATCCTAGCATGATGGTATTATAAGGATTAGTCTTATGCATGTATATATATATATATATATATATATATATATATATATATATATATATATATATATATATATATATATATATATATATATATATATATATATATATATATATATATATATATATATATATATATATATATATATATATATATATATATATATATATATATATATATATATATATATATATATATATATATATATATATATATATATATATATATATATATATATATATATATATATATATATATATATATATATATATATATATATATATATATATATATATATATATATATATATATATATATATATATATATATATATATATATATATATATATATATATATATATATATATATATATATATATATATATATATATATATATATATATATATATATATATATATATATATATATATATATATATATATATATATATATATATATATATATATATATATATATATATATATATATATATATATATATATATATATATATATATATATATATATATATATATATATATATATATATATATATATATATATATATATATATATATATATATATATATATATATATATATATATATATATATATATATATATATATATATATATATATATATATATATATATATATATATATATATATATATATATATATATATATATATATATATATATATATATATATATATATATATATATATATATATATATATATATATATATATATATATATATATATATATATATATATATATATATATATATATATATATATATATATATATATATATATATATATATATATATATATATATATATATATATATATATATATATATATATATATATATATATATATATATATATATATATATATATATATATATATATATATATATATATATATATATATATATATATATATATATATATATATATATATATATATATATATATATATATATATATATATATATATATATATATATATATATATATATATATATATATATATATATATATATATATATATATATATATATATATATATATATATATATATATATATATATATATATATATATATATATATATATATATATATATATATATATATATATATATATATATATATATATATATATATATATATATATATATATATATATATATATATATATATATATATATATATATATATATATATATATATATATATATATATATATATATATATATATATATATATATATATATATATATATATATATATATATATATATATATATATATATATATATATATATATATATATATATATATATATATATATATATATATATATATATATATATATATATATATATATATATATATATATATATATATATATATATATATATATATATATATATATATATATATATATATATATATATATATATATATATATATATATATATATATATATATATATATATATATATATATATATATATATATATATATATATATATATAAAGCACAACACGACATGGAAATTATGTAGAGTCAAAATATATGAAAACATAGGATTGAAACAATCCTTAAACTTGTACAAACGTATACAATCATTAATATTTATCGAAATACATGTTCAATCAATAATAAAAGGCAATTCAATAGATAGTAGTTGATCCTAAAAGTAACCCATAAAAGGGAAGTAAGGATCATGGATCCAGAAAGTCCAAAGCTAGTCCAATCCTAGCAAGTAAGCATGCAATCATCCATTTTGTCTCTGATTAACTTGATTACCTGAAAAGTGTACTAAAGAGCGTCAACATAAAGTTGGTGAGTTCGTAGGGACAAGTAACAAGGAATAACCGTGTCGGATAAAAACCGTTAACAATAAGTGAGGATTAGGAGAACTAATCACATCCAAGGATAACCTATAAGGTTTCACATTATCACAATTCAATACAAGTCAACATTCAATAATAACGATTCCATATAACGTTCAACAACGTTCCATAACAATCAATAACGATCAACAACGATGCGGCTTACATAGTTAATAATTAACAATGCGCTAACGGTGCGACTTACATCGTAAACAATGCGCTAACGGTGCGACTTACATCGTAAACAATGCGCTAACGGTGCGACTTACATCGTAAACAATGCGCTAACGGTGCGACTTACATCGTAAACAATGCGCTAACGGTGCGACTTACATCGTAAACAATGCGCTAACGGTGCGACTTACATCGTAAACAATGCGCTAACGGTGCGACTTACATCGTAAACAATGCGCTAACGGTGCGACTTACATCGTAAACAATGCGCTAACGGTGCGACTTACATCGTAAACAATGCGCTAACGGTGCGACTTACATCGTAAACAATGCGCTAACGGTGCGACTTACATCGTAAACAATGCGCTAACGGTGCGACTTACATCGTAAACAATGCGCTAACGGTGCGACTTACATCGTAAACAATGCGCTAACGGTGCGACTTACATCGTAAACAATGCGCTAACGGTGCGACTTACATCGTAAACAATGCGCTAACGGTGCGACTTACATCGTAAACAATGCGCTAACGGTGCGACTTACATCGTAAACAATGCGCTAACGGTGCGACTTACATCGTAAACAATGCGCTAACGGTGCGACTTACATCGTAAACAATGCGCTAACGGTGCGACTTACATCGTAAACAATGCGCTAACGGTGCGACTTACATCGTAAACAATGCGCTAACGGTGCGACTTACATCGTAAACAATGCGCTAACGGTGCGACTTACATCGTAAACAATGCGCTAACGGTGCGACTTACATCGTAAACAATGCGCTAACGGTGCGACTTACATCGTAAACAATGCGCTAACGGTGCGACTTACATCGTAAACAATGCGCTAACGGTGCGACTTACATCGTAAACAATGCGCTAACGGTGCGACTTACATCGTAAACAATGCGCTAACGGTGCGACTTACATCGTAAACAATGCGCTAACGGTGCGACTTACATCGTAAACAATGCGCTAACGGTGCGACTTACATCGTAAACAATGCGCTAACGGTGCGACTTACATCGTAAACAATGCGCTAACGGTGCGACTTACATCGTAAACAATGCGCTAACGGTGCGACTTACATCGTAAACAATGCGCTAACGGTGCGACTTACATCGTAAACAATGCGCTAACGGTGCGACTTACATCGTAAACAATGCGCTAACGGTGCGACTTACATCGTAAACAATGCGCTAACGGTGCGACTTACATCGTAAACAATGCGCTAACGGTGCGACTTACATCGTAAACAATGCGCTAACGGTGCGACTTACATCGTAAACAATGCGCTAACGGTGCGACTTACATCGTAAACAATGCGCTAACGGTGCGACTTACATCGTAAACAATGCGCTAACGGTGCGACTTACATCGTAAACAATGCGCTAACGGTGCGACTTACATCGTAAACAATGCGCTAACGGTGCGACTTACATCGTAAACAATGCGCTAACGGTGCGACTTACATCGTAAACAATGCGCTAACGGTGCGACTTACATCGTAAACAATGCGCTAACGGTGCGACTTACATCGTAAACAATGCGCTAACGGTGCGACTTACATCGTAAACAATGCGCTAACGGTGCGACTTACATCGTAAACAATGCGCTAACGGTGCGACTTACATCGTAAACAATGCGCTAACGGGCGTTACAAAAGTAACGGGCGTTACATATAGTAACGGCCGTTACACTTCAGTTTTCAGTTCTGCATAATTCATCAACCCAAATACGAACCAAACACCCTCCAAAACTCATTTTTAGCCTAGAAATCGATTAAGGAAGCTAAAATACTTATGTTTGAACTTATACTAGATATGAATTCACCACATAAACATAACCCATCAACTAGTTTTATCTTAAAACATCAAAATCATGCTCAAATCATTTGACCCATTTCTAAGACTTTAATTGCATTTTGACCCGATTCGTGACCCGAATATACTTGAAATCAACTAGAAACAAGTTAATGAACATAAAATGATGATTATGGAATGAGTTTAACTTACCAAAAGTCTTTTGATGCATAAATTCGAATTTGGAGTAAATAGAGAGGATGAACACTTTGAACCAATTAAAACCTTGAATTCTTGATTCTTTGAAGATGATTATTGTTATAAGTTAATTTCTTTATTAGAGAGAAAGAGAGATTTTTAGAAGTGAATATATAATGGTGTGAGTTTTATGGTTAAACTAAGGTGGCTATTTATATAAAATAATTTTAGAATATGCTTTAGCATATGCTTTGGAATATGCCTTAGAATATGCTTTAGCATATGCTTTGGAATATGCCTTAGAATATGCTTTAGCATATGCTTTGGAATATGCCTTAGAATATGCTTTAGCATATGCTTTGGAATATGCCTTAGAATATGCTTTTTACCTTTACTATTTACCGTTACTATTCGTGATTACTATTCTTAATCACTATTCATGAATACGGTTACTATTCACATATACGGTACTATTCACAAATATGGTACTATTCACAAATACGTTACTATTCACGTATACGGTACTATTCACAATACGGTTACTATTCACGTATACGGGTACTATTCACAAATACGGTTACTATTCATATATTTTCTCGAAAATCATTTACATTAAATTTATGAGTCAAATCTAGTCAAATTTCACGAATGTTACATTATTCCCCAGTTAAAAGGATTTCGTCCTCGAAATCTAGATTGCATCAAATAAAGATATACTTTACTTGATTTATATTTTGTCTTAGTGACAATTAATCGATATTAGAAGAGATAACATCTAAGTATCTGTTCTACATTAAACAATCACACATAATTAACAGAAAGATACAAGGCGTATCCCTAATTGATGCCTTCTACTCTCAACAGAGTAGGATGAACTCATATGATTCTAAACAAAATCCTTCTACTCTCAACAGAGTAGGATGAACTTACACACAATCCTCCACCGGATTAAAATTTAGAGATAGCATATATAAACATTCTATAATTTGTACATACTTAATAACCAACAACTTGTATTCCTATAGTATAACATAGATGATTTGTCTAGACACAGGTAAGTCTGATTAAAACACTATACAAAATTCAAATTCACTTTATCTTCCATATTTGACCGTTAGAAACGGCTCCTTTTTAGACTATATAATAATACCTTAGCATACTTTTCTCCATGCCATATCAACTTAACATTTTCCTTTCTTCAGAATCTAACCAAAACCCAAAACCTAATATCGAAAATGTTGAATCCTTTCCTAATCGTAATCTACATTATTATCATAGTGTGGTTAATTACTGTGGCTCAACTTCCATTGGATGAGACTATTCAGTGGTTAGTCGCGTTCGTTCTTGGCGTGGTTCCGTTACTGTTTGTAGCCACGTGGGTTTCTTTGTATGGTTTTTAAATATGTTGTATCCCTAATTGTTGTATTTCCGCTTAAATAATGTAACAAGTTTCACTTGTATTGTACGAATAATGAAATACAACTTTCTTCGCTCTCTTTTGGGGATTGTTGTCGATTAGGGAAATTCCCCAGTTAAAAGAATTTCCCATATTTGTCTTGATAGATTTTTATACCAAGTTCATTTGTCTATTTTAATCGTTGATCGCCCATCATAATTTTAGCCTTTCAAATAATTCTTATTTTCAAATTTGAAGTTCTTTTACCAAGACACTACTGTTATTCAGTTGGAAAAGTCGACATATTTTTGTTGATAACATTTGTCTCATTTTCTTAAATTCAATCATTAAAGGCGATTCATGGGTCAAAGAAACAAATATTACCTAGATCACTCCTGAAACAATAGTTTAGATCAAAAATTCATCTAGGGTTCAAAAAGATGAATTAGCAATTGATATGGTTCTCGAAAAAGAAGCAGTGAAGAAAAATAGTGATGTGTGGAAGACGGTCTATTCATTAAGCTATTAATTTAGTTGAGGATTTTCTCGACATAGCATACGCTTTTGAGTAAACTGTTCAGCTCCTTTCAACCTTGGTTAAAGGGATGATAAAGTTTAGAAATTTTATCTTAAAAAAATATATATAATTCGGTAGTTACTAATTACAGTAGCAATGATTAAAATTTCTGTAGTTTATGGACACCTGTCCGTTTTCCAAGGTCACACTTCGTCTTTCATTCTTTATATAAGAAAGGCACTTTTAAAGATAATAGGCATTCTGAAATTTCCTTCTCTCTTTTATATTTTCCTTTGTGTGAAACTATTCAATTTTATAAATTATAACAATTTTTTTTTTCTTCATATGCACGACGATTCTCTCACGACACTTACTCAAACTATTCCCCAGTTAAAAGTTCTAGCAACATTTTTAACTTAATAATCGACTTCATGCTCATTAGTGGAAATGACTGCTTCAATATTCTCTATTTTAGAGAACACTCCTACATCTCTTCCGTTCAACTTCTCCAAGTTTAATTACTTAAACAGCTTGTAGTTAAATCTTCTCATTTGTTTTCCCTTCCTCGAGAAATTTTGTTTAGGAAAGAAAATTCATATGAATTTACAATATATGCGTGAATTAAGGAATTTGTTGTACATATGCTTATATTTAATCATAAGAGAACTTTCACAATACTAGGCATTTAGCGCGGTTGGCTAAATGCGCGAAAGGGTGTGGCCTAAACCCAGGTTCGATCCCGGGGACGGCCGATTTCACCATTTTTATTTTTATTTCTTTATTGCATCCAATTACTATTGCGAGTTATATATATAGATTGTGTAATATATATTCATACCAAAGTTATCGCATTCCAATTACCCGCTCTACTCTGTTCATAATCAGTACCCTATTATTGGTCTCGTTAAATTATTCTGATAAAGTTATTCAACTTTATTTCATTCAATTCTAGATATAGATATAATAACGCTACATTATTGGCTTTATTGGCGAGGAGTTATTCCTTGTCGGCCATTTCGACAATTATTGTCATCTGACATCATTGCTTACGTTATATAAGCGAATAGTACCTCACAGTAAAATCATGTATTCTCACCTTAAAGTACAAGATCATTTAAGAATGAAATCTACAGAACTTTATTCGTGCTTATAGTTATAACCTCCTACGATCATCCTGTTTGCTCTTATTCTAGTCATTTCTTTGAACACATTCATTAAATTACCAACTCAAACTTCATGTTCGTAAAAATGCCTCTTAACACACTAGGTCTCCTAATATTTCATAGTATCTCACTTTAATTGAACATTATAGTCTCCAAAAATCCTAGCTCATTCTATCAGTCAATCGTAACTATAAGTTTGAACTTAGTCTATAGTTCATAATAAATCATTGGTCTACAATTATAGATTATAAGTATCTAAGACCTTAATAAGCATGTATTCTAGATCTTATTCTCACACTGTTATTCCAACAATGACTGATAATTGTAGACAATTATAAGTAATATAGCTTAGACATGGGCCATCCGGTAATGCTTATAATATAAGGCATACCATTGGCCAGCCCATCTCATTACCAACCCGTTCAAAATACCCTATGCCTGTACTACCATTATTAACATAAAATTCAAGTCCACACAATTCACACTTGAATATCAAAATTGACCTTCAAGTAATACACAATTTCCACATCAAGTCCTTATAAATCATTGCATGAATATAGTTATCTCTACAGGGATATTATCATGGCAATAATCTAAGGCTTCAGCAATCGTACAATTTACAATCAACAATACAATCACGAAAACATTCAACACTATATAAATAAAAGGGTCAAGTCATAACAAGGTGGGTAAAGCATAGTCCGAATTTTAACTTCAACATTCGACACATTAAAAGTGTTTGTATACAGGGTGTACCATCGGCTAACCCTCCACACCGTTAATATATTGAATGGATGTCAAAACTCGGTACCGATATGTTCTCTAAGTATTGGTCGAGTATGTATACAGGGTGTACCAGCGGCTAACCCTCCACCTAACCAACACTCATTAAACATATCGGGTTAACTACTATACTTTATCCACGAGGCGCAATCCATGAGATCATTAACTTTATATGACATAGGATAACCATAGATTTGTTGATCAGGCGCCTCTAGGGTTATCGAATGTTATACTCCATTAATGCCATCATTTCATTTTGCTGGGGGACAAATAATAAATGCATCCAAGATTCCGCACACATCAACGTTTATCACAACAATTCCATAATTCACGGTATATCCCGACACTATCATATACGTCCGTTAAGTTGTCATATAACAATCAAGTCATCAAATCATAAGTAACCTACGAACTCCGTTTAAACCATTTTTATGCATCATACAGTTCACGTTGCACACAAAATTTCCTATCATGCATGCTAATATGAAATGTGGGTGCAATGGCTATAGACTAGGTCAATCCACCTAATTCTCTAAAACCTGGCTCTGATACCATTCTGTAACACCCCAACATGGCGGAATCATGGGGTATGACTTAGAAAAGCACAGCACGACATGGAAATTATGTAGAGTCAAACTATATGAAAACATAGGATTGAAACAATCCTTAAACTTGTACAAACGTATACAATCATTAATATTCATCGAAATACATGTTCAATCAATAATAAAAGGCAATTCAATAGATAGTAGTTGATCCTAAAAGTAACCCATAAAAGGGAAGTAAGGATCATGGATCCAGAAAGTCCAAAGCTAGTCCAATCCTAGCAAGTAAGCATGCAATCATCCATTTTGTCTCTGATTAACTTGATTACCTGAAAAGTGTACTAAAGAGCGTCAACATAAAGTTGGTGAGTTCATAGGGACAAGTAACAAGGAATAACCGTGTCGGATAACAACTGTTAACAATAAGTGAGGATTAGGAGAACTAATCACATCCAAGGATAACCTATAAGTTTCACATTATCACAATTCAATACAAGTCAACATTCAATAATAACGATTCCATATAACGTTCAACAACGTTCCATAACAATCAATAACGATCAACAACGATGCGGCTTACATAGTTAATAATTAACAATGCGCTAACGGTGCGACTTATATAATAAATAATGCGCTAACGGTGCGACTTACATCGTAAACAATGCGCTAACGGTGCGACTTACATCGTAAACAATGCGCTAACGGTGCGACTTATATAATGAATAATGCGCTAACGGTGCGACTTACATCGTAAACAATGCGCTAACGGTGCGACTTATATAATGAATAATGCGCTAACGGTGCGACTTATATAATGAATAATGCGCTAACGGTGCGACTTATATAATGAATAATGCGCTAACGGTGCGACTTATATAATGAATAATGCGCTAACGGTGCGACTTATATAATGAATAATGCGCTAACGGTGCGACTTATATAATGAATAATGCGCTAACGGTGCGACTTATATAATGAATAATGCGCTAACGGTGCGACTTATATAATGAATAATGCGCTAACGGTGCGACTTATATAATGAATAATGCGCTAACGGTGCGACTTATATAATGAATAATGCGCTAACGGTGCGACTTATATAATGAATAATGCGCTAACGGTGCGACTTATATAATGAATAATGCGCTAACGGTGCGACTTATATAATGAATAATGCGCTAACGGTGCGACTTATATAATGAATAATGCGCTAACGGTGCGACTTATATAATGAATAATGCGCTAACGGTGCGACTTATATAATGAATAATGCGCTAACGGTGCGACTTATATAATGAATAATGCGCTAACGGTGCGACTTATATAATGAATAATGCGCTAACGGTGCGACTTATATAATGAATAATGCGCTAACGGTGCGACTTACATCGTAAACAATGCGCTAACGGTGCGACTTATATAATGAATAATGCGCTAACGGTGCGACTTATATAATGAATAATGCGCTAACGGGCGTTACAAAAGTAACGGGCGTTACATATAGTAACGGCCGTTACACTTCAGTTTTCAGTTCTGCATAATTCATCAACCCAAATACGAACCAAACACCCTCCAAAACTCATTTTTAGCCTAGAAATCGATTAAGGAAGCTAAAATACTTATATTTGAACTTATACTAGATATGAATTCACCACATAAACATAACCCATCAACTAGTTTTATCTTAAAACATCAAAATCATGCTCAAATCATTTGACCCATTTCTAAGACTTTAATTGCATTTTGACCCGATTCGTGACCCGAATATACTTGAAATCAACTAGAAACAAGTTAATGAACATAAAATGATGATTATGGAATGAGTTTAACTTACCAAAAGTCTTTTGATGCATAAATTCAAATTTGGAGTAAATAGAGAGGATGAACACTTTGAACCAATTAAAACCTTGAATTCTTGATTCTTTGAAAATGATTATTGTTATAAGTTAATTTCTTTATTAGAGAGAAAGAGAGATTTTTAGAAGTGAATATATAATGGTGTGAGTTTTATGGTTAAACTAAGGTGGCTATTTATATAAAATAATTTTAGAATATGCTTTAGCATATGCTTTGGAATATGCCTTAGAATATGCTTTAGCATATGCTTTGGAATATGCCTTACAATATGCTTTAGAATATGCTTTTTACCTTTACTATTTACAATTTACTTTTTACCTTTACTATTTACTGTTACTATTCGTGATTACTATTCTTAATCACTATTCATGAATACGGTTACTATTCACAAATATGGTACTATTCACAAATACGTTACTATTCACGTATACGGTACTATTCACAATACGGTTACTATTCACGTATACGGTACTATTCACAAATACGGTTACTATTCATATATTTTCTCGAAAATCATTTACATTAAATTTATGAGTCAAATCTAGTCAAATTTCACGAATGTTACATATAACATAGCAGAAACTTGGTGTTTGATGTTATATATGAATGTATGTTTGTGAGTTTAGATCCTAGCATGATGGTATTATAAGGATTAGTCTTATGCATGTGGGGGAGGGGAATGTTAGAAATCCAAAAATAGTGATAAATTGTAATCTAGAATAGAAGAATTTCTTGTTGTTAAGTCATAGATAAATGATCACTAAGGTTGAGGGGCTAATTGTGACAATTAGCATAATTGTGTAATTAGACTATAAATAGCCCTCTCACACCTTAGAGATCATAACCTTGACATAACCTTTGATAACTTTTACACATAACTTTATCTTAATACCAGATCTACACACAGTCTCACGATTCTCTCTCAAAACACACACAAACACCAAGAACACACACTCACCAAATCCGCCATTGATGAATTGAATTCAGTAGTTAAAATAGTGTTATAACAAGTGGTATCAGAGAAAAACATCAATCTGATGACGATCCATACCTGAATTCAATCACAAATTCATCAAAATCAAAGTTATTCACAAATTCTGTTCGAACTTTTCACCGTCTGGTTCTTCAAAATTCACACTTCAAATCACATAAAATCACAATTATTTGTTCATCAATAGATTTGTGGTAGTTGAAAACATAATCCTGTCAAGTTTCAAGTTTCAATTCAATCTGAATCTCGAGATTGAATTTTTGAGTTTTGGCGCGAATTTTTGGGATTTGATTCTGTTGTGTTTTGTGTTGAATTTTGTTCATAAACGTGTTGCGGACATGAATTCAAACAGTTTGCCAGTGATTTCATGATCTAACTCCCAGTAATTCAAAAGATATTGAAGTTTTAAAAGTTGTTAATGGAGTTTTTCTGGAAAACTGTTGAATTGAAGAAGACGACCAGAACGATCTTCACTAGGACGATCTTATCAAGATCGTCTTAGTCTTTGAAAGCTTGTTTCACTTACTTGTGTTTTGTGACTTGTTAGACGATCCTCACAAGATCGTTTTAAACAAGAGTGTGTTGTGGTAGTGTTTGATTCTGGCTAATTAATCCGAAAGGATTGGTTGGGTCATTTCAAATACTTAGAAGTTTTGGAAAGAAACCTAAAACGATCTTAAACCAAGATCGTTTCATTTCCTGATCTTATCAAGATCGTTTCATTTCCTGGTTTACTCAAGATCGTTTCATTTCCTGATCTTATCAAGATCGTTTCATTTCCTGATTTATCAAGATCGTTTCATTTCCTGATCTTATCAAGATCGTTTCATTTCCTGATTTATCAAGATCGTTTCATTTCCTGATCTTATCAAGATCGTTTCATTTCCTGTTTCAACAAGATCGTTTCATTTCCTGATCTTATCAAGATCGTTTCATTTCCTGATCTTATCAAGATCGTTTCATTTCCTGATCTTATCAAGATCGTTTCATTTCCTGATCTTAACTCAAGATCGTTTCATTTCCTGATCTTATCAAGATCGTTTCATTTCCTGATCTTATCAAGATCGTTTCATTTCCTGGTTAACTCAAGATCGTTTCATTTCCTGATCTTATCAAGATCGTTTCATTTCCTGGTTAACTCAAGATCGTTTCATTTCCTGATCTTATCAAGATCGTTTCATTTTCCACTTTTAATTCAATACAATTTTTCAAATCAAATCAATCTCTAATGGCTTCTCGTGAAGCATTGGCATTGGGTTCAGATACAAGACCTCCAGTTCTCTACCGTGGTTCTTACGGACTATGGAAGAAACGATTTATGGACTATGTGGAAAGTCAGACAAATGGTCACATGATGAAAGATTCCATCCTTAATGGACTTGCCGTTCATCGCCATCCCACTACTGATGCAATTATTCTGACTCCTGATCTGTTGAATGCTGAACAAAAGGATCGAACAGCTGCAGATAACAGAGCTAGGTCATGCCTATACAAAGCCCTACCGGATGAAATCTATGGCTCTGTTGATTCTTATGATACAGCCAAGGAGATATGGGATGAGGTGGCTAGACAGATGGAGGGAGCTGACGTGACTTCGACCATAAGATTGACAAATATTCTGACTGAGTTTGACAACTTCTCCAAATTGCCTAATGAATCTCTTGAAGCTGTCTACTACAGATTCTGCAATGTCATAAATGAGCTAAGGAAGAACAATGTCAAGAAAACTGAGATTGAGCTGAACATCAAATTCATCAAAGCTCTTGGTCCAGAATGGGAAGATTTTGGAACACAGATCAAGCAACATCAAAATCTGACCAAGTTCACCATTCATACTCTTTATGAATCCTTCAAACTCAATGAAAACCAAGTACTAAGCAAAGCTTCATCAAACAAAATGCCAGAAGTTGTATCTTCTGATCCTTTGGCATTGATAGTTGAGAAGAAGATTTCTGAAGCTCTTAAGAAGCAAATGGTGGTTGTTTCTTCGTCTGATGAGGAGGGAGATGATCTGATGGCTACAAGAGATGGTGTTTCAGATGAACTATATCAAGCTCTTGCCGCGGTAACAAAGCATTTCAAGAGGAAATTTTACAAAGCGAGGCCAACAAACAACAATCTCCGCACTTCTTCTCGGGTTGGGATTTGAGAATATCACACCATTGCAAAAAGCCAAAGAGGAAATTGAACCCTTGTATGATGAAAAATTTCTACGACTTGGTATGATACAACAATTTATTCGTCCATTGAATGATGAATTTGAGACTGATGACGTTGAGAGAACACCAAAACAGGAATTTTTGGTTAATTATGATGCAATAAATGATTCATACAAAACAAAAGAATCTTCAATTTTCAAATTGGAAGAAATTGAATCAAATTTTCAAAACCAAGAATCTGTCGGTAATCCACCCAAACCAACTAAAATGTACTTTCCAACCACATTTTTGGAAAAACAAATAGAGGGTTTACAACAAAAGGTGGAATCTCAACAAAAAGTTATTAATCACCTCAAGTCTCAAAGTCCGAACTCAGAGGATAAATGTATTGCTGTTGATACTAAGAAAGTTTGTGAGAATGTTTCTACTCAAACTGACCAAAGTGCCTCAGTAGAAAATTCTACCCAAACTACTTGTGATTCATCCACCAATACCTCTACCCAGACCTGACTGATTCTCTTGAAGCTGTCTACTACAGATTCTGCAATGTCATAAATGAGCTAAGGAAGAACAATGTCAAGAAAACTGAGATTGAGCTGAACATCAAATTCATCAAAGCTCTTGGTCCAGAATGGGAAGATTTTGGAACACAGATCAAGCAACATCAAAATCTGACCAAGTTCACCATTCATACTCTTTATGAATCCTTCAAACTCAATGAAAACCAAGTACTAAGCAAAGCTTCATCAAACAAAATGCCAGAAGTTGTATCTTCTGATCCTTTGGCATTGATAGTTGAGAAGAAGATTTCTGAAGCTCTTAAGAAGCAAATGGTGGTTGTTTCTTCGTCTGATGAGGAGGGAGATGATCTGATGGCTACAAGAGATGGTGTTTCAGATGAACTATATCAAGCTCTTGCCGCGGTAACAAAGCATTTCAAGAGGAAATTTTACAAAGCGAGGCCAACAAACAACAATCTCCGCACCTCTTCTACAAGTGCATTTCCCAAGAAGGAACACTATCATCCAAGGAGCAATGAGCAAGGTGAAGCTAATGGATCAAGGTATGGTGAAGAGAAGAAAGCCTATGAGAAACCAACTGTTGAGAAGGGTAAGGCATCAGACAAAAAGTGCTACAATTGTGGTATTCCTGGACATTTTGCCGTTGACTGCAAACAACCTCGGAAGCGGGACTATGAGTACTACAAGCAGAAGATGCTGTTAGCCAAACAAGTTGAAGCAGGGCATGCATTGCTTGCTGAAGATGACAAATGGCTGTTGCTCACTGATGATGAATACCCAGATGATGAGGTAAATCTCGACTCTACTTTTTCTTTGGTTAAAGACAAAGAGTCTTGTAGATTAGCTTTATCTAATTTAACAACTCATATCAATTCTTTAGCCAACAAAAATAAAAAGTTGACAAATAGCATTTCATTTTCTAAAAGTGAATTTACAAAACTTCTTGAAGAACATTCAAAATTACTTTTTGAATATGATGCTATTAAACAAGATTTTCAAGCTTACAAAGAAAAGATGTTGGTTAAAGAATGTGAGTTGAATGTCTCTCCTGATTTTAAGTTATTACAAAAATGTCAAAATCTAGAAAAAACCATTCAAGATCTTGAAAAGACCAATCAAGATCTTGAAATTCAAAAGACCAATGAATGGCTTCGGGCAAATGCAAGACAAATGGATGTTGATATTCTTAATAAAAAGCTTCAAGAAGCTAAACCAAACAACGTTGAATTCGAAAGGAAGATTTCTGATTTAAATCATAATTGTTTTTTAAAAGACATTGAGATAGAGAATCTTGAAAAACAAGTTGAGGAATTTAAAAAGAATATACTTTTCTATCAAGAAAAGCTATATAAAGTTGAACAAAATCCTTTCTTGAATTTCACTGCCTATTTCAACAAGTCAAAAATTGACAAAACAGAACTTCTTCTCGGGTTGGGATTTGAGAATATCACACCATTGCAAAAAGCCAAAGAGGAAATTGAACCCTTGTATGATGAAAAATTTCTACGACTTGGTATGATACAACAATTTATTCGTCCATTGAATGATGAATTTGAGACTGATGACGTTGAGAGAACACCAAAACAGGAATTTTTGGTTAATTATGATGCAATAAATGATTCATACAAAACAAAAGAATCTTCAATTTTCAAATTGGAAGAAATTGAATCAAATTTTCAAAACCAAGAATCTGTCGGTAATCCACCCAAACCAACTAAAATGTACTTTCCAACCACATTTTTGGAAAAACAAATAGAGGGTTTACAACAAAAGGTGGAATCTCAACAAAAAGTTATTAATCACCTCAAGTCTCAAAGTCCGAACTCAGAGGATAAATGTATTGCTGTTGATACTAAGAAAGTTTGTGAGAATGTTTCTACTCAAACTGACCAAAGTGCCTCAGTAGAAAATTCTACCCAAACTACTTGTGATTCATCCACCAATACCTCTACCCAGACCTTGACTGATTCTCTTGAATGTACTTGTCAAAATACTGCTACTTTTATAGCTGATGATTGTGTGCAATCTGATCTTTCTGATGAAGAACTTGCACATAGTTTAGTTTTGATATGGTACTTCTATAGGTTTTTCACATGCAACACTGTTGATGAGTTAGTTGTTCACCCTAAGCCTAGTGCTAGTATAGGTGTTGATACGTCTACTCAATTTTCTTGTGAGACCAAAGATGTGTCAGTTCAAGTTGACCTAATTTCTGAGAATACCCATGATGTGAAGTTGGACACAAAGATTCCTGATTTTTCAAAACTTTCAAATGAATCTGAAACTAATCAATCTCCATTGAAATTTTCATTTTCCAAAGATTTCACAAAGAATGATTTTGATAAATTCATGGAGGGAGAATATGTTTTTAATTCAGAAACTGAGAAAAAGATTGAATCTACCAAAATCAAAGTGGAAACAAAAGTGGAATCTCAAAAACCATTGTCCAAAGCTCCAACTTCATATTACTCAAAGAAACGAGTTAAGACCAAACTCGTCAAGACTGAACCAAAGACCATTAAGTTAGAAACCTTTGTTGCTACCCCAGTGAAACATGTCAAAAAGGAACAAGCTGAAACCCCACACACGATAAAGTACACCAAAGTGAAACTTCCGAAAGACTATCCTAATGCTTCTCAATCTAGCTCTCAATCTAGTCTCAATCTAGCTCTCAATCTAGCTTTTTACCTAAGGTGTCTAAGTCTAGCTCAGTTTCGCTAACTAAAGATACATCAAATGGTTCAACTAGATATAGAGATAGATATGGGTGGTTTTCTCATGATAAACCAAAGAAGCAAGAAGTTTCCTCACCTCCAAAAGATTCCAAAAAGATAAGAGTGTTTAAAACTCCTAGTTCTAATCTTCTAAATTTCAATTCAACAGGTGGAAAGAGTTTAACTAGTGGTGCTAGATGGGTTGCTAATACTTTAGTACCTAAGATCACTAGTAATCTAAAGAATGTTGAGAAAAAGATTGAATCTACCAAAATCAAAGTGGAAACAAAAGTGGAATCTCAAAAACCATTGTCCAAAGCTCCAACTTCATATTACTCAAAGAAACGAGTTAAGACCAAACTCGTCAAGACTGAACCAAAGACCATTAAGTTAGAAACCTTTGTTGCTACCCCAGTGAAACATGTCAAAAAGGAACAAGCTGAAACCCCACACACGATAAAGTACACCAAAGTGAAACTTCCGAAAGACTATCCTAATGCTTCTCAATCTAGCTTTTTACCTAAGGTGTCTAAGTCTAGCTCAGTTTCGCTAACTAAAGATACATCAAATGGTTCAACTAGATATAGAGATAGATATGGGTGGTTTTCTCATGATAAACCAAAGAAGCAAGAAGTTTCCTCACCTCCAAAAGATTCCAAAAAGATAAGAGTGTTTAAAACTCCTAGTTCTAATCTTCTAAATTTCAATTCAACAGGTGGAAAGAGTTTAACTAGTGGTGCTAGATGGGTTGCTAATACTTTAGTACCTAAGATCACTAGTAATCTAAAGAATGTTGAGAAAAAGATTGAATCTACCAAAATCAAAGTGGAAACAAAAGTGGAATCTCAAAAACCATTGTCCAAAGCTCCAACTTCATATTACTCAAAGAAACGAGTTAAGACCAAACTCGTCAAGACTGAACCAAAGACCATTAAGTTAGAAACCTTTGTTGCTACCCCAGTGAAACATGTCAAAAAGGAACAAGCTGAAACCCCACACACGATAAAGTACACCAAAGTGAAACTTCCGAAAGACTATCCTAATGCTTCTCAATCTAGCTCTCAATCTAGTCTCAATCTAGCTCTCAATCTAGCTTTTTACCTAAGGTGTCTAAGTCTAGCTCAGTTTCGCTAACTAAAGATACATCAAATGGTTCAACTAGATATAGAGATAGATATGGGTGGTTTTCTCATGATAAACCAAAGAAGCAAGAAGTTTCCTCACCTCCAAAAGATTCCAAAAAGATAAGAGTGTTTAAAACTCCTAGTTCTAATCTTCTAAATTTCAATTCAACAGGTGGAAAGAGTTTAACTAGTGGTGCTAGATGGGTTGCTAATACTTTAGTACCTAAGATCACTAGTAATCTAAAGAATGTTGAGAAAAAGATGAAAAGAAGGAGGAGAAAATCTGTCAATGGGAGGAAAGGTGTTACTGTAAATCAAAACAATTCATCTGTGTATAATAATGTTGAATGTGCCAAGGCAAGGCCTTGTGAGCTTGTAAACAATTTTAATTCTCGTGTGGTTGATGTGAATGCTTGTAGACATGTTACTTTTAACTCTAATGTGAATGTTCGTACCTTTTATTCAAATGTGTTTGTTGATAATGTGCTTGTCAATGCTTATGTTGATTCAACAACATGTTTGAATGCGAATCCTAAGTTATATCTCCTGCCTGTTTTAACTAACCATAAAGGACCCGTCCTCAAGTGGGTACCTAAAAACGGTTAAATTTCATTGATTGCAGGAAATAACCATCTGTGTTTGGATACTCGATTCCGGGTGTTCGAAACACATGACTGGAAATAAATCTTTGCTCAAGAATTTCGTTGAAAGATTCATGGGAACAGTTCGCTTTGGAAACAACAATTTCGCTCCTATCTTAGGTTATGGAGACATTGAACGAAATGGAATTATCATCAAGAAAGTTCACTATGTTGAAGGATTAAGTCACAACTTGTTCAGTGTTGGACAATTCTGTGATAACAATCTTCAAGTTCTGTTTCGAAAATCTCTTTGCAAAGTCCAAACTCTAGATGGAGTTGATATTCTTTGTGGTGATCGTGATGATAACCTGTTTACCGTCAATCTTGATGATAACCAACCAACTGATAATATTTGTCTCATTTCAAAGGCTACTTCAAAGAATTCTTGGTTATGGCATAGAAGGCTCTCTCATCTGAATTTCCAAACTATCAATACTTTGGTCAATAAGCATCTTGTTGAAGGCTTACCTGACTATAAGTATGAAAGTGAGCATGTTTGTCCTTCTTGTGCTGTTGGGAAGATCAAAAGAACTTCTCATAAACCGAAGAAATCTCCAAATTCTTTAGCACCTCTTCATTTGCTTCACATGGATCTTTGTGGGCCGATGAAAGTACAAAGCCGAAATGGGAAGAAATACATCTTGGTTATTGTTGATGATTATTCAAGATATACTTGGGTCAAGTTCCTTGCATCCAAAGATGAAACAACTCAGATGTTGATAGATTTCATCACTAATACTCAAGTAAATCTTCAACTTCCAGTTCGTTACATCCGTTCGGATAATGGAACTGAGTTCAAGAATGCTGTTTTTGATGAATTCTGCAACTCCAAAGGAATCACTCATCAATTTTCAGCAGTTCGCACCCCACAACAAAACGGTGTTGTTGAAAGGAGAAATCGATCGCTGGTAGAAGCAGCAAGGACAATGCTTGCTTATTCCAAATTACCATCCAATATGTGGGCTGAAGCTGTTGACACTGCCTGTCACACTCAGAATCGGTCCATTATCAATCAGCGTTTCGAAAAGACTCCTTATGAGGTTGTTAACAAACGCAAACCCAACATCAACTACTTTCACATATTTGGGTGTGTTTGTTACACGTTGAATGATCGGGAGAATCTTGGAAAGTTCGAGAAGAAAGGTGATGAAGGATATTTTGTTGGTTATTCCAAAACATCAATTGCCTATCGAATCTATAATCGTCGAACCAACACAATTCAAGAAACAATGAATGTTTGGTTTGATGAGATGTCAGGCATGATTTTTGAGCAAGAAAGTTTGCTACCAACAAGTAATGATCCAAGTGCTTCAAGTCCTTCTACAAGGAATACTACCTTAGCTTCTAAATTCAAGAAGTTTCCAACTCCTACAAGTGATGAATTAGATATTCTTTTTGAAGAATTCTAAAATTCAAGAAGTTTCCAACTCCTACAAGTGATGAATTAGATATTCTTTTTGAAGAATTCTACAATTCAAAACTGATTCATGATCAAGAACCTCAAGTCATCGTTGAACCAATTAAACCCAATGAACCTCTTCATAACAACGATCCAGTTCCTGACAATATTCATGAATCTTCTTCAAATTCTTCAGAGCAAGAATCATCGTATCCTGATACTTCTCCACCATTCTCTCAGAATAATTCTTCTCAAGTGAATGTTCAAGAACAACCTTCTCGATTAACTCAGACAACAAATCCATTGAACACTCCAAGTGTGTATGTACCACTTGACTTTGATCATCCAGCTTATGAGGAAAGAATTACACCAAGTTATGATAACATCTCTCAACATAACTCAAGCTTTAATGATGATGATGTTGATCTTCAACAACAAGATCTCCTTCCTCATGATCACAAGTGGACACGTATGCAGAAATACCATCCTACTGAACAAATTATTGGAGATCCACAAGCAGGAGTAACTACTCGTACTTCAGTGAATGAGTGTCTCGTTGCACTTTCTCTTAGCAATATCGAACCCAAAACAGTATCTGAAGCTCTTCGAGATCCAGAGTGGGTTAAGGCAATGCAAGAGGAACTCGCACAATTTGAAAGACTGAAAGTATGGAGATTAGTTCCAAATCCTAGAAAAGATGATCCAATCGGAACGAAGTGGATATTCAAAAACAAAAAGGATGAGAATGGAGTAGTAGTAAGAAATAAAGCTCGACTTGTTGCAAAGGGTTATTGCCAACAACCTGGTGTTGACTTCGACGAAACTTTTGCTCCAGTTGCAAGAATGGAGGCCATTCGGATTGTAACATCCCGAACTTTTATTTAACGTTTGACTAATGCCGTTAAGTCAATTTGGGGTGTCGTTAAGTCTTTACTTAATATTTGAATGTAGTTATGTGTGGTTAACGTAGATAAAGTAGTTAGGTTTAAAAGCCTAAATTTTAATGACGAATAAAAGTGTGATTAATGTCGCTTAAAGGCTATGTAGTGCCTTTTAATGAAGGACTAATGTTGTATATGGTCAATAATGCAGTTTGTGGCCAATAATGAAGGGTTTAGAAGTCCAGGGACTGATTTTGACATAGGTTGAAATCTAAAAACGGGATTAAGGCTTTGATGGGTGTAATTAGGGTTGATTGAGCAGCCATTAGCAAATAATAACTCATACACAAAGTCTCTCTAATCTTTTCTTGATTTCTAAAGCAATTAATCTAGTTTTTGGGTCTAACGATTGGGTATTTTGGTGTTGGAATCGATCAGCCATCTAGCAAGCAGGTAATCATTGAATCGTTGGTTGTATTTTCAGGTTTAGGGGTTGGTTAATTATGAAATAGATCTGATTAAAATTGGATTATACACGTAATTAGGGCTTAGATGGTGTTTTGGTCAATTAACGTGCAAAACGATGTTAAACGAGTCTATAATCGATCTTGATGATCAAAGGTGTTAAATTGTGTCAAAAACATGTTTTGGGGTGAAGCCTAGATGGATCGTTTTCTGGAAAATCGAAGAACTTAGTCGTTTTTGAAAAAAACGAACGAATTTAGCGAATCTGTTGCTAAGTTCGTACGAACGAAGGCTATCTTCGTAAGAAGGATTTCAAAGTTAATTTCGTAAACTATCTTCGTTGGTTATATAAATTCGTTCAGAGATCATCTTCGCAAGTTATAATCATTTTCGTAAAGTATTAAACGAAGTTTATGTTCGTACGAAGATTAACTTCGTATGAATGATTTTTGGGTTATCTTCAGCAGATCATCTTCGCAAGTTATAATCATTTTCGTAAAGTATTAAACGAAGTTTATGTTCGTACGAAGATTAACTTCGTATGAATGATTTTTGGGTTATCTTCGGCAGATCAACTAAATTCGTAAAGAAGCTATTTTCGTAAAGTAGATCGAACGAAGTTTAAGTTCGTACGAAGGTTATCTTCGTAAGGTGTAATTCTGGAATTTTACGTAGTCAGTCTTAAGTTCGTACGAGGGTCCATTTAAGGTCCTAAATGACTTATACTTTATATGTTAATGTACGATAGGTGTCGGGGATTACTGATAAGCACTATTAGCTATTTGTTTGCACGCGTACGCTACTACCAGGTAAGATACACTACTTTGACAAGCTGGGGGATCAACTAAAAGCTGGTTTCAAATCGTAAACACTTCCATTCGGTATCTTTATAATGCATGTGGGCATATGGGTTACTTGGGAGGTATTATGGGTTATGCAGTTGACCATGAGACCTGAGATGCAGTCCCTATTGTAGTGTAATGTAGTAATGCTTAATGTAGTATGTAGCTATGCAGTTGATGTAGTTTAATGAAGTATCTTGATATGCATGATATATAGAAATGAAGTTGATGTGTGATATGCATGCTTGACTTGTACGCCTAGTTCACTAGACTTGCTAGGTTGCTATGTCACTTGCACGTTTAAGGATCCAAACGTAATGAAGTTAAAGTGTGTGAATGTCTAGGAATGTGTGTTACCTAGACTATATGTGTGTGAATGTTTGGGAATGCAGGGACCCAATCTATATGTGTGAAATTGAGCTCATAAAACAGATGCAGTGAAAAGTGTTAAGCTTAACCCGTACTAGCCTTAGCCGGGCAAGTGCGTAGATGCAGTTGTTGCTTGGGTGGCTCCTCGCAACGTGGTCTCCATAACGCAGGGCGAGTAATACGAGGGGTTTGACCAACCTACATATACGGATTACTCAAGGATTGGCTTGCCATTCCTTAACGACGTAAGATGAGTAGTCTTTTGACTAATCATCCAGTCGGGTGTGATGCAGGGCACACTTATATGCAGTTAACGAAGATACGTGTGACAATGTGTGAACTAATGCAGGATAGGCACATTTAGGATGATTATCCTAATTGAAACGAAGTTGAAATGCAGTATATGTGTGAACGTGTGATGTGTGTTGTGCCTAATAAAACTTGTCTAATAATGAAGATTGTTTTAATTGGACAAATGCTTTTAAATTAAGTGTTATCTTACTTAGCTATTCTTATAGCTAACACTTGCTTCTTAATGTGGTTGTTCCCTCAGGTTTAGCTTGATGGAAACTAGATGCAGGACGTGTGAGCTTGGGTAGATGCAATGCAGGAGCCTTAGCTACCCTTAGACGATGCTTTCTTTAGACATTCATTACATTTCGTATTTAATGTCGAATTTATGTAGTGATGTGTGAACGGTTGTTTTATGTTGGGCAACCGTTGGGTTTTCATTTGAACTATTGTTTGATATGGCATGTAACACCAAATAAATGCAGAAACCGAAATGTTTCTATCGGTTTTGACTTTTACAGTCTTTACTTCCGCAATTTAACACCGTTAGGTGAAAAGTTTTTGAAAACCCATATTTTTAAACGACGGGTGTTACAAGTTGGTATCAGAGAAGTAGTTTAAGTGAACCAAGGCCTATTGACCATAGGATTTGGACTTAAACTTAAGGTGTGCATGCTAGGTACTCGTAGGATGCCTTAGCTAGAGATGACATGTGATGTAGGATGGGTTGGGATGAGTGCGAGTGTAGTAGGGCTTACGAGATGTTTACGTTACGATGATATGTTTTAGCCTTATCTCGACGAGCTTTTTGTTTTATTTTGCGCTTATCGACTCCACCATTTTATTGAAGGAAAAATGGTTAACACTCGCAACCGCAACATCCAACGCGACGGAGCTACTGCTAGCGTTACTCCACCTGTCCATCCGGGTGCAGGTGCTTCTAATGCTGCTAATGCTGCTGCTAATGCTGCTGCTAATGCTAATGTGAATCGTGTGAACCCCCGCCGTGTTAATCAACCAGGCTCATTGGGTCCGATGCCTAATGCTGCTGCTAATGCTGCTGCTAATGCTGCTGCTAATGCTGCTGCTAATGCTGCTGCTAATGCTGCTGCTAATGCTGCTGCTAATGCTGCTGCTAATGCTGCTGCTAATGCTGCTGCTAATGCTGCTGCTAATGCTGCTGCTAATGCTGCTGCTAATGCTGCTGCTAATGCTGCTGCTAATGCTGCTGCTAATGCTGCTGCTAATGCTGCTGCTAATGCTGCTGCTAATGCTGCTGCTAATGCTGCTGCTAATGCTGCTGCAACCGCAACATCCAACGCGACGGAGCTACTGCTAGCGTTACTCCACCTGTCCATCCACACTGAGCCACCAGTCGATGATGTTGTTATTCCTCATGCTAATGTTAATGTGGTTCCTCCTAATGATGTTCACGCCCTCGATTCAAGTTTGAAAGTTTCCAGAAGTGTGGAGCTCAGAAATTCTATGGAACACTTAATGCAGTAGGTTGCATGGAATGGCTTGATGATACTGAGATGGTTTTTGAAGCTTGTGATTGTCCCGAGGATAAGAAAGTGTTGTGTGCTAGTAGGATGTTGAAAGAAGGTGCTCGGGACTGGTGGAAGAGCATTACTATTTCGATGACTCCGGCTATGGTAACTGCTATTACGTGGGCTGACTTTAAGCAGAAATTCATTGAGGAATATATTGGGGTACATGAGCAGCGTAAAATGGAAAAAGAGTTCCGTGCTTTGACAGCTGAAGTTGGAAAAATTAATGATTATGCTCGTTCCTTTATGGAGAAGATGAAGTTCGTAGGCCATCTGTTCCGTACTGATGCGGATCAGGTTGCTTGCTATGTTGATGGTTTGCCTCCGAGTTATCGAGGTATCTGCAGGCAGCACAAGACTCTGACTGAAGCAATCAAGGAGTCTAAAAAGCTTGATGATGATTTGCTTCGGACAAGAAAGTAGTTGAGAAAGTCGACGACAAGAAAGTGGGATTTAAAAGAAGGTCAAATTGGTCTTCCAATAACAATAATAATAAGAAGTTCCGTGGAAGTGGTAGTTTTT
>CM067175.1:26841632-26864747 GCA_034093135.1 Erigeron breviscapus | reverse complement strand
TCACGTGATTCAAAACAAGGCAAGACTTGTTGCAAAGGGTTACTCACAAGAAAAAGGAGTATACTTTGATGAAACTTTTGCACCAGTTGCTAGACTAGAAGCTATCAGAATTTTCTTAGCTTTTGCAGCTCATCATGAGTTCAAAGTCTATTAGATGGATGTTAAAAGTGCATTCTTGAATGGTGAATTGGAAGAAGTTGTTGTTGATGCATGTTGATGTGACAACAGCAACTTAGATTTGATTATGTCTTATTCATTTGTTCTTGCATTTTATATCTTATCAATTGTTTCTTGTTATCCATATCTGGATCGTAAACTGAACTTGTCCATCAAGATCAGTTGTACTTGCCAGTCGGGTTTGTTATTCATCTATATATTTGGGACTCACAGACTAATGTTGTGTTATTTAATAATAAATTTGGTAATGATATAATTATTTTGATCTAAGGGTTGTAACTAAAAGTTTGAACTCATCTAACGGTCCTTACTTCTCATAAAAGAATTTAGAACCTTGTTATATATATATAGTAGATTAATTCGTAAGAGTTTTATCAAGAAAAAAATATACTTCCTCCGTCCATATTAAATGTCTTAGTTTGACTTTTTGTGTTTTTTTCTTTCAACTTTGACCGAAGATATTTTTGTTTGTGTTATATATATAACACTTCGTATACCATATATGAATTGATTGAGTTTTAAATGTATTTTCCATTGATATAACTTTCATCAATTAATATATAACACAAACAAAGATATTTACAGTCAAAGTCGGAAGAAAAAGACACCAGTCAAAATAGACAATTAAAATGGGACGGAGGGGTATATGTTTGTTATTCCCGGCCTGGTGTAACACTAGTTGTTTATATATATAGAATTTGGAGGCTAGTTATATATTATTATATATATCGAAAAGTATAGAACAACCATACTTATCCTACATGAACGTCGACATGTATTTACAAAAATTAATTTTTAATGGATACATGCATGCATCTATTGCAATGTCATACACCTAGGTCGACAGACATGAAGACAAAAGCTACAATATCTTTTGCCAGGATTTTGCTTTGTCCTTTGAAGTTTGACCTACAACTATGTAAAGTGAGCTTAGATGAAAACTTCTTTTTAGCATTGATGCTACATTGCTACCAATTGGAGATTTTGTTAAATACACAGAGAGCAAACTTCAAACTTGCAAACTGCACCAAAAACATCTTGAAAAGGAAGATTGTAACTCCATTTTGATGCAAATCGACATGTCGTTGATAAGTTCCATATATGGAAAACATTTTCAAATTTAATATATATATATATATATATATATATATATATATAGTGAAGTGATCTAGTGATTGTTAACTACTGAGTGTATTGGGAGTTTCTTTTGGGTAAATTACACTTTTCGTCCCTGAAGTTGGCAGCTTTTGCACTTTTCGTCCCTAACGTTTATTTATTACAATTTTAACCTTAAACTTGACAGATTTTTGCAATCGACGTCCTTTGGCCACACGGCGTTAAAAAAATGGCCGTTAACGTCACGTGAGGGCATTAATGTATTTTCACCTATACACTTGAGGGACTGAAAGTGCAAAACACACATGTTCAGGAACGAAAAATGAAATTTACTTTATATAATGCCATCATCTTCATCTTCATCTTCTCTAAAAACATACAAACACCACCAGAAAATTCCACACCCTTCTTCAACCATCCCACCTTCACTTCCATACAATCACACTCATACACATACATGTATCATATGATCAACCACCCAAATAAAAAATATCAACAGATAAAAGTACGGATATTTGTGCCACTTTTTAATTTCGGTGTTAGTTGCAATAAAAGTGGATGCAAAAAAAATAAAAATAAAAATAAAACTTGAAAATGGAAATGCCGATTACACTCACAATACTCCGAATTAGAACTTGAAAATAGCACCAATCGACTTAACTCTTTTTCCCGCAAAATCCTAGCCAACAGCTTTCGGATTCGAAGATCGCCGGAAAAAATGGTAGATCGCCGGAAAAATTAAAAACGAGATATCTTTGTTGTCTTTTCAAATTAGAACCTGAAACTTGTTGCAAAATGATCAGCTAACAATCACGCACAAGCCCTGGCTATTAATTGACTTCATCAGAACATTGTCGGAAAAACGACTTTCGCCGGAAATAGTAACCGTCAACAAAAGTTCACAAAACAGAAAACTGAAGGTATCGATTTGTTCAGAATTTCCCCGCGAACAAATCCTTGTGATTTTCAGGTCGAAACGATGAACACTGATCGAGTAATTGAAGAGAGAAGTTCTAGATCAAAAGTTGTTCTTTTTTTTTTTAATATGAAAATTACTAACAAATTTAATAAATGAGTATGCTATGATGATATACAAATACATATAGATATATATATACATAAACACCCGATAGATATATATATATATACACACATAAATATTTTTATATGGGATTTTATCATTTAAGATTTGTATGTAATAGTTGAATATATATACATATATATGTACGAATGGGAATTTATGATCTGGGAAGGGAATGAATATGTGTTTATGAAGATGATAAATGTAGATACAGAATCGTAGAGAATGGGAAAAGACATGATTTCAATTTTCGAGTTTAGATCTGTTTGTGTCAAAATGGTTGGGTAAAAAAGTGTTATAGGTTGGGAAAAGACATGATTTCAATTTTCGTCCCTGAACATGTCGCATTTTGCACTTTCAGTCCCTCAAGTGTAAATGGGAAAAGACATTAATGCCCTCACGTGTTTTGCACGTGTGGACGTTAACGGCCATTTTTTAACGTCGTGTGGCCAAAGGACGTCAATTGAAAAATCTGCCAACTTTAAGGTTAAAATTGTAATTTTTAAACGTTAGGGACGAAAAATGCAAAAGCTCCCAACTTCAGGGACGAAAAGTGTAATTTACCCTTTTTCTTTTTTTTCCCCCTTTTTTTTTTTTTACTTCTTGTGGTTTAAAGCTTTTAGTTCTTATTGTTTTGGCTTTTAAGATTTATGTCATATTGTTTAGCTATTTGTTTACATTCGTCTCATACATATATGAGAAAAGTGAATACGTGGTTGTCATGAACATAAACTTAGGTATACACATATTAACTTTAATAATATTGTATATTGGATGAATGATTGCTTTCATATGTTTTTAATAGATTAAATAATTAAGATATGAGAGGTTTATACTTAAGATTAAGTACATGACAGCCATATATTCTCATTTTTTTTCTCTCTATATATTAAAACCATTTAACCGTTCTACAAGTTCTCTTTCATTTGCCCCGAATATAATTCATTTATTTTTACTACAGTATAATTTTACAATATCTTATTTCCATACCAAATTTCACTCACAAAATTTGACGATAACAAATTTAAATGATATTCTCTTTTTTTTTATCATGACAAATTACTAACAAATTTAATAAATGAGTATGCTATGATGTATACATACATATATATATATATATATATATATATAGGAGAGAGATCAAATGAGAAGGTATGTTAAGGAGAGAAGGGAGAGAAGGTTCTATGAACCAATCAGAACGTGACATGTGGCTTTAAAAAAAAAACGCGGTGGCATTTTTGTAAATAATTTGACTTCAAACCCAAGCTGACCCAACCCACCCCAAGCTGTCCCAACCCCAAGCTGACCCAACCTCAAGCTGATCCAACCCCAAGCTGACCGCCCAAGCTGACCCAACCCCCAAGCTGACCCAACCCAACCCCAAGCTGATCAGCTTGGTTGATCAGCTTGGTTGGTCAGCTTGGTTGGGTCAGCTTGGTCAGCCTGGGTTCTGGGTCAGCTTGGTTGGTCAGCTTGGGTTCTGGGTCAGCTTGGGTTCTGGGTCAGCTTGGGTTCTGGGTCAGCTTGGTTGGGTCAGCTTGGGTTCTGGGTCAGCTTGGGTTCTGGGTCAGCTTGGGTTCTACATTTGTGTAGATTAATCTACATTTGTGTAGATTATGTGTATATTAATCTACATTTGTGTAGATTATGTGTAGATTATGTCAAGCTGACCCAACCCAAGCTAACCAAGCTGACCCAACCTGACCCAGACCCCAAGCTGACCCAACCCAACCCCAAGCTGACCCAACCTGACCCCAAGCTGACCCAAAACCCATAATCTACATTTGTGTAGATTAATTTACATTTGTGTAGATTATGTGTAGATTGTGTCAAGCTGACCCAACCCAAGCTGACCCAACCAGCTGACCCAACCAAGCTGACCCAACCTGACCCAGACCCCAAGCTGACCCAACCCAACCCCAAGCTGACCCAACCTGACCCCAAGCTGACCCAAAACCCATAATCTACATTTGTGTAGATTAATTTACATTTGTGTAGATTATGTGTAGATTGTGTCAAGCTGACCCAACCCAAGCTAACCAAGCTGACCCAACCTGACCCAACCTGACCCAGACCCCAAGCTGACCCAACCCAACCCCCCCAAGCTGACCCAACCCAACCCCAAGCTGACCCAACCTGACCCAAGCTGACCCAACCCCAAGCTGACCCAAAACCCATAATCTACATTTGTGTAGATTAATCTACATTTGTGTAGATTATATGTGTAGATTGTGTCAAGCTGACCCAACCCAACCCAAGCTGACCCAACCTGACCCCAAGCTAACCCAACCTGACCCAGACCCCAAGTTGACCCAACCCAACCAAGCTGACCCAAGCTGACCCAACCAGAACCCAAGCTGACCCAAAACCCATAATCTACATTTGTGTAGATTAATCTACATTTGTGTAGATTGTGTCAAGCTGACCCAACCCAAGCTAACCAAGCTGACCCAACCCAACACCAAGCTGACCCAACCTGACCCCAAGCTGACCCAACCCCAAGCTACCCAACCCAACCCAACCCCAAGCTGACCCAACCTGACCCCAAGCTGACCCAACCTGACCCAGACCCCAAGCTGACCAACTGACCAAGCTGACCAACCAAGCTGATCAGAACCCAAGCTGACCAACCAAGCTGACAGAACCCAAGCTGACCAGGCTGACCAACCAGGCTGACCAAGCTGACCAACCAAGCTGACCAAGCTGACCCAACCAAGCTGACCAAGCTGACCAACCAAGCTGATCAGAACCCAAGCTGACCCAGAACCCAAGCTGACCCAGAACCCAGGCTGACCAAGCTTCAGAAAAGTTTGATTTATTTACCAAAATGCCACCGCGCATTTTTTTTCATTTTGACACATGTCGCGTTCTAATTGGCTCATAGGACCTTCTCTCCCTTCTCTCCTTAAGACACCTTCTTCCAGGATCTCTACCCTATATATATATATATATACTAGGAATGAAAATATGCGGTTGTCATGTATCTAATCTAAAATATAATACCCTTTGTTGAGTCAAGGATTCGCTGACCAGACTTAGTCGCTGACGTATGTCGTCAGCAAGTCTTCAGCGAGTCAGTGACTCTTGTCAGCAGGTGGTTCACTTTCCAAGTTGTGTGTCAAGGCGGGAAGATTTCGAATCAAAAGAAGACAAGGAGTCACATGGTGGTTCATCCAACTGCAATTTACTTAGTATGGCAAAAATGCAGTTGGACCAAAAAGAAGGGTTTTCTCTTTCATACCCGTTTTGGTAAAGAAGACAAAGGCTCCTGGATTCAAGTACTACGAGCCAATTAGATGTCGACAACCACCATTCTATCTCTATCAATGTAAGGCTGTGTTGCCCTAATTCCTCCCCTATATAAAGCAACACAGCCATCTCTTTAACACTTTGTGTTTGTCACCACAAGTGTGTGTCACTTACTTTCTCTCTAAATTGTTTAAGTTTATAGTTTATCTAGACTTAGCAATTATTAGTTCATTTGTATTCTTGTAAGACAAGTTGTAATATCGACCATGTATTCATCGTTTAATTCAATGATACATATGATTAGACTTGCTTAGATCTTTGCACTTGAACTTAATTCTTGTTCTTGTTATTTACTTTCTACATTTACTTTCTTGTCTTAATTAATCACATATAAGTGTGCAAATCGTGGACTGACAAGTGGTATCAGAGCCACTGTTTCTAAATCATTGAAACAAGATCTGTTTGCATACTTACTTTCTTCTTATAGTTCTGTTCTTTCTTTTCCTTCTTAAACTTTTTATCTTTCCTTAAAACAAGAACATGACTGCTGTACCAACTCTTGTGAACACACGTGACTTTGGTTACGTGTCTGTTCCTCCAAGATTCGAGCCTGAGGACTTTGGATCTTGGAAGGAAAGAATGCTTCTTCACATTGTTGGTGTAGAACCCTATCTAATGACCATAATGACCAAAGGTCCATACTTACCCACTCTGGTACAAAGAACACCAGGAGCAACTGCTGATGCTCCTGAGATTGTGATTGACATAGTCAAACCAGAGATACAATGGACTGATGATGAGCGAAGGCTGGTAAATCTTGATTCCAGGCTCAAAAACATGATTGTCTCTACCCTTCCTACTGACATCATGAAGCTCATCATCAAATATCCCACTTCTAAAGAAGTCTGGGATAGGTTGTGTAACATGTATGAGGGCTCTGCTGCTACCATTGCTACTAAAAAGATAGACCTTAAAAGAGCCTATGAAAAATTCTTTTCTCTTCCAAATGAAGGTCTCAACGGCACTTATACCCGATTTAAAGGGTTGCTGAATGACATGACCAATGTTGGTATCACTCATGATAACTTTGAGGTGTGTCACAAATTTATTGATAGTCTACCTATCAAGTGGCAAGGATTAAGACAAATCCTTAGGACCACAGAGCGTCTTAATGGTCTTGATCTTGAATCTCTCTTCGGTATGCTTCAGTTTGAAGAGAGAGCTCTTGCCCAAACCTTAAGGGCTGCTGCTGACGCACAACATAGTGCTGGTCCCTCCTCTTCTTCTTCTACTTCTTCTTCTGCTTATTCTGTTCTTGACCCCCTTGCCCTTGTCTCTGTTGAGCCCATTAATCTTAATATTGGTGCCAGCTCCTCTCATCTCCCACCTCCATTTCAGTCTCTTGTTAATGATCTCGACGTTGATGAGAAACAAGAGATGTTCAGCGACTTCATGGACTTTGCCCTGGTCGCTGGTAAGAGGTACTCTCGGAAATGGAACAACCGTAAGTCGGTTGCTCCATACAAGCCTCCTGTTGACAAATCTCAAGAGGAGTGCTGGAGATGTGGTAGGAAGGGACACTACCAAAAGGAGTGCAGAGTTGCTATACCAACTCCTGCTGCTCCTAAGACTAACTCTTCCAAACTTGCTGATGAGTACAGGAACAAATACTATCAGCTCAAAGCAAAGGTTGCTGAGATGGAGGATGCAAAAACACCAGCAAAAGGGCTGGTCGCTAAAGAGCACGACTGGGCTGAATCAGATGATTCAGATAGTGAAGAGTATGTCGATGCCATGTGTCTAATGGCTCTTGCTGATGGCGATGCACTGACAAAAGACCAAGTCTCCTCCAGTTAGTGGGTTAACGTCACCATCAAAAAGGTATGTGCTCACTCTTCAGCCACTGATGAGGATAAATCCAAAATTCTTGAATCCTTATCATGTGATATTCAGTTCGTAGAATCCATACGAGCTGAACTCCAGTCTAAACTTGACTCTGTCTGCTTAGAGTTAAGTGACAAATCTGAAAGACTCAATGAGCTGAGGAATGTTCATGTTGAACTCCAATCTCATGAGTTGCTGGCACAAAAGGTTCAGCTTGAAAATGAAAAACTCAAGCTTGAAATTGCCAATCTTAAGAAGATTGTGATCTCCTGGTCAAAAGCTTCCAGGTTTCACCATAGTTGCTTAAGTGAACAAGTTCCTGCCCAAGTTCAGGCAGTGATAGGCGGTGACTCTGAAGCCGTTGCCACTCTTTCTGACTTGTTCAATGATGATGTGAAACCTGAAAACTCCATTCCTCCATCTGCTGTCATCTCTCCTGAAGAGATGGAGAAATGGTATTTCGTTAGGGGTCTTAAGGATTACCATAATGAAATGGAAGCTGGTACTACCTCTTCTACTACCAGCAACCCATCTAACCCTGCTGAGGATAATGGTGCAAGCTCCTCAGCAAGCACCAACAACCTCTTTCCTCATCTTCCCATTATTGGCATGATGCCAAATGAAGGAAGATATCAATACTCTTCTGGGGAATCCTTTGAAGGTGATATTGGCAGTGATGGTTTCAAACCCGTCGCTCCTCAGCAGCTTACTATCAAAGCTACTGAACCCTTCAAAAGAAGTAAGGTTGTTGTCCCTTATGACTATAGCACGCCTCAGCGAGCTGATCCTGTCAATCAGCAACCTCAACCAGTTGCTCCTCAACCCTCTTCTTCTTCATCCTCTCAGCAAGTTCCTGCCCATGCTGACAGTAAAACTGTTCAGGATGATCGTCTCATGAAAAGACGTGTCAGGTTTGGTGATGCTAGATATCAGCATATAGGACCATCTCAAGTCAAACCTGCTGATAGACAGGTCCATCAGCAGTCTCCTCAATCTGTGCCTATTCCTTCTAATATGAGGCACAATACTCCTCAGAGAGGAAGAATGCCTCACTCCCAAAATAGGTCCTCCACTCCTCAAAGAAGAAGACCTCATTCTCAAAATAGGTCCAACACTCCTCAGAGAGGATACTTGCCACATCAGCAAGTTAGACCTATTACCCCTCAGAGAGGACACTTGCCACATCAGCAAGTAAGGTCCACTACTCCAAAAAGGGAGTATCTACCTCATAGGCAAATGAGGTCAGCTACTCCTAATCAGCAATCTAGACCGATCACTCCTAAAAGAGTGCATCAGTCTCATCAGCAGGGTTCTTCTTCTTCTCATAACCCTGTTGTTAATCAAGCTTGGAGTATAGTCAAGGGATCACAAAATCCCTCTACTTCTCAATCAGAGGATCCAAAAGGAAAGTCCATTTTAGGTCCTGCTCCTAAGATGCCTCAGCTGACACTTAAGCAAAAGAATAAGTCTAAGCAAAAGAAGAGGGCATCTTCCACCTCTGACCCTCAAATTAACGAGCTCACTCAGCGAGTTAATGATCTCTCTTCTCAACTGAAGGAATTTTTCCTTCAAAATCAAAAGGGCAGCACCTCTGATAAAAAATGCTACATATGTGGCAGCAGAGGTCATGTTGCTTTCGATTGTGATAACTCCAGGGATGCTCCTGAGGTTGTCATTCAACCTAATCCTCCTTCCTCAACGGTTGTTTCCTCCTCCACTATGGTCAGCGAAAGTTCTTCTTCTGTTGAACATGAAAATAATGTAAGAGACACAACCATTCTCACTGAGGAAAACATTGCTGACTTCATTGCAGCCCAGAATGTAGCCGTCCCTCACTCTCAAAGGGTTATTACCAATGAATTTGGTGAACCAGCTATGATAGTTGAGTTTAGTGATACTGATGTGGTCAGCAATGTGGTCTTCATTCAATCTAATAATACCACAACTCCATTTGATGGTGATGAATCATCTTATGGCACCTTTCCTCTAGATTCTCTTCCTCCTCATCCTTCTACACAAGCTGAAGAGGAAACCTCTGAAGCTGCTGCTATTAACCCTGCTGATCTTGCTGTCAGCGAGTTTAATAGTGAACCCGTCTAATTCCTTCTGTCATATCCATGCAGGGCTCGCTGGGAAAAGGTGTGTGGTACTTGGACAGTGGCTGTTCAAAACAGATGACTGGCACTAAGACCCTGCTGGATAACTACGTAGAGGTTGCTGGCCCTACTGTAGTGTTTGGTGATAACTCCACTGGACAAATTGAAGGATATGGTCATCTCTCTAATGGTCTCATTAAGTTCACCAAGGTTGCTTATGTAAATGGTTTGAAACATAATCTTATCAGCATAAGCCAACTTTGTGATGCTGACTACAAAGTGATTCTTGATAAGCATCAAGGCACTGTTGTAAATATAAACAAGGAAGTCGTCTTGGTCGCTCCAAGAAAATGAGATGTATATCTTGTGGACTTCACTCCTATCAAGACTGACAGTGAGACTTGTTTCTTTGCTAAGTCAGCAGCTGAACTCAATTGGTTATGGCACAAGCGTATGTCGTATGTGAATTTCAAAACCATCAACTCTCTGACCAAAAAGAACCTTGTTCGTGGCCTTCCTCATCTCTCTTTTGAAAAGGATAGACTCTGTGGTGCTTGTGAAAAAGGTAAAAGCCATAGAGCTACCTTCAAAACAAAGCAGGCCAATTCTATCTCTGGCTGCTTTCATCTTCTTCACATGGACCTGTTTGGTCTAGTGAATGTCCAAAGCCTAAAGGGTAGCAGATACACTTTAGTAATTGTGGATGAATATTCACGATACACTTGGACTATCTTTCTTCATTCAAAGAGTGATGCTGCTGAAGAAATCATAAATTTCATAAAGAAGATGGAAAATCTCAACAGCATAAGGGTTAAAGAACTCAAAAGCGACCATGGTACTGAGTTCAGAAATCACACTCTTGAATCCTTTTGTGCTGATCAAGGGATCTCACAAAACTTTTCTTCCACCAGAACTCCTGAGCAAAATGGTGTTGCTAAAAGAAGAAACAGAACTCTAATAGAGGCAGCACGTACCATGCTCAGTGAGTCTTCTTTGCCTAATAATTTCTGGGCAGAAGCTGTCAGCACTGCTTGTCATACTCAGAATAGATGTCTCATTGTTAAAAGACATGATAAGACAACTTATGAGGTTTTGAAAGGTAAGAAACCTCAAATAAAATATTTCCATGTATTTAGATGCCCTGATTTCATTCTAAACAATAAGGATCACTTAGGAAAATTTGATCCTAAAGCTGATGATGGATACTTTCTTGGATATTCTTCCATCAGTAAAGCATTTAGAGTATTCAATACTCGCCTTCAGAAAGTGGATGAATCCATTCATGTTACCTTTGATGAAAGTTCATCAGCTCTCAAGGACATCCAAACTACTCCATCTGAAGTCATTTTTAATGAGCTCGCTGATCCTTTTACTGAGGAAGCTAACTCATTTGTTGATGCATCTTGCTCACTGCCTGAAAATATTCAGCATGACACACAGGATAGTTCAGCTGATACTGAACTAGAGCAAGTTGCTGCTCATATCTACTCGATTGAGCCAGTTGAGCCTATCTTAAGATCAATCCATGTTGCATCAGCCAAACCTAGATCACTGGCTGATGTTGTGCATGCTGATGACTCTGCTGAGGAAGAGTTTCATGATGCATCAGCTAATGCTGATGATATGGAGTCAGCTGATGACTCCAACATCAATGATAACTCAATTCAGTCGAATGGCTCATCTGATCATACCCCTTCTGATCCCATTCTTACCATTGACTTCTCCTCTTACAATGATCTTTCTACCGAACCCATCTCTTAGTCTTCCGCTGACACTCAACTAGGTTCATCAAGTGTTCCAGCACTTAAATGGACTTCTAGTCATCCAGCTCACCAAGTAATTGGTGATCCTTCTCAAGGGATAGTTACTCGATCAGCGACGAGAAACACATGCCTCTATGTGAACTTCTTGTCAATGATCACTCCTAAAAACATAGGAGAAGCAATGGCTGATCCTTCATGGGTAGAGGCTATGCTAGAGGAACTTACCCAGTTCAAACGACAGCATGTCTGGTTTCTTGTTCCTCTACCTGCTGACAAAGAACCCATTGGAACAAAATGGGTTTATAGGAATAAAATGGACGAAGATGGTGTAGTTACTCGTAACAAGGCTAGGCTGGTTGCACAAGGATACCTTCAGGAAGAAGGTGTTGATTATGATGAAACATTTGCACCAGTGGCCCGATTGGAGGCAATTCGCCTATTCCTGGCACATGCTGCTTACAAAAACTTCACAGTATATCAGATGGATGTCAAGAGTGCCTTCCTAAATGGAAAACTCGACGAGGAAGTTTATGTTAAGCAGCTACCTGGTTTTGAAGATCCAGCTAAGCCACACCATGTCTATCGTCTTTATAAGGCACTTTATGGTCTTAAACAGGCTCCTAGAGCCTGGTATGACACTCTTTCTGAATTTCTTCTCTCTAACAAGTTTCAGCGAGGGTCCATCGACATCACCCTCTTCATCTATAGAAAGGGTGCTGATGTCTTTATGTCCAGATATATGTGGATGACATCATCTTTGGGTCCTCCAGCAAGAAACTTTGTACCAAGTTCAGCTCCCTGATGTCCTCTCATTTTGAGATGAGCATGATGGGTGAGCTGACCTTCTTTCTTGGACTGCAAATTCGCCAACTCCCAAATGGAATTTTCATTAATCAGGAGAAATACATTCGTGACATGCTGGCCAAATTTGACATGTCAAATGTCACTACTAAGGCCACTCCCATGTCCCCTCCAAACAATCTCCATGCTGATCCTGAAGGTAAGCATGTGAACCCCACTCACTATCGGGGAATGATAGGCTCGCTGATGTATCTCACAGCGAGTCGTCCTGATATCATGTTTGCTACTTGCTTGTGTGCAAGATATCAAGCATCTCCCAGGGAGTCTCACCTTCTCGCTGTCAAGCGCATCTTTAAGTATCTGAAGGGTACTTCCACTCTGGGTCTCTGGTATCCCAAAGACTCCAGCTTTGACTTAGTTGCATATTCTGACTCTGACTATGCTGGTTGCATGTTAGATAGGAAAAGCACCAGTGGTGGATGTCAACTGTTGGGGGGGGAAGCTGACTAGTTGGTCTAGTAAGAAACAGCATACAGTGTCCATCTCCACTGCTGAAGCAGAATATGTGTCAGCAGCGAGTTGTTGTGCACAAGTCCTATGGATGAAAAATCAACTCGCTGACTATGACTTAGAATTTTCTAAGATTCCCATAATGTGTGATAATACAAGTGCAATTGCCATCACACACAATCCTGTTCAGCATTCAAAGACCAAACACATAGACATTAGGTACCATTTTATTCGTGACCATGTCATGAAAGGGGATGTTGAAATCTACTTCATTCCCACTGATGACCAACTTGCTGATATTTTCACTAAACTGTTAGATGAAACCAGATTCAAATATCTGGTCAGCAAGTTGGGAATGCTGAATGGTGAATCAGCGACATGATGTGTTATGTTTGCTAAAATTCAACTTATCTTTCTCTTTATAAGTTGAAAATTGACTCGTGTAGTCAAAACCCTTATCAGCGAGTTTTAGTATGTCTAACTCGCTGAACTAAAAAGCAATGAAGAGCTTAAAAGTCTTCATCTAGTCCAGCAGCAAACGGCTCTGGTAAAGACTCCTCAAATCCGTTAATCCCTGTTGCTTTGGGAATAAGCAAATAAAAGTAATGGAAAGCTGAAAGTTTCCATCTAGTCCAGCAGCAAACGGCTCTGGTAAAGACTTACCAAATCCGTTAATCCCTGTTGCTTTGGGAATAAGCAAATAAAAGTAATGGAAAGCTGAAAGTTTCCATCTAGTCCAGCAGCAAACGGCTCTGGTAAAGACTTACCAAATCCGTTAATCCCTGTTGCTTTGGGAATAAGCAAATAAAAGTAATGGAAAGCTGAAAGTTTCCATCTAGTCCAGCAGCAAACGGCTCTGGTAAAGACTCCTCAAATCCGTTAATCCCTGTTGCTTTGGGAATAAGCAAATAAAAGTAATGGAAAGCTGAAAGTTTCCATCTAGTCCAGCAGCAAACGGCTCTGGTAAAGACTCCTCAAATCCGTTAATCCCTGTTGCTTTGGGAATAAGCAAATAAAAGTAATGGAAAGCTGAAAGTTTCCATCTAGTCCAGCAGCAAACGGCTCTGGTAAAGACTCCTCAAATCCGTTAATCCCTGTTGCTTTGGGAATAAGCAAATAAAAGTAATGGAAAGCTGAAAGTTTCCATCTAGTCCAGCAGCAAACGGCTCTGGTAAAGACTTACCAAATCCGTTAATCCCTGTTGCTTTGGGAATAAGCAAATAAAAGTAATGGAAAGCTGAAAGTTTCCATCTAGTCCAGCAGCAAACGGCTCTGGTAAAGACTTACCAAATCCGTTAATCCCTGTTGCTTTGGGAATAAGCAAATAAAAGCAATGGAGAGCTGAAAGTTTCCATCTAGTCCAGCAGCAAACGGCTCTGGTAAAGACTCCTCAAATCCGTTAATCCCTGTTGCTTTGGGAATAAGCAAATAAAAGCAATGGAAAGCTGAAAGTTTCCATCTAGTCCAGCAGCAAACGGCTCTGGTAAAGACTCCTCAAATCCGTTAATCCCTGTTGCTTTGGGAATAAGCAAATAAAAGTAATGGAAAGCTGAAAGTTTCCATCTAGTCCAGCAGCAAACGGCTCTGGTAAAGACTCCTCAAATCCGTTAATCCCTGTTGCTTTGGGAATAAGCAAATAAAAGTAATGGAAAGCTGAAAGTTTCCATCTAGTCCAGCAGCAAACGGCTCTGGTAAAGACTTACCAAATCCGTTAATCCCTGTTGCTTTGGGAATAAGCAAATAAAAGCAATGGAAAGCTGAAAGTTTCCATCTAGTCCAGCAGCAAACGGCTCTGGTAAAGACTCCTCAAATCCGTTAATCCCTGTTGCTTTGGGAATAAGCAAATAAAAGTAATGGAAAGCTGAAAGTTTCCATCTAGTCCAGCAGCAAACGGCTCTGGTAAAGACTTACCAAATCCGTTAATCCCTGTTGCTTTGGGAATAAGCAAATAAAAGCAATGGAGAGCTGAAAGTTTCCATCTAGTCCAGCAGCAAACGGCTCTGGTAAAGACTCCTCAAATCCGTTAATCCCTGTTGCTTTGGGAATAAGCAAATAAAAGCAATGGAAAGCTGAAAGTTTCCATCTAGTCCAGCAGCAAACGGCTCTGGTAAAGACTAACCAAATCCGTTGATAGCTGACAATTTGCTAAAAATTGTATTCTTTATTCATCGGCGACCAACGTTTGCCGTGAAGTCGCTGACTGAAACTCCTTCTCTAAATGAGGTAACCAGATTTACAAAATTGTCAGTGGATATACTTCAATCTCAACTATTTTAACGTGTGAGTATATCCACCAAGTATTTTTATCAATATTCTATTGGAATCTCAAAACGGTTACCTCGATTTTCTCCCTAATGGGCAACTTGTACACTGTATCCGCCGTAAAACTCGAGTACTTTTGAAATAATGGTACAAGTTGTCACATCAATCCATTTTTATACGTTACTCACATACGTATATTAAACGTATTCTTGTAAATTAAAAATCAGCTTTTTATATATATACAAAACCACTGATGGTCTCCTATTAATTTATTAAATACGTATATATATGTATATATTACGTATGAAAGAGAGTATTTGTGACGGTTCACTGTCATAGTTATGGGGCCCATATCCATACTATATATATTCAAATCGTTTCAATCACCATCCTTTATACTCTCAAAATTCACCTTCTTATTTTCTTATTCTCCAAATCTCTCAAACTTCTCAAAATCCTCTCTATCTCCTCTCACTGTTCATCTTCTTCTTCCTATTTCTCAATCTTAATCTAAGATGGCTTCTTCATCTGAGCAACCCACTCCTGAACAACAACAACAATCAGAAACTCAAAACCCTCCATCAAAAAATCAACCAGAATCACCAACTCATGTTGAGTTGCCTGCAAAGGATCTAGCCACCAAAAAGGCTCTTAAACATGTCCCTCTCTATATGCATTCTAAAATATATGATCCAGAAACCATTCCTCCTTCTTCAAAAGTCATGTTTCAAGCCCAAAGAATCTCCATTAAACCTAACAATTATTTGGGTTCTCTTGATGTTCCTTCTTCCACTACAGGGTACCAGCAAATGCTAGACTTTATAAAAGCTTGCCCTGCAAAAAATGCTATCTATGCTGATCCTGAAGAAATGTATGTTTATCTCCTTCGAGAGTTTTGGTGGACGTGTGACTATCATGTAAGTATCGGTGCCATCTCTGGCACAGTGAAAAAGAAGCAGGCACGTATAACAATCACTCCAAATATTATTCGAACAGCACTTGGTCTTCCAGATCAAACGAAAGAAAAGCCTTTTGTGAATCCAACAACTATTGAACAATGGAAAGAGTGGTTGCCCACTATTGGATATGGAACAGATGTTGATCCACCTGAAGCTGTACCCAACAATCCCACAAAAAAGCATCTCCCTGGTGTGTGGAGATTACTATTTGCACATGTTATTCAATGCATGGGTGGCAACTCTGGATCACCTGATCAAGCTACAGCAGCGAATATGCAAATCATCCATGCCTTGGCTAATGGAAGATTTATCGATTTTGCCTCAGTCATATTTGAAGATATGAAGGCAAAAGTTCAAGCAAGCAATCGCTCATACACCATTCCATTTACAAGATTCTTCTCCTTGATTTTTAAACAAGAGCTGAAGGAAAAATACAATCAATTCGGTGCTTCTGTATGCAAACCACCAAGAATTGGTCCCTCAGTTTACAAGCAGCCTGCTTGTGATCCTGCCCTCTTCGATAGTAAGTTTGCTGATCTCACTCCGACAATGAAAGAGGTACTTTTCTCATCCTATCCAAACATCTACATAAAGAAACCTTCTGGAGAAATTGCTGAGGGTCTCGCTGAGAAAGCACAGCCCAAAGCTGCCAAACCATCAAAGAAAGCAAGATCAAAGTCTTCCAAGACTTCTGCTCCATCATCACCTTCCGCTGCTGCCCCTAAAAGAAAGCAAAAAACAGCAAAGGGGTTTGCAATTAAAGGTCTGGAATCCTCTCAACTCTCTCTCATTGATGAGGAAGAAGCCTCTACAGCTGTTGAAAACATTCAGCAGCAACATACTGAAGCAGAGGCACGCCTATCACCTACCCCTATCAACTACTCTATTGATGAAAGGGAAACAACCATTGCTGATGAATCTGAAGTGCAAGCTGCTGGTGAAACTGAAACACAGGCTGCTGGAAATGTTGATCTCAATACAGGTGCTGGTGAAAATGTTGAAACAAACGAAGATGCTGGTGGAAACGTTGAAACAAATGAAGGTGCTGGTACTGGTGACATATCTGCTGAAAATATTGAAAGAAGAAATGAAGTTGAAAGTGAAGTTACTGTTGGTGATGTAGCTGTTGAACAGGAAGAGACTGTTGTTAATTTTGAAGTTGAGGATGACGAAAATGAAAGTGATTTGGATTTAGGAGATTTTGCTGCTGATGAGTTCCAGCTGGACTCATACAACTACGCTGATGAAAAGGAGGCCAGTGACATGGAAATTGATGAAGGTGATGAGGTAATTGAACCATCTGGTGAAAATGTAGCAACAAATATTCCAGTCACTGAGACAGAAAATGTTGACACTGAAAGTGGGTCAATAGCTCTCACTGCTAGACCTAAGACTCCTCCTATGCAACCAGTGAACACCATGCTATCTCTTGGCATGCCTTCCTCTTTCCAAGCTGTTCCTGGTTGCCCTTCTAACCTGCAAACAGAAGTTGAGCCCCTTGTTGCTAAAGAACTGGGCATCTCCTACTCTACTTACTCTTCAAACCGACTGGAAAGAGTTGAGCATCAATTGAATGATCTCACCAAAGCTGCCAATTTGGCTGTTGAATGGAAAGAAAAAGAGTCTGGAAGGCTGATTTCCACATTAACCAGTTGGTACAACAAGCAAAATGAGAATAGCAAAGCTATAGACACGCTGAAAGATAACACAACCTCCATAGCTGATGCTCAAGACAAAATAAATGCAACAACAAATGTTATCAAGCGTGATCAGCAGATCATTAAGTCTGGTGCCTTGTCACTGATCAAATGTGCCAATTCTACCAGCTACTCAGCTAAGAAGGCAGCCGCTACCAGCAAATCTGCTGCTGCTCATGTAAAGAGGCTGAGTGATCTCATCTCCCCTCTGTCAACTCAAGTTGAAAACAACACCAAGGCTATCCATGCCTTAGAAAAACAAGTAGCTGATCTTCCCATCCCTCAAGCATCTTTCACTGAGGAAGATCGCCAAAGGCAGATTAAGTTGGAAAGAGAAGTAGGAGAACTTAAGAACCTGCTGGTTCAGCTGGTAAACCAACAACAAACCAAGGCAGCCGATGTGGAAGTGGCTATTGATAATGCAACTTCCAAGGGGGAGAAAATTGATGAAACTATTGTTGATTTGAGGTAATTGAACCATCTGGTGAAAATGTAGCAGCAAATATTCCAGTCACTGAGACAGAAAATGTTGACACTGAAAGTGGGTCAATAGCTCTCACTGCTAGACCTAAGACTCCTCCTATGCAACCAGTGAACACCATGCTATCTCTTGGCATGCCTTCCTCTTTCCAAGCTGTTCCTGGTTGCCCTTCTAACCTGCAAACAGAAGTTGAGCCCCTTGTTGCTAAAGAACTGGGCATCTCCTACTCTACTTACTCTTCAAACCGACTGGAAAGAGTTGAGCATCAATTGAATGATCTCACCAAAGCTGCCAATTTGGCTGTTGAATGGAAAGAAAAAGAGTCTGGAAGGCTGATTTCCACATTAACCAGTTGGTACAACAAGAAAATGAAAGAAAGAACTTGGAGTTTATCAAGCAGCTGCCTCTTCTTGAGAAGAGTGAACTAGATGGTGAGCAGCAGATGCTGTTCAAAACTGGGGGTGCTGAAGCTGTATACAAGCAAAAGCATGCAGAGGTTGAAAAACAACTTAGTGAGAAAAGAGCTAAGTTTGAAGAAGAAAAGGCTAAGTGGCTGAAGAATATGGAAACAAGAAAAAGGCCACAAAGAATAATTGTTGCTCAAGCCTTTCCTGCTGATATGGGTTTAACAACAAATTTGAAGGTTTTAAGAGAAGGGGCACCCAAACCAATTTATCTTAAAGAGGTTCAACCAGCGACACTTAGTGCCTCTGAATGGTTTGAGGTCTATATGCTGATCAGAGATAAGAAAACTATCAGCTATGCTCACCTCCAGAAGATGCTGAAAGAATATTTTGAAAAAGCACTAGAGTATGAGACAAAGTTCAAAGCTGATCTGCCTATGCTGAGGCAAATCTTTGGTACTCCAGCAGCCATCTCCACATCAGCAGGCAAAAGGATCCAAAGAAAAAGAAAAGAAGAATATCGAACCTTGCATGCTGATCTTCCTCCTATATCTGGTGATGCCTTGCTGAACCTCAGACTTCCTCCTAGAAGCTTTTTCGAAGAAGGAAGAGTGCTGGAGAATCCAGCAGGCATATTCTTCACCAATTTTCAGAACGATCAACTGTTCTTTTGATTGGCTGAACTTGAAAAGGCATCCACTGGGTTCATCATCGGCATAAGGAAAAGGTGTGCCAAGACAACCAATGCTGGATGGTTCATCAGCAAGTTGGATGAAGAACTGCTGAAGCCCCACAGAAGAAATGACCCAGTGTTAAGAATTGCTAAACAAGAAGATGCTTGGGAGATTGAAGCTGCCAATCCTTAGATGTCGTATAATGTAAATGCTTGATGGTTCAGCATGTAAAGTTAAAATGATGAAATATAAGACATCTTTCTATCATTCTTTTATTATCTCAAAGTCTACTTTACTCAGCAAGTCTTCTCAGCGAATAGGGGAAGATTGTTGAGTCAAGGATTCGCTGACCAGACTTGGTCGCTGACGTATGTCGTCAGCAAGTCTTCAGCGAGTCAGTGACTCTTGTCAGCGGGTGGTTCACTTTCCAAGTTGTGTGTCAAGGCGAGAAGATTTCGAATCAAAAGAAGACAAGGAGTCACATGGTGGTTCATCCAACTGCAATTTACTTAGTATGGCAAAAATGCAGTTGGACCAAAAAGAAGGGTTTTCTCTTTCATACCCGTTTTGGTAAAGAAGACAAAGGCTCCTGGATTCAAGTACTACGAGCCAATTAGATGTCGACAACCACCATTCTATCTCTATCAATGTAAGGCTGTGTTGCCCTAATTCCTCCCCTATATAAAGCAACACAGCCATCTCATTAACACTTTGTGTTTGTCACCACAAGTGTGTGTCACTTACTTTCTCTCTAAATTGTTTAAGTTTATAGTTTGTATAGACTTAGCAATTATTAGTTCATTTGTATTCTTGTAAGACAAATTGTAATATCGACCATGTATTCATCGTTTAATTCAATGATACATATGATTAGACTTGCTTAGATCTTTGCACTTGAACTTAATTCTTGTTCTTGTTCTTTACTTTCTGCATTTACTTTCTTGTCTTAAATAATCACATATAAGTGTGCAAATCGTGGACTGACACCCTTCATATAATATATATGTATTTTTTATTTTAACTTTTTATACCATCGTTGTTCGAATGTCAATATTTGTATTTATATAGTCATTGTTATATGATATGTTGATATAAGACGCATAATAACAAATCATATTATGTTTTCAAAGTATCTTTGTTTGTCATAATGTAAATATTATTTTACGATTAACTACTTTTTTGGCTTGGGAAAAATTCCCCGCGGCAACGCCCATGTTTCGTTATTGTCAAACTTTACATGTTTACGTGGATAAACAACGTAATATTTTTCCCGGACAACGTCTGACTTATCTCGTTGTTAATTAAAGTTGAATTATATTTATTTAAATTAGAAGTAACAAATAATAGTTATTGATATACATTGAAAAAAAATGATTTTTTAATTATTTTTGAGATTTTTTCTTATTATTTTGTTTATACTATATTAAAAATAGAATCTTCTAATTTCCATAAAATTACATGTAGAAATTTTTGCGACCTAGCTAGGAACTTATCTTTTTATTGCGACTTAACTTATCCTTTTCACTAGAAAACTTTCCGATTTTTCCTTTAATTTTGTTATACTTTTAAAATAACATATCGAATTAGAAAATGATCTAAAAGCCATGGTTTGGTGGCCTATTGATAATGTATTAGATATTGGGGAAATCCACCAGGTTTCGAATCTAACTTCCTACATTTGTAGAAGTGGATTATTAGGGGGGTTTTCGAGAGTCCTCAGTTTCATTTCAGGCATACGTGGTTCGAGAACCACATACTGCCCAATTAGATGTCACTGTGATGTCTTGAATGTTAATTGTTAACTACTAACTCGCTGTTAAAAAAGAAAAAGAAAAAGAAAAAAATGATATCTAAAAGAAAGTTATGCGTGTATGTTCAAAGGAAGGAAAGGGAATACAATTACAACAAAAGTGAAAAATAATATTATTTTTAGATTACTTCAAGAAAAATAAAAAAGAATGGGAAAGAAAAAGAAAAAGAAAAAGAAAAAGAAAAAGAAAAAGAAAAAGAAAAAGAAAAAGAAAAAGAAAAAGAAAAAGAAAAAGAAAAAGAAACAATAAAAAAAAAATAAAAAGAAAAAGCAAACAAAAAACAAAAGCAAATAATAAAATAAAATTAAAACTTGGAAATTAAAAAGAAAAGAAAAAGAAAAAAATGTACCTTATAAAGAAAGTTATGCGTGTATGTTCAAAGGAAGGAAAGGGAATACAATTACAACAAAAGTGAAAAATAATATTATTTTTAGATTACTTCAAGAAAAATAAAAAAGAATGGGAAAATCTTATCATATGAATCCTGACCAAAATCCACAATTATTGCCAAACTTATACGTACCATACTCGTCAATCACCCAATCTAGTCTCAGCCAAACAAATCATTTGTGGGTGCCACCTCTCAATTGGAAGAAAACTATTCGAAGTGGGAAAAAACACAACTAAAAAATTTTAATTTAAAATTAAAATCATTCAACAAACGTCGATTCTTCATTTTAATAGTCATAACATTTTGACCTACCTGCATAAAAGTCAAACCTTTAATGCTAAGCCTTTTTATGTTTTTAAGGTATATTTTCCAACAAATATTTTTTTCTTTGTGTATCGGTTTTGTATATCAGCGACACTAGTCTTAAACTAAAATACTTAATACATGTTTTGTCAACATCACTCCTTAATTTATTTATTTTCTATACACTATCATTATATTTTCCAAATTAAACACAATAACGTAAAAAAACATATAGTTTTAAAATAAAAGCATTTTTTTTTTTTGATAAAACAATGAGAAACATAATAATAACCCGAGTCTCTAATAAATTTCGCAAAGTGAACGAGTTAGGATAGGTTTTGATATATGAAAGAGAAGTACTATACTCGTACCACAATTTTTTATGAACGTATTACAATGTATAAGTTGTATAGCTTATTATGTACAATTGTGTATATCAATAAAAAGAAATGATACGAATATCACATCTTTTATGAAAGGTTAATATGTAGAGAAATATAATAATAACACATATTCTCTAAACTTTACATCTTTTGGTTTTGCCCAACCAAGTACCAGATCTAGTCTCGTTTCAAATTAGTACTCGATCCGTATCTATTATCACTTGTTAAAGAACAAGTGCAGCTCTAGTTGTTCATCTCGATACGTTTTTTGTTATCTCATTAGGTAATTAGCGTACTCAAAACATTAGAGCTTACACATGTGTATAATTAGCCAATAATGAGTATTAATGTATTACGAGTATAAAGACCTATATCATATCAATTTCTACCTTCAATATTTGTGAGCTAATAATGTCTAATAGCAATTCTTTACAGTTTTTAGTCCGGTAGTAGCGGTTAAATCTTAAAACTGAAACTGATGCTAAACATCATCAGTATGGTAATTCGATATATATATACTTGGTGGGGTACATTCGATATAGCTAAAGTCTAAAAGCGATATAAGTTACAATCTATATATAGTATCTATAAGAAAACAAACAATGTTAAAAAGAAATTAATGACCTAACTTTGTGATGAGTTGATGACTAGAACATATATATGAGCCGACAATGTAATATTATTGGACATGGCCTTTATTATATGTACGAAAGTTCATACAATTAATCATGTAAGTTGGTCCCCTGCCACGTACCTCATCTAACTTTCTATTTCAGCTAAGTTTTTGGCTTCTAATGAATCGCCAATCTGATTTCGCCACCTTAATTTTGGTTCTTAATTACTATCAATTGTTATCACTCAAATATAAAATGAAAATTTATCTCAAGCGTATGTAAGAATTAATCATATATAATATAAGGATTAGTATCTTAGAATGTAACAAGCTTTGAATGAATGTCTATAGTGTGAAATAACTAAAGTTGTGTTCATTGTATGTAATCATCTTTAAATTATGTCTATTGTATGTAAAAAGACATATGTGCAACCATATATAGCTGCCACTTGTTAGTTTT
>CM067175.1:26754132-26839132 GCA_034093135.1 Erigeron breviscapus | reverse complement strand
GAACACAATTTTAGTTATTTCACACTATAAACATTCGTCCAAAATTTGTTACATTCCAGGATACTTATCCCTATAATATATCTTTTTAAATGACTAGCTAGTTTTTATTTGTTATCAATATATTATTTTTATAAGTAACAAATAATCTTTATATTAGTTAACATCATTAAGAAAGAACTTTGTTTATATCATCGTAAAGTACTATACAAATATTGTTAGATCATGTAAATAAGTGATGTTAGCCATGCATCCATGCATGCGAGTCGTTAGCAGGTCTGCTCTTGGATCTTCTGGACCAGGCCAGGGTGACCTTTTTCCTTGTGGGTCATCAGCAACATGGACACATGGTCAATAATAACTAGTCAAGTTAATTTTGTTTCGATTTAATATATATCACTAGATTCTGATTCTGATTAGCTTCAATTTATTATTAGTTGTAATGTAGGTATATATGTAGTTGTTCGTGTAATCCTTGTAAGGAAAAAGTTATATGATTTTAGATCATGTAAATAAGTGATGTTAGCCATGCATCCATGCATGCGAGTCGTTAGCAGGTCTGCTCTTGGATCTTCTGGACCAGGCCAGGGTGACCTTTTTCCTTGTGGGTCATCAGCAACATGGACACATGGTCAATAATAACTAGTCAAGTTAATTTTGTTTCGATTTAATATATATCACTAGATTCTGATTCTGATTAGCTTCAATTTATTATTAGTTGTAATGTAGGTATATATGTAGTTGTTCGTGTAATCCTTGTAAGGAAAAAGTTATATGATTTTTTTAAAAAATTAAAATCAATTGACTATATAACAATTAATTCAATAGTTAGATGCATTTTTTTTCCCACCCACGCCATATTCGATATATATATATATATTATATATTATATATATATATATATATATAGAGAGAGAGAGAGAGAAGGGATTGAGTATTATAAAACAAGTATTAAAGTAAAACAAATAGGACAAGATCTTGACCCTTAGATCATGGTTAAATTGATGCACGAAGATTCACGAAGCAATTGATGCACGATGATTTTCATGATGCACGGTGATTTTCAGTGAAGAGAAACCTATTGTTTTATTTGTTTTACTTTAATACTTGTTTTATTTTACCTAAAACCTATATATATATATATATAAACATTATTTTTAAATACACTTTTTTATAATACATTTTTTTATAATACATTTTTTTATAATACATTTTTTTATAATACATTTTTTTATAATACATTTTTTTATAATACATTTTTTTATAATACATTTTTTTATAATACATTTTTTTATAATACATTTTTTTATAATACATTTTTTTATAATACATTTTTTTATAATACATTTTTTTATAATACATTTTTTTATAATACATTTTTTTATAATACATTTTTTTATAATACATTTTTTTATAATACATTTTTTTATAATACATTTTTTTATAATACATTTTTTTATAATACATTTTTTATAATACATTTTTTTATAATACATTTTTTTTAAATACACTTTTTTTATTAGATGTATCCTGGAATGTAACAAACTTTGAATGAATGTCTATAGTGTGAAATAACTAAAGTTGTGTTCATTGTATGTAATCATCTTTAAATTATGTCTATTGTATGTAAAAAGACATATGTTGCAACCATATATAGCTGCCACTTGTTAGTTTTGATTGGTCGGATATCTTTTTTTACATACAATAGACATAATTTAAAGATGATTACATACAATGAACACAATTTTAGTTATTTCACACTATAAACATTCGTCCAAAATTTGTTACATTCCAGGATACTTATCCCTATAATATATCTTTTTAAATGACTAGCTAGTTTTTATTTGTTATCAATATATTATTTTTATAAGTAACAAATAATCTTTATATTAGTTAACATCATTAAGAAAGAACTTTGTTTATATCATCGTAAAGTACTATACAAATATTGTTAGATCATGTAAATAAGTGATGTTAGCCATGCATCCATGCATGCGAGTCGTTAGCAGGTCTGCTCTTGGATCTTCTGGACCAGGCCAGGGTGACCTTTTTCCTTGTGGGTCATCAGCAACATGGACACATGGTCAATAATAACTAGTCAAGTTAATTTTGTTTCGATTTAATATATATCACTAGATTCTGATTCTGATTAGCTTCAATTTATTATTAGTTGTAATGTAGGTATATATGTAGTTGTTCGTGTAATCCTTGTAAGGAAAAAGTTATATGATTTTTTTAAAAAATTAAAATCAATTGACTATATAACAATTAATTCAATAGTTAGATGCATTTTTTTTCCCACCCACGCCATATTCGATATATATATAATATATATATTAAATATATATATATATATAGAGAGAGAGAGAGATATATAGAGAGAGAGAGAGATATAGGGGTTGAGTATTATAAAACAAGTATTAAAGTAAAACAAATAGGACAACATCTTGACCCTTAGATCATGGTTAAATTGATGCACGAAGATTCACGAAGCAATTGATGCACGATGATTTTCATGATGCACGGTGATTTTCAGTGAAGAGAAACCTATTGTTTTATTTGTTTTACTTTAATACTTGTTTTATTTTACCTAAAACCTATATATATATATATATAGATATATAAGGGGAAGTTATTTTAGGACCACTCCTTATTTTAGGACCATTAGGACATGTGTAAATTGTAACTTACACATCATCATCATCTCCGACCACCACCATGATCATCTCCGACCACCACCATGATCATCCGGCGACGGCGACCACCGCCACCACAACTTACACGCGGTGGTCGCCGTGGTTGGAGGATCATGGTGGTGGTGGTGGTGGTGGTCGGTGATGATGATGATGATGATGATGATGTGTAAGTTACAATTTACACATGGTTCTAATGGTCCTAAAATAAGGAGTGGTACTAAAATAACCCACCCCTATATATATATTTAAGGTGAATTTCGCTTGAAACTTCGTGTCGCTATTCGACAGCGAGAGGTCTAACATACGTTGTCTTAATCGGGTCCGCGCTAGAGAGCTCCCTCGAAGTAGAAATGCTTATTTCAAATACCCAATGAGGGAAAACCCATATTAATCCGCCTGAAAGCACGACGATTAATAGAGGTAAACCCTGCTCCCTTAGACTTGAACCTAGGTATACCCAAGTCAAGCCCTCATAGAAGGACTACATATATCTCAAAGTTGGCTGAATGAGGATTCAAACCTGAGAATATAAGTCACCAAAACTTCAAATCACTACACCAACTCATCATTGATATCCCATCTCTTTCTACCATTCATTTATATATTTCGTTATAATAATAATAATAACCACCAACTAATAATTTCTTATATATATTCTTCCCCTTTTTCACCCTTCATATTATGGGCCATTTTTGTATTCAAATTTCAACATATATACTTTGTTCTCCTATATCTATTCTTTTCATCCATATATCTTCATTTGTTCCTTTTATTATCTAAAAATTCAAATGGGCTTCCATGGTTTATTAGCCAACACCGAAATTGTACTCGAGTTACAACTAAATTCAACTCCATCCATGTCAGTAAAGACACTGAAACCTGCCAATAATAAACCTAGCCCGAGTTTCGATTGTCCTCTTGAACCGTCTCTAACGTTGGCAATCTCCGGTTATTCACGTGGTGGTGCGGGTAGTGTTGGTTCATCAATCTCTAATGCTAGTACTGTGAAGAGGGAGAGAGAGGTTGCAAGTGATGAATCAGAGAGAGGTTTAGAGAACATGACTACTAGTGGTGAAGATGGTGATCATGAAGATGGTGGTGTCATGAATGCTAGAAAGAAACTAAGGTTGACCAAAGTTCAATCTGGATTACTAGAAAAAGCCTTTAAACTTGACACCACCTTAAACCTTGTAAGCTTTTTTATTTTGTCAGTTATATATACTAGTCCTATTGTCATATTCATATCAACAATCCTACTGTTTTAAAACTAACATATATATGATTATTGGTGTTGAAAATTAGCAGAAAGAGCTTGCAAGAGACCTAAAGCTAAGGCCTAGACAAGTTGAAGTTTGGTTCCAAAATAGGAGGGCTAGGTATACATATATGTGTTTGTAAATAACATATATATTCCCTTTCAAATTAAGTTTCTAAATTACCTTTTATTTATATAAGTCACAAAAAAAAACCCTAACAATATCAATATTTATTATCTTTATTGGTGATCTAATTAATTACTCAAGGACGAAACTGAAGCAAACTGAAGTTGATTGCGAGAACTTAAAGAGATGTTGTAAGACACTAACGGACGAGAACCAAAGACTCCGGCAAGAGGTTCAAGCACTGAAAGCACAAAAAGTATCGCACCATGCCAACCCAGCTTGTACATGCAGCAGACACCAACTGCGGCCACCCTCGCCATGTATCCGCACGTCGTGTGAACGGACCGGAAACATCACTTCTGCTGCTTCAAACAATCGCCCTTTTACTATGGCTGCTGCTAAACCTCATCATTTGCTTAATCCTTTCACTAGTTCGTCAGCAGCTTGCTAAAAAAAATACTATGTAGTCAAGTACTGATATAAATACTACTCCCTCCGTCCCACTAAATGTGTCCTATTTTGAATTTTCAAAGTCTTCATTTATAAACTTTGACCTTAAATATTTTTGATTTGTGTTATATAATATTTGATGTAAATTATACCAATAAAGTATACATTTGAAACTTAATCAATTTATATAACTTTCATCAAATATTATATAACACAAATCAAAATATTTAAGGTCAAAGTTTGTAAAGGAAGACTTTGAAAATTCAAAATAGGACACATTTAGTGGGACGGAGGAGTACTTTTATATGTGGAGTGTTTGGCTGAATTAATCACCCATGCACAGCCCTTCCCCCTTTTTTTAGAGTCAAGGGCAATTATCTTGCAGCTTAATTATTAGTGGTATGTCAAATACTGTACTACTTTTATTATTGTGAATATAGTTATATCGTATACTATCATAAATTCCACTCATAATTGTACTTGTGTTTTCTTGTATATATAGCTTTATCCTTCTTATATATAAAAACAAAGTTGTATAATATATAAAACAAGATTAATTATGTCTCGAACTCTCGACCAATCGATCATCTTGCTTTAATTAATTTAGTTAGAGAGACGCGTTTGCAGTAGGTGTTTCTAAGAGTAATTAATTTGGAAACGAAAGCTCTGTCAACGTTTTTTTTTTTTTGGGTAAGTATCCTGGAGTGTAAGTAACTTTGCAACTTTTTCTATTGTGTGTATGCATCAAAAATTTTGAACATTGTATGTAAGTATCTCGCTAAATTGAACATTTAAAGTAAATTTTTTACGTTGACCAATCAAAAACTTCTACGTGGCAGCTCATATGGTTGCCACGTATACATTTTTACATTAAGTGTTCAATTTAGAGAGATACTTACATTAAGTGTTCAAAATTTTTGATGCATACACACAATAGAAAAGGTTGTAAAGTTACTTGCGCTCCGAGATACTTAACCCTTTTTTTTAACATTTTTTTTCGAACATTCAGTTGGTATACGACATCGGGAAAATCTCACCGTATAATGGTGAAGCCTTGCACGTGTTGGGTTATATAACAATTATCAAATTAAATCACAAAGCACGCAGTGGAAAATTAATCTATGTAATTAATTAATTATCCAAGGATAGAAACATGTACCTTTGATTTGAAGAAAAATAAAGTAAGAAACTTTATGAGGATTTGAAGTAAATCCCTCTACGTTTGCACACACGACACACGGATGTACGTATGCTAGTACTTGATCACGAACCGAAAACACTTTGCTTTCTCTCTTTGATTTGTCAAACAACTAAACCGAAACTCTTTGATTTGTTGGAGCTCGGCCGAAGTGAAGAGAAAGAAGAGGAGAAACTCTTTGATTTGTCAAACAACTAAGCCGAAACTCTTTGATTTGTCAAACGACACACGGATGTACGTATGCTAGTACTTGATCACGAACCGAAAACACTTTGCTTTCTCTCTTTGATTTGTCAAACAACTAAACCGAAACTCTTTGATTTGTTGGAGCTCGGCCGAAGTGAAGAGAAAGAAGAGGAGAAGAAGAAGTTGGGGAGGAGCTTTGTTTTTCCCTTTTTATAATCACTCTAAACCCTTTTTCGTGTTTGATACAAATTAGGATTAATTTAGGAGATACTTACATTAAGTGTTCAATTTAGCGAGATACTTACATAAGTGTTCAATTTAGAGAGATACTTACATTAAGTGTTCAATTTAGCGAGATACTTACATTAAGTGTTCAATTTAGCGAGATACTTACATTAAGTGTTCAATTTAGCGAGATACTTACATTAAGTGTTCAATTTAGCGAGATACTTACATTAAGTGTTCAATTTAGCGAGATACTTACATAATGTCAAAATTTTTAGATACTTACATATGCAATGGTTGCCACGTATACATTTTTACATTAAGTGTTCAATTTAGAGAGATACTTACATTAAGTGTTCAAAATTTTTGATGCATACACACAATAGAAAAGGTTGTAAAGTTACTTGCGCTCCGAGATACTTAACCCTTTTTTTTAACATTTTTTTTCGAACATTCAGTTGGTATACGACATCGGGAAAATCTCACCGTATAATGGTGAAGCCTTGCACGTGTTGGGTTATATAACAATTATCAAATTAAATCACAAAGCACGCAGTGGAAAATTAATCTATGTAATTAATTAATTATCCAAGGATAGAAACATGTACCTTTGATTTGAAGAAAAATAAAGTAAGAAACTTTATGAGGATTTGAAGTAAATCCCTCTACGTTTGCACACACGACACACGGATGTACGTATGCTAGTACTTGATCACGAACCGAAAACACTTTGCTTTCTCTCTTTGATTTGTCAAACAACTAAACCGAAACTCTTTGATTTGTTGGAGCTCGGCCGAAGTGAAGAGAAAGAAGAGGAGAAACTCTTTGATTTGTCAAACAACTAAGCCGAAACTCTTTGATTTGTCAAACAACTAAGCCGAAACTCTTTGATTTGTCAAACAACTAAGCCGAAACTCTTTGATTTGTCAAACAACTAAGCCGAAACTCTTTGATTTGTCAAACAACTAAGCCGAAACTCTTTGATTTGTCAAACAACTAAGCCGAAACTCTTTGATTTGTCAAACAACTAAGCCGAAACTCTTTGATTTGTCAAACAACTAAGCCGAAACTCTTTGATTTGTCAAACAACTAAGCCGAAACTCTTTGATTTGTCAAACAACTAAGCCGAAACTCTTTGATTTGTCAAACAACTAAGCCGAAACTCTTTGATTTGTCAAACAACTAAGCCGAAACTCTTTGATTTGTCAAACAACTAAGCCGAAACTCTTTGATTTGTCAAACAACTAAGCCGAAACTCTTTGATTTGTCAAACAACTAAGCCGAAACTCTTTGATTTGTCAAACAACTAAGCCGAAACTCTTTGATTTGTCAAACAACTAAGCCGAAACTCTTTGATTTGTCAAACAACTAAGCCGAAACTCTTTGATTTGTCAAACAACTAAGCCGAAACTCTTTGATTTGTCAAACAACTAAGCCGAAACTCTTTGATTTGTCAAACAACTAAGCCGAAACTCTTTGATTTGTCAAACAACTAAGCCGAAACTCTTTGATTTGTCAAACAACTAAGCCGAAACTCTTTGATTTGCAACACGACACGCGAACTGCTGTACTTGATCACGAACCGAAAACACTTTGCTTTCTCTCTTTGATTTGTCAAACAACTAAACCGAAACTCTTTGATTTGTTGGAGCTCGGCCGAAGTGAAGAGAAAGAAGAGGAGAAGAAGAAGTTGGGGAGGAGCTTTGTTTTTCCCTTTTTATAATCACTCTAAACCCTTTTTCGTGTTTGATACAAATTAGGATTAGTATTTGATACAAACTAGGATTAGTATATTAGAAAAACAAGTTAAGTTAATGGTTTAAAACCATTAACAAAAACCGGCCCCCCTTTTAATTATAATTAGGAAACTTCTAGAATCTCCTAATTACAAATTAAGTCCTCCTTAACTAACGCCGTTAGCTAGTAACCGTTAGTTTTTAACGACCACTCGTTAATTAAATCGTCATCATATTAATTAATCGACAATGGACAATTTAGAATATTTAATAAAATATTCAAAGATTAAACATGCAAATATAGGATACAATTAATATTAAATGAAATCAAACATATCAAGTACTTTATTTCATTATGAAAAATATAAATTGTTTAACATCCCTTATCCAAATACCGAAACAACAGATTTACATGAAATAACTAGCTAATTTAAGTCCTATGCCTTCGGCATGCCTTTCAAGCTTGGGCCTAGACAAAGCTTTTGTGAAAGGATCAGCTAAGTTAAAATCTGTGTGAACTTTGAGTAATTTGATTTCACCTAGTTCGATCTGCTCACGAACATAGTGATATCGTCTAGCATAATGTCTGGCACCCTTCTGAACTCCGGGTTCGTTGGCAATGATTAATGCACCAGTATTATCACTGTACATATCAGTGGGTAAGTCACTTGAGGGGATCACGTCAAGCCCGCTAATGAACTTCCTTATCCAGACTGCTTCCATTACAGCTTCTGAGGCGGCAATGTACTCAGACTCTGTTGCAGACATGGCAACTGTAGTTTGCTTCTTGCTTTTCCAATCCACAGCACCTCCGTTAAGAACGAAGACGAATCCTGACTGAGACTTCGTGTCATCTTTATCAGTTTGAAATCCAGCATCACAGTATCCGGTCACTTTGAGCTCTAAGTCTGGATTTCCTCCATACACCAAAAACATATCTTTAGTAGTCCGTAGGTACTTCAGAATGCTCTTAACAGCAGTCCAGTGACTTTCACCTGGATTCTGTTGATATCGGCTTACGATGTTTTGCGCGAACGCCACATCGGGTTTAGTGCATCTAACCGCATACATAATAGATCCCACAGTCGAAGCATAAGGGACTCTTCGCATACGCTCCACCTCATTAGGTGTAGTAGCACCCTGTTTGACAGATAAACTAAGTCCTTCTTGCATAGGTGTAAACCCACGCTTAGAATTCTCCATCTTGAATCGCTTCAAGACCTTATCAATATAAGCACTTTGACTTAGTCCAATTAATCGCTTTGATCTATCTCGGTAGATCTTGATTCCAAGAATAAATGCCGCTTCTCCTAAATCTTTCATGGCAAAACACTTTCCAAGATGGGATTTAACATCTTGCAACATTGGAATGTGTTTTCCTATGATCAATATGTCATCAACATACAAGACAAGGAAAGTAACATTACTCCCACTAGCTTTGCGATATACACATGGCTCATCGGGATTTTGAACGAAACCAAACTTTTTGATTTCTTCATCAAACCTCTTGTTCCAACTTCTTGATGCTTGCTTTAGTCCATAAATGGACCTTTGAAGCTTGCATACTTTGTTGGGATGTTTTGGATCAATAAAACCTTCAGGTTGATCCATATAGACTTCTTCATCCAAGTAACCATTTAAGAAGGCAGTCTTAACATCCATTTGCCATATCTCAAAGTCATAGTACGCAGCTATGGCTAGAGAATCCTAATAGCTCTAATGTCCGCAACTGGAGAAAAGGTCTCATCATAGTCAACACCGAAACGTTGAGTATAACCTTTCGCCACGAGACGAGCTTTATAGGTGTGTACATTTCCATCCATGTCCGTCTTCTTCTTGAAGATCCACTTACACCCAACAGTTTGAGCATTTTGTGGAAGATCAACCAAGTTCCAGACTTGATTGTCTTTCATGGATTTCATTTCCACCTTCATAGCTTCAAGCCATTTGTCAGATTCTGGATCTGATAATGCAGCTTTGAAATTCGGAGGCTCATCGAGATCTCCTAAAACGTTTTCTTCTACCATCAGACATAATCTGTCAGTAGGACGTTTTGTCCTTTCGGACCTACGAAGTGGAATCGCTTCATCATCATCGACTTGAGGTTCATCACTTTGAACATTCCCCCCCCCAAGTTGATGATTGCTAGGAGCTTCAGAAGGTGACACATCTTCCACTTGAATCTCATCAAGTTCTACAATCCTCCCACTGTTCTCTGGAACTAATTTCTTTTCAAAGAATTCAGCATATCGAGCAACGCGAACAGTGTTTTTGACGGGATCATAGAAGTCGTAACCCATCGTTTCCTTAGGGTATCCGACAAAGATGCACTTAGTAGTTCTGGGTTCAAGTTTGTCAGGCGTATCGCGCTTCACAAGTGCCTCACATCCCCAGACTCTTAAGTAAGACAGATTAGGAACATTTCCATGCCATAATTCATATGGTGTCTTGTCAACCTTCTTGGTTGGAACCATATTGAGAATGCGTACAACAGTCTCTAGAGCATAATCCCAAAACGAAAATGGGAGAGTCGTAAGGGTCATCATAGATCTCACCATGTCTAGCAAGGTTCGATTTCTCCTTTCAGACACTCCATTATGTTGAGGAGTGTATGGAGGAGTAAGCTGTTGGACAATTCCACATGCTTTCAGATAATCCTTAAATTCTTGGCTTAAGTATTCACCACCTCGATCCGAACGAAGAATCTTGATGGTTTTGCCGAGTTGATTTTCTACTTCATTTTTAAACTCTTGAATGTTTCAAACACTTCATGTTTATGTTTAAGCAAGTAAACATAACCATAACGACTGAAATCATCCGTAAAAGTTATGAAGTAGCTAGCTCCTTTTCTTGACACATATCTAAATGGGCCGCAAACATCGGTATGAATGAGTCCAAGAAGATCTTTAGCCCTCTCTGGTTTATTCAGAAAAGGTTTTCTTGTCATTTTGCCGGAAACACATGACTCGCATTTATCAAATGATTCATCATTTAATTGTAAAATCCCTTCACGTTGAAGTCTTTCAATGCGATTTTTGCCAATGTATCCAAGACGACAGTGCCACAGATAAGTAGAGTCCAAGTTAGTCTTGGCTATTTTGCTAACATTATACATTGAATTATTTGAATCACAACCACGCATATCAATTTCATAAATACCATCACAAGCAATAGCATCAAAATAATGAACATTATTTTTAGAAACTGAAATACCATAATCATTAAAAACATTAATGAATCCATTGTCTTTCAACAAAGAAACTGAAACTACACCTCTAGTAATAGAAGGTGCATAATGACAATTGTCTAAAACAATAATTAAACCGGAAGGAAGAACTAAATGATATTCTCCAATAGCTTCAACAGGTGCTGGTAGACCATTGCCCACGAACAGCTGCAAAGCTCCGGGCTTCAGCTTCCTCCTTTTCCTAAGTGCCTATAATTCATTACAGATATGAGTTCCACAGCCAGTGTCATAAACCCATGATTTACGCTTAGTAAAGGAAAATAATTCAATGGTGAAGATACCTGAAGTACTAGCAACGCTAGCTTGCTTCTTCTTCACATTCAACTCGGCAAGATACTTGGGACAGTTCCTCTTCCAGTGCCCTACTTCATTACAATGATGACAGGTCTGGTCTTTAGCCGGAGGGGTTTTCTTTGGTTTGGGGGGATTAGCAGCTTGCTTACCCTTGCCTTTACCATCAAACTTGCCTTTAGCTTGGTGCGATTTCTTAGCTTTCTGGATCCGACCCCCTTTATCATAAGGACATTTGGGTCATTGGCCTTCTTTGGAATCGTCTTCTCATATTCAATGAGCATAGCATGAAGTTCATAGACGCTTTTTTTCATAGAGTGCATGGTATAGTTTTGCACAAAACCCTCATATTCCTTCGTAAGGGATTTGAGAATCATGCCAACTTTTACCTCTTTATGATAAGCATACTCCATCGAATCCAATTTGTCAAAATGCTCTTCATCTTGAGCACATGACTGCTAACCGATTTTCCAGATTCAAGTTTCATGTCATGGAGTTCCATGACTAAGTCGAACAGTTCCACTCCAGCTTGTTTTTCATACAAGGATTTAAGTTCTGTGATCATATCATATGGAGTGTAGAGCTCGAATTGTTTTTGAAGCTCGAGAAACATGCTCGCAAGCATCAAACAACAAACTTCATTGAATCTAGTGTACTGAATCCTATATTCAGCTTTTTCAGCTGCTGTGGATTCAGCACTTGGTTCGGTTGGCCATTGCCTTTCAATGACATCCATGCGTTCCTCAACTCTTAGAACAGTTCTCAGTTGACGATACCAGTCATTGAAATTTGATCCATTAAGCTTTTCTCTTTCAAACATTTGCCGAAAAGCATTGGTGTTTGTGGAAGGATTCATTGCCATCTACAAAACAGATTAAGTTCAAAAATTAGTATTTTCGATAATAAATCCTTAAGAAATCAATTACCCAATGTTTATCAAATAAACAATTAATTTCATTAAGGCTAGGATCCAATTGACATACAATCATTTCATCAGTTGATCTGCTAGAAATGATTGCACTCAAAAGGTAAGTGACGAGCAGTAATTGCATTTTATGTGCAATTCCTAGTAAGAATGGGACCTACAAATCACACTTGATTCATCAAGCGATTTGTAGTCATGTTTTGTCCCATCTTTTGCCACGGGTCAAGGTCTCATCGCTTAACTCGCTTTAAGTCGTCCAACCAAGAACGCGCAAATTTGTCCACCACTGTGTACCAGTGAGTGGGATTTGCCATGCAACTGCCATTTCACCACTGTGTACCAGTGAGTAAAACAACAGCCACAAGTGTCCTTTGCAAGTTGGATGGCAAATGACTTAAGTTGATTGGGTCAATCAATTTGATGTGTGATCAAAACGTTATGTTTGAAGATTCATGCATATCTTCTAAACATAATATGTTTATAAAACTCATTTTTATTGCCTTTAAATACAAAAGAGCTCGGTAGCTCCATTTGAACTCACAAAGAAGCGCAAGGGCAAAGGTATGCGATAAACGCGATTTAAAAACCCGCCCTTTTAGGAGGCTAACGCACTCCGACTTATACCTCTCTTAGAATTTGTTCAAATGGGTGAGCCGGTGTATCTTTTGATTTTAGGGCACCAATTTTATAAACAAATTCTTATTTCGATATATTTAGTCAAGTTTATTTTTCCAAAAACAATTTTGCACACAATTTTCATAAAAAGGCAAAATTAAACTTACTAAATTTACAACTTAACAATTAAGGTAATCAACCTCAATCTGGTCACTATGGTATAAGATTGGCTCCTCTTTCATATGGAAAGAGACCACATACATCAAGTTGCCTTGATTGCGTAAGCCAAAATTTCTATAACAAATTATCTACCATAAAAAAAACAGGATGCTGATCTGGAAAATCCAACAGCTTCACGACCAAATCTGGCACTGAAGAAGGCCGAACTGGGCTTAGAACAAAACATAAAAGTTGTAGCCCTATGAGTCAAGCATCTACTGTAAAGATTTCAGCTTCTAACTCCTTACGGTTGATTAGTTATGATTTTTTAGTGAACTGGTGTCAAACAGTAACTTTCACAAAACATAATCACATTGTCACACAATTAGTTATTCAATTATCTAGCATAATTAACCCTAATGATCAAGATTTCATATCAATATATCTAAGTAATAATCATGAATAATTTGCATGAAAAATTCATGATTTTTACTTCTATTTAACAATTAAATAATTAAAAGTACACCATAAACGCATGCAATTATCACATAATAATGCTTAAAGATCAAAACTTGGAATTAGGGTTTTTAAAAAAAAAATTTTTTTTTTTTTTGGTCAGATCTGATTTCGAAAAAAAAAAAAAAATTATATATTTTTTTTTCATTATTTTATTACAATTAAACAAATTAATTAATAAAATAATCAAAAGAATTACATAAAATTCTAAAAAATATAAAACCCTAACCCCCCTCAAATTTTGATCTTTTTGGTAATTAATTATCACATAGTAGGCTCGTGATACCACTGTTGGGTTATATAACAATTATCAAATTAAATCACAAAGCACGCAGCGGAAAATTAATCTATGTAATTAATTAATTATCCAAGGATAGAAACATGTACCTTTGATTTGAAGAAAAATAAAGTAAGAAACTTTATGAGGATTTGAAGTAAATCCCTCTACGTTTGCACACACGACACACGGATGTACGTATGCTAGTACTTGATCACGAACCGAAAACACTTTGCTTTCTCTCTTTGATTTGTCAAACAACTAAACCGAAACTCTTTGATTTGTTGGAGCTCGGCCGAAGTGAAGAGAAAGAAGAGGAGAAGAAGAAGTTGGGGAGGAGCTTTGTTTTTCCCTTTTTATAATCACTCTAAACCCTTTTTCGTGTTTGATACAAATTATGATTAGTATTTGATACACACTAGGATTAGTATATTAGAAAAACAAGTTAAGTTAATGGTTTAAAACCATTAACAAAAACCGGCCCCCCTTTTAATTATAATTAGGAAACTTCTAGAATCTCCTAATTACAAATTAAGTCCTCCTTAACTAACGCCGTTAGCTAGTAACCGTTAGTTTTTAACGACCACTCGTTAATTAAAATCGTGATCATATTAATTAAATACATTAAATATATTAATTAATATTAAATACATTTGTGTCGAGACGTGTGACCCCGTAGGCTTAAATCATTTCTGGACATACGTTCATTTTTACGTGATCATATACTAACAGCACGTGCCCTAGACAACAAGATGTTGACCATGAGCCGTTACAAGTATTCAGAGGGAAAAACCCCAAGGTTTTGCCATCCCTAAAGATCGAACTCAAGATCTTGGGTAAAACCGGGAGTGCCTCTAACCAACTAGGCTTGGCTCTGTCAACGGTTTGCTTACATGTTTTTTCTTCTTTATATATATTAATTGTAGCATTTCGAGCGAGTTCATGACTAGAAAGTTACAAAAAAATCTAAGAGCTATCTAAGAAACAAATGTAAGTCCACAAGTTAAAAAATTTAGATTTATTTATGCGTATGCATGCATATATAAATATTTGCCACATGATATGTATTGTTAATTTTTTTATTTTTTTTTAACTACTTAAATTGGTTTTCATAGTTCTCAATTTGGCTCTGAAATGAAAATCCGTGTGGATGAGGTTTTGGAGAGAACAAGTTTTTTTATATATGGCCTAATAATTAAGATATTTCTGTGATTTCTTAAATTTTTCCCCTTGTCATGTTTAAAATGTTTATTTAATATGTTTAAAGCCTAATACATTTTATGAGGAAATCAAAATGTCTAATTATCACTAGACCATATAACTTGGTACTAATTGATCGAGCATAAGATTATATTTACGTGGGTTAATTATTGTAAAACAAGTATTAAAGTATTACAGATAGGACATGATTTTGATCGTTGGATTATGATAAAATTAATGAACGAAGATTCATTAAACACAAAATATACATTGATGCACGACGATTTTCATGATGCATGATGATTTTCAATTAACAAAAATACATTGTTTTATTTGTTTACTTTAAAACTTGTTTTATTTAAGTGAAACCTATATCTATATATACTTCTATATATACTATATATCATACAGAGTAAAAATTATAAAGTTACTATTCTGATATTAGTCAAATTATACATGTTAATTTTTATTATACTTTTAATGGGTAATCTCTTTTATTTGTTTGCATTTTTTAGTCGATTTTCATGTTAAAACGTTTTTTTAATTATTTGCATAAGGTTTGTGTAGGTTTTATGCGAAGACATGACATCGAATTCTTCAAACCTGGGGCATGTCGATCCTGAATGAAACTAAACATCATTGATCCTGCTATAGTAGCTAAAGTGACATTTTGATCATGAATATTGGATTTTTGGGATGTACAAGTGAAGTGGATCGTGTCTTGACCCGTCTTTCCATCCTATCTTAACAGCCGCTGCTAAGAAGAGCATAACCTTTTGAACTTTTGTGTTGGTTTTGGTGCAACCGAGCTCACAAGCCCAGCTAGCTAGCACCTCACATCCACATTTAACATTATTTGTGACTTTGAAGAATTCTCATTGGCTCACAAAGCCACAAGTCACAAGCAGCTCGATCTATTTTATTTCTTTTGAGATTGAAGGCTGGGAAAAATAACTTATACGCACAGCTCAAATCTCCATTCCCAATTTCATGGAACTTTATTTATGGTTGACTTTGACTGAAGTCAACGGATCTTGTGGGGAGACTACACGCACCAAAGCATCAAAATACAAGTTGTTTATTTCTGACATATGACTTTGACCAGCACATTTTAGTCTAAACTTGGTGATTTAATTTGGTGGATTTGGTTTGTCAACTGTGAACCAAGAAAAGAAGACTAACCACATTTTCATTCTTTTTTGGGTTTTGAGTACGTCAACCAAAGGAGCCCAAAAAGCCCATTTCTTTTATTTGTTTGTTTGGGCCGTGAACTAGTAGCAGGAGTCAAGTAATAGTCAACAACACTTATTAATTATTATTGCGAGAGTGAAAAATATTTTAGAGGGGGAGCTGCCAGCTGCGTATTATCGATAGAACAGAACAGAACAGAACATCAAAGTGTTTGATAAAATGTCAATTACTGCATTTGAAACCCATTATTCAAGTGAAAAATAGTTTCGTGTTCCAACAGTTCCTTCTAAGTAGACGATACACCAATAGAAATATAGAATCAATGTTAGCATTTGAGAATGCACATCAACTGTTTGATGAAATGTCAGCTTCCTTAATTACTGCATTTGAAACCCATTATTCAAGATTAATGCTTACCTTTAAATGCACTTGATTTGTAATGCCATTGCTTTCGAGTTTCTACACTAATTAGTTATAAATCATATATCTATCAATTTAGCATAATTTCATATTTTGCATGCTTCAGAGTTAGTTACATTACATTAAAGTTTGTTTCTTTTGCAGTATTTGTTGAAGTTTTGATCTCATTGTTTTTGAAAGTATTATGAATATCGGTTCGGTAAGAATAATATCATTTGTTAGTTTAAAGTAAGCAAATTTACATGTGGGTTGTTTTAATGAGTTCATTGTTTGGTATAGTTGAAAAGTAGCGAGGTCGATAGATGTCCTCCAGACATGGCCATGTCATCATCTTTTGCCCGTGCGGTCTACTCTGAGGTGGGCTGGTATCGCGGTTATACATTGTCATGAATTGGATTTATATATGTTGTTCCTATCATGGAGAAAGATGATATATTGGAATTATTAATACTTGGTTTTGATTGGACGTTGTTGATTGTTATTGTAGATCGAAGAGGTTGGATGGGAACATTTGGTGAAGCTGGCCGAAGATTTGTCATTTGTTACTTTTCGTGTTGTGTAAGATCCTTTAGCCTTCATAAACTGTTTTTTAGCTTCTTTTTTTTAATAGCATTTGCACTTTTGTTAAACCATACTACTTGGTCTTTGGCATAAAGAAGGGATTCTTTTTTTGTTTTTTCTTCAAGTAGACGATACACCAATAGAAATATAGAATCAATGTTAGCATTTGAGAATGCACATCAACTGTTTGATGAAATGTCAGCTTCCTTAATTACTGCATTTGAAACCCATTATTCAAGATTAATGCTTACCTTTAAATGCACTTGATTTGTAATGCCATTGCTTTCGAGTTTCTACACTAATTAGTTATAAATCATATATCTATCAATTTAGCATAATTTCATATTTTGCATGCTTCAGAGTTAGTTACATTACATTAAAGTTTGTTTCTTTTGCAGTATTTGTTGAAGTTTTGATCTCATTGTTTTTGAAAGTATTATGAATATCGGTTCGGTAAGAATAATATCATTTGTTAGTTTAAAGTAAGCAAATTTACATGTGGGTTGTTTTAATGAGTTCATTGTTTGGTATAGTTGAAAAGTAGCGAGGTCGATAGATGTCCTCCAGACATGGCCATGTCATCATCTTTTGCCCGTGCGGTCTACTCTGAGGTGGGCTGGTATCGCGGTTATACATTGTCATGAATTGGATTTATATATGTTGTTCCTATCATGGAGAAAGATGATATATTGGAATTATTAATACTTGGTTTTGATTGGACGTTGTTGATTGTTATTGTAGATCGAAGAGGTTGGATGGGAACATTTGGTGAAGCTGGCCGAAGATTTGTCATTTGTTACTTTTCGTGTTGTGTAAGATCCTTTAGCCTTCATAAACTGTTTTTTAGCTTCTTTTTTTTAATAGCATTTGCACTTTTGTTAAACCATACTACTTGGTCTTTGGCATAAAGAAGGGATTCTTTTTTTGTTTTTTCTTCAAGTGACAAGAAGGAACGAGTTCATGTGCTAGAGATTATGTTGGATAAATCTTATCCGAATTGCCCACCGTCAGTTTCTGCTGTTAGTCATCTACAACCTTTTTAGTTTTCTGTACTCCAGTCCAAACAATGTTATAATTCATGACTAAAAGTTTAATCCGTTCATCAGGACGTGCCTTACTTGTTCAATTTGGAATGGTCAACGAATTCAAGACTTAAGGATGTTGTAAAGCAATTTAGACAGGTACATTAGTCTTGTAGTATGTTATCCTAGATTTATCAAAGTTCGATTATCCTGTAATGAAAGATGTGATGTCTTGGTTGATGCAGCATCTGAAGAAGTTTCAACTATTTTGGTCCATAGTGGAAGATATTGACCAAACTCTTTCGGTTTGTGATTCAGCACAGTTGCATCGTGGCACATCATTCCGCCATATCAACATTGGTAACTTGATTTGCCTGATAAAGTTCATCGACTCCTCCTTTATTGTGAGAAGTGATTTATCTCTTTGCATTTTCTTTTTTTCAGGGAATGATTGCTCTATCATATTATTTATACATGTCAATGAGCCAGGATCTTTACCGGAGTATGAATGAGTGATATTTAGGATACTACTTGCAATAGTTACCTTTGTTAACTCTTATTTTTTATATGGAAATATGTTCTATGTTCTGGCAGGTGTCGTTTTATGGGCTCAGATGAAAAGATAAACTTACTAAGGGATAAATGGCAGAGGAATCGAAAGAAATGGTATTTGTTCAACACTCTTTTCTGCATACTGTTTTTTCTAGTTCTCTAATTAATCCAAGTCATGACTTCTCTCTAAATTGTGAAGTAACTAACATATATTCAACATGTTCCAATATGATGTGTTAGATTTGTTCTCAACTTCTATGCTTAGTCTTTTTTTTGCTAAATCAGTGTTCGCATCTTTGAGTGCCAAAATCCAAATCCAATGTGTGAAATTAGTCTTTTGTTTTAGCATGTATCTGTCTTCAAAGACCAGATTTTTTTCCACAGTACTTATACGTATTTAAAATAAAGTAAATACGTATAACTTATTAATCATGTAATGTAGATTGACAAACACATTGTTATGAGAATAAACTGTTAATCTAACTAAGTACGACCCATTACTAGTGCTGGCTAAATAATCAGGTGGAGCAGTCTGGATAAGATGTCAAAACAGATCCATTTTGTACGGGTCAATACATGTCAGACTGGGTTGAGCCGAGATACTTTTTTGTCAAACTTTTTGTATTTTTTTTTAAATTATGTAGTCCGTCAAATATGAATACAAAAGTTAGATTATTTGATATATAATATTCATTGGTTTTTTGAATAAATTTATTGAGGGGTTTTATGCATTGGATATACACTTTTAAGAATTTCTGCGGCTTTCACCACATGTAACCGGTTTGGCCCTTTTCTTTTTAAGCTTAGATTTCGTACTTTACCCGTCAAAGCTTCATGACCAAATTATTAATTCTTAACTACAGTCCGGGATGCTGATTTTGGTCCAGCTTGTCTGACCAAGTCGTAATCATGTTTAAGAGGTAGTAGTGTAGTACTGTCTGCTATATTAATAAATTTGCAAGCAATGCTATCATTTAGAGATGGACATGCTACTTCAATTAATTACATGAAGCCTTAGGAAGTATTCTATCTACATAGGAAAAAATGATAGTAAAAGCATTAATCTTTTTTCACCCAAGTTTAACTTCAGCAGCTTAGTATGGATCATGAAACACGAGTCTTGACTATGTTTAGAGAGTTAGCTATAAGTAAGTCCAGGCCTCTCATCCCTATTAGATAAAACCAAGGCTTAAAGAAGAATAGACCAGGATCGTCACCTCAGGAGCTCTTAAAACTATCAAGAATGCTATCAAAGACTTTCAGCATGCAGATTTAAGAACTTAGTATGGATTGATATTGGACTATATTGAAAATTGATTTATCATGTCATCATCTTTTCTAATTAATCTTACGCTAGTGTATTTTTGAACAACTCCAAAACTCTGGTTCTATATGCTTGTTCTCATTGGCACATCCAATATATAAACATCGGGGGCAACCACCCCTGATGACCAAAATTTTTTAATGTAGAAATATCATATTTATGTATATCATCATGCTTTTGTTTCCTAATGCCTTCAAATTTTTAAGCCAAATTCTTTTTTGCCCTCAATGATCCAAGTTGGCAATTTCCTGAATCCGCCTCTACTTGTTCTGTATGTTATTTAGGACAAAAGAAAAAGTATTTGCTGAAAATCTAGCAAACTTGTTGGAGTTTCAACTTCCTGGACCTCTAGGTGTTGAGAAAAATGATCAGCAAATAGAATGTGGAATCTGCTATTCACAATTTCTCCCAACAGGTATGTATTGGTGCCTTTCAATCCTTTTTCTTGCATAAACTTCTGTCAGCTGACATGGTGTTTTGTATTATAGATGACGAACTTGGATCTAAAAGTGGAGGCAGAACAGATTATACCTGTGAAAATAGTACCTGCAGCAAGGCTTTTCACAGTGTTTGCCTTGAGGATTGGTTGCGTTCCATCACTACAACAAGGCAGTATGTAATTACTACTCATATATCATCTAAATTCATCTGTTCCATTTGGTCAACATCATCACTGACTTAAGTTACTGTTGTGCATGGTTCTTATAATGCCAGGTCATTTGATGTTTTATTTGGGAATTGTCCATATTGCTCGGAGGCAGTTGCGGTCAAAATCGGCACAAGAAAATAGATCATTTTCTGCTTACAGTTCCCATTTCATGAAATCAAGATATTGAGGTCAGCAGCATGTGTATTTTTTCTAAGCCTTGGATAGATTTTATTCTTATCCAAAAATATGCTTTTTGCACCAAAGTAGAAATAGTGGAGGGGCATTTCACGGGTAAAAATTTGCCTTAGCCAAAGAGAAAAGATCATCAAGCCTATCAAATGTTAATCATTGTGGAAAATGTATTAATCTTAAAACCTTTTCAAGATTATTTAAGTTGTTAGACCCAAAATTTGCATAAAGGTATAGGAATGGGGAAAAGTAAAAGCTTTTATTCACATAAAAGAAGCATATAGTACCCATATCACATTTTCTTTTCACAGTTATGACCCATACATTATTTTTGTCCTTCAAGATGCCGCAATTATAGTCACACCAGTTTTTTTAATGCATAATTTACTTTTCTTACACCCTCCAATCAACAATACAATTCATTTAATGAAAAAGGAATTTAAATTCCGGCCATACATTCTGGTGGTGTAATGGGATTCCGGCGTTTGTCTGTACAATAATCATAAACCATGTGGTTCACACGGACCCATCTATAACGGTGCGCAGCAACAGAGTCCAGGGATTGATAGGTGGTACCCTCCCACCAATTGGATGGGCTAGAGGTACACGTAGCGGGACCGGGGATTGTGCAGCCTTCAATGTCAAAGTTTTTGTAGTATGCATAAAAGGGTGCTTTATTCCAATCTATTTTTTCAAGCCCACCCCTTGTTGCCCAATCATCTGCTTCCCACAATGTTGAGTACACTCCCATTGGCTGCATTTTTGGGAATGGAATTCCCTTAGCCTCATTATTTTTGTATACTCTGATAGGGACTTCATCCACATAAAACCTGTACATATACATGATCATATTAGGTACTTCTTACTTATATAACTCAATTGAATTATTGGATTTTAGCCATAAGTTATTGTACTATGCAACTTACACCACATGTTGATGGTTCCACAGAATAGAGTAAGTATGGAAGTCAGCGGCAGGGTCGAACCACAGGTTTATTCTTTGTTCCCTATCACCTTTCCCATGAGCGTATACATTGGTCTGAACCGAGTATGGCTGCCCTGTTCGATTCCCCAAAAACTCAAAATCCAGCTCATCACGAATTTCATTAGTATCCGAATTCATCTGCCATGAAAACCATGTTTTTATGGAAAAAAGCTCTCATATGTAGCAAGTTTTTTGTCGTATATTTTTGGTTAAAGATTTAAGAATCTTACATAAAAGGCGGTTACAGTGCCTGCAGAATCGCCTGGAATAAGTTTTATCTTCATGCTTACATGTCCAAACAGATATTTGCTTTTTGAAGCAAAACCACAACCTGTATCACAAAATCATATCAACGAGGCGAAAAACTCAGTAACATTGAAATGAAAGGTGGAATGTAGCTATAAACCTGAATTTTGGTCAAGGAGAAGTTGGATGGCCCTTCCACCATCGAGTTGCTTGATATGAGAATCCGACCATGTTACATGAAAATCCTGCAAGAATGTAGCCGGTTTGGTGTTTGCCACATGGGTCAATGTCACTAACCCAATTAGGACAGTAGTCAAAACAATGTGGTTACAAAATCGTATCGACGAATATGTCATTTTGGGTGTGTGTTTCGTGTGATCATGTTGTATATAGAAGGATGTATATATAGGCATATATTGAGGATCACTAGAGCTGTGTGTGGGGACTCATAATTCTATATCTCTACAGGGATGGGGACCCTTTAATAAATCCTTTCTTTTCCCTCCCCTTTTTTTAACAGCCAAATTGGAAAGTGATGGATACAAAGATGAGCTGAAATCATAATGAAAAGAATTCCACCATCTACTGTAAGATAAAAAGTAGAAATTTTTTTACACAAAGGATTTAAATCACATAATGGGGGTTGCTGAATGGGTCATAGAACAATAAAAGATAGATAAGATAACATAGATTAACATATGAATGACCAGACATTGTGATGTTAAACATGCTGAGTAAATATTTTTTCTTTGTTGGTGTATATGAATGACTATTCGAACATTGTGTACACTTATTGCGTGCCTAAATGATGAATGCATTTTGCGTGAACAGTTTGTACGAAAACACTGAAATTATCTCCCATATATATCCATTGAATGTTGCTTTTCTGATACGTCTTTGTGTTTTTCAAACAACATATAGAACGTCTATTACTTTGTAAGACCGTTATGAGTTAAGACAGAAATGCCTTACTCCTATTTGGTCAGTAACTTCAACTTATAGTTCTGCAACCACCACACCACCGTTACCATTGTCGCCGCTATCACCATCGCAGTTGTATCGCGTGGACATCCGTCTAGTATTTCATAAAACTTCGAGTGTAATAAATGTATATTTGAATTTAAAATGAAAGTTTAGTTTGATAAATGCTATGGTGATACAAGTTAGTAAAACTCTCTTGAGGTTTGAGAGCGTCCAGCGTCGGTCTCCAAGCACTTTGGGATGCTCGGCGTATGTGGCTTTGGAGTCATCGGCCTCGTCCACCATGTTTGAATTAGAGGTATCCGACAACGATTATATAGGTTAAACTGACAGGAGTGGTAAAAACGTAGTGTCCAACATCCGTAGACATTTAGCAATAAAATCCTTTTGTTTTTTTAACAGCGAGTTAGGAGTTAGGAGTTACTGATAATGCTCTTTTATATACATAAATAAATAAATAGCCTTTAGGTTTGGAAATTCAATATTTGTAATAAATAAACCTGAATTTGTCCTTGCCGTCATATTCATTGTTATGTTAAAACCCTATTAAATATACTTTTCATTGTCCTTCTAATCGAAAAAATATACAGTAATAGATCTAGCTGAATTTCGTTTCTTGTTGAAATTACGATACCGTAGCAGTGAACGGGCCTACCAACAAACCTTTATTTATGGCATGTCAAAACACAAATTATTGATGGAAAAGTTAAAATGAAGTGACATTTTTTCATAAATTATACTTTAGTAATCTGCCTAAAGACGGAGTAAAACAATAGCGTGACATATACTCATAATTTATTATAAATGTCTCTCAGTTATAAGAAAAATGATAAACATAGCCGGTAATAACCTTTATATGTATAAATAAATGATCTACTCGTTAAATATAATTACTATTCACCATCTAAGTTTAAGTATGTATTATGAGAGAAAGTTCAATCTTTAATGCTTGTAATACGTCCATAATATTAGACTCCGACAAAATACCAGAACAAAAGATTACATCAAGAGAAATGCAAGAATAGGATAAAACCAATTTTAGATTTTCCACAAGGTCAAGAATATATATATAGCATGCTTTCGATCGTTAATTCTAGGCTTCCGGTAATTATCTCACACATTTCCTAATAAGTACTACGTGCTACATATTAAATTTAGGGTTCCTTTTGATTTTACATTGTGGGACATTACTAACCACTAAGACACCCAATAATTACAAGTTTCGTATCAACTCGACACAATTACTTTAACTTTATGTCAACCTATTTTGGCTTTTACTAATCATTGTTTACATTGTATTATTATTGGTACTGAAATTTGGTGCATATTTAATATCGATAATGAATTCATTTAAACTTCAACCTTCCACCTTGATTATCGACATGCATGAGAGATATATACTTAAATGGGAAAATGTTTAATGCAGTTAACTGCACACTTATTTGTGAAGCAAAGGTGGAAACAAGGATTGGTTTGATATTAATTAAGAAGATAAAGGATTCAAATGTATATGATTTTTATAACTCTATATATAATATATATTATTACACAGATAAATTTATTTAGCCATAGTAAATATAAATTTGATCAAGTAAATTACAGTGGTATACCAAGACGGATTTATTCACATTGAAGTGAGGGAAAAGCCCCCAGGTACCCAAAAGTTTTTGGCGTGCTTTATATACGAGGCTTGTTAGGCCCCTCCCAACGAAAAGTTATCTCGGCGTGGAAACAATTGGGACGAAAGTATCCCGGGGCGTTTTCTGGGGGGTTTTGCCGTGTGGAGAACGAAGGAGAAAAAGTCAGGGTGAGGTCAAGCAGGTTTTCAACCAATAATAACAAAAAAGGATTTGTTCTTTTATGATATAATAAATAATTTAAAGAAAATGTAATAAAAGATATGGTTGGCAATGGTGTATCTTAAGAATAAAAATTAAAAAAAATGACATTGATAGACAGTAAAAAGGAGAGAAGGAAAATGTTTGAATTGCGAGACGCCTTGTAATTTGATGCTAGTAGTTATTTTTAATATATTTTGTCCTTAAACAACAAATTAAAAGAGCCTTTTCATCAGAAACGAAATGCAGATATACACATTGCTAAAAAAGAGTAGAAAGACCATAAGATCATTAAGATGGGTTCTTGTCTCACATAGAAAAGGATGTAAAGTAGTATGTACTTACTATTGTTTGTGCATTATAAATGTAGGCTATCGGACCCCTACAACAACTAAATTTGGAAATTGGCTAAGATTTTAAGAGATTAGCATTAGCTATTTGAAATAAGTTAACAAGTGACATAATATAATTTGGAATATACCAATATAATATTTGTAATGGAAACCTTCCAATAATATTTATACATCTTTCTTTTCTCATAAACTTTTGCAAGAATAACAAAGAACGCGAAGATATCAATATTTTATGAAGGTACACTAACATATAATCAATTGACATCAATACAAGAATAACGCTGTTGAAAAGAGCTCCTTGAAATCTTGTTCAACTTAAAATATAACAAAATTTTAATTTACTTTTAAAATTTTATGTTAGCTTTAATTTAGTTTTATATTTTTTTGTGTTTTTAGTGGTTGTTATTATTATTTTGTAGTACTATTATGTAATGTTTTTAGTTTTAATAGAAGTTTAGTTAAAAAGTCAAATAAATATGAAAATGTAGTATGGATGGGATGCCAACAAAATTAAAAAATGGGTATGAAAAAGATAAAAGTGAAGTAACGAAGATTAGTTGGAAGTGAAGCATAAGATTTCATCCTTTGATCGGTGTGTCATGGGATGCCAATTGCCAACCCTCACATGTTAATATTTTACATGATACATAATCTATCCTGTCTCGTAATAAAAAGGTAAGTAAATTGTTAATTAAACTTTATCCAAAATGATTAAAAAATAAATTTAATGACAAATTAAAGTATTCTATTGTTATACTCTTAAACTAACTCGAATGTCTACTTAACAAAAAATACTTGAAAATACCCTCTCTCAATACTTGAACCTGGTAGGAATACAATGAGCCTTCTAACCCCTATTGGCCAAAATATATACACACATGACACAAAAACACAACCTATGACCAACATGATAAACTGAAATGGTGTTCAACTTATGAATTAAAGGTATACGAATAGAAGGTGATATATGGAATGGATATTTGGTAACAATTGTTTTCTGTAAAAAAAAAACTTGAAAGTTGCATTACTTGAAAATGGGAAATACATGAAACTAAATAGATGAAGGAAATAGAAAATAACTACCCACTAACAAAGTGGTCCACTATCCTACATTTAAGCAAAACATGGAAGTAACTACTAAAAAGTAAATAACCAAATAAAAACTTGCAGCTGAATTCCCCACGTTGGTATGACCAATTCTTGAGCAGCATCATTGACTTGTACACCAACGTATAACAATAAGCAGCGGCAACAACAGTAGATGTTGACTTTTATCACTCCCTCTCAACATCTGCTTTACCAAGATTCATCAGCCTGCACAATTTCAATAACCTGGGACTCGACAAGCTCTTCGTGAACACATCAGCCACTTGTTCAATAGTATTAATCTGCTTCAAATTAATGTCTCCCTTCAATACCTTCTCACGAATATAATGGTAGTGAACCTCAATATGCTTAGTTCGAGCATGAAAAACCGGGTTTTGTGCAAGTTTGATAGCTGAAGTATTGTCACAAAACAGGTCGACTTGACCTCCAACATTCTGCCCCAATTCATTTAGCAGCTGGACTAACCATGTGCATTCCTGGGCCGCCATAGCTGCAGCCCTATACTCCGCTTCGGTAGTAGACAAAGATACGGTTGGTTGCCTTTTGCTACACCATGACACCGCGCTTGAACCATACAGAAACATATAACCAGTCGTAGACCTCCTCTCATTTAGATCACCAGCATAGTCAGCATCACAGTACCCGACTAACTCCGGGTCATGCTCCCTCTTAAACCACATACCCTGACCAATGGTAGACTTCACATACCTTAGTACCCGGCGTAGAGCAATGAGATGGGGTTGTCTAGGTGACTGCATATAACGGCTCAGCACACCTACAGCAAAAGAAATGTCTGGCCTTGTCAAAGTAAGGTAGATCAGACTACCTACAAGCCTTCGGTACTCAGTTGGATCTTCTAATTCTCTGCCCTTATCTGCATACAATTTAGTCCCACTTTCCATAGGTGTAGCAGCTCCCTTACATAAACTCATATTGAATTTATGTAGTACATCAGTGACATATTTGGTCTGATGTAGCATAATATCATCATTCAAATACAACAACTCTAATCCAAGAAAGTGAACAAGCTTACCAAGATCTTTCATCTTGAAACGAATGCACAAATTCACCTTAAGCTGCTTAATCTCTTCTTCTATGTCACCAGTTATAATTAGATCGTCCACATACACGAGCACCACCACGACACCACAACCAACCTGCTTAACAAAAACACTTGTATCGGCATTAGTAAATGCAAACCCATTCTGTTCAAGAAATTCTCCTATTTTCCCGAACCATGCCCGAGGCGATTGCTTTAGCCCATAGATCGCCTTCTTAAGCTTACACACATATTCGGGTTTTTCAGGGTCTATAAACCCCAAGGGCTGCTCCATAAATATAGTATGCTCCAAGTCTCCATATAGGAATGCGTTGCTCACATCCATTTGCCACAACGCCCACTTCTTACTCACAGCTATAGCAAGTAATACCCGAATAGTTGTTAGCTTTGCCACTGGACTAAACGTGTCCTCATAATCCAGACCATACTGTTGAGTGAAACCCCTTGCCACGAGTCGAGCCTTGTACCTATCCACGGTTCTATCAGGTCGTTGCTTCAACTTATATACCCATTTACACGAGACCAACTCTTTATCTACAGGCTTAGGAGTGAGTTCCCAAGTTTGATTCCCCAAAAGTGCAGTCATTTCCTCTTTCATAGCTGCTACCCACTCCGCCTTTTTACTGGCTTCAATATAATCCTCGGGTTCACTTAATTCTTCTACAACCACAGCAACATTGGCATACCTAGGATTTATCTTTCTTACCCGATCTGAACGTCTCAAAGGTAACACCGGTTCCTCACCATCATCATTAACTCGACTATTTTCTCCATCTTCAACACTGCCTGTTTCATCACCATTCACATTCAAGTTAACTTGTGAGTTGTGCAGTTCCTTTTTGAGCTCTTCTGTGTCAGGTAACACCATATTATCAGCAGACCACCATGCTGAATTTTCATCAAAGATAACATTCCTTGACACACGAATATCTCCTGTACTCGGGTCACAGCACCGCCAACCTTTCCTCTCTGAATCGTACCCTACAAAGATACGCCTAACAGCTTTCTTGTCCATCTTATTACGAAGATGGTTTGGTATGAATACGTAACACACACAACCAAAAACACGAAAGTAACTCACAGTTGGCTTTTCACCCGTTAGCTTTTCATAAGGAGATAAATAATTCAGTGATTGAGAAGGTAACCTATTTATCACATACCCAGCTGTACACATTGCCTCAGCCCAAAACTTCCCGGGCATGTTCTTGCTATGTAACATGCTTCTTGTTACCTCTCCCAAGTGACGATTCTTACGCTCAGCGACTCCGTTTTGCTGAGGCGTATTAGGGCACGTTAATTGAAGCCTAACACCATTTTTCTTTAAGTAATCACTGAATTCAAATGCCAAGTATTCACCTCCATTGTCTGATCGGAGGCATTTAACCTTTCGTCCAGTCAATAATTTAGCATCTTGCTCAAACACTTTGAACTTAGTGAACACCTCAGACTTCTCCTGCATAAAATACAACCACACAAAACGGGAGTAGTCATCAATAAATGTTACCATATACTTTAGTCCCCCGAATGACAGTTGCTTGATTGGCCCGAACACATCAGAGTGAACCAGATCAAGAGGTGCAGTTGACTTGGTATCGGATGAGTGAAACGGCAGTTGTTTAGCCTTCCCGTATTGACAACCAGAACACACCCAGTCCTTGTTAATCTCTAATTTTGGAAGCCCATTAACAAGTTTCCTGTCCATCATCAGGCCCATTTTCTCATAGCCTACATGGCCCATACGTTGATGCCATATATCAACACTTTTAGACCCCTTTGCCTTCTCCACATATGCCGACTCAGCAGCAAGGAGATACACATTTTCAACTTTCTCACCCTTCAAAATTGGAATTGACAAAGTTTTAAAATGCTTGAATACCTGGACATCGGTTGGACCAAACAACACATAGTGCCCATCATTGGTCATTTGAGGCACTGAAATCAAGTTTTTCTTCACCCCTGGTACATGGTATGCATCTTTTAATGTCAGCACATGTTCTCCATTATCTCCTGGAAATGCCACATCGCCCATATGTGCTATGGAATACTTTGCGTTATCTGCTAGAACCACCACACGGCTCCCTCCATATTTGATTGGTTTGCTCAGACGATTCTTATCACCAGTCATGTGATTGGAGCACCCCGAGTCCATAATCCAATCATCAAGTTTGTTCTTTTGACATTCAGTAGTGGCGGCAAACGCCACATCTTGGACAACCTAGGCAACATATGCCTCGGCATCCCAACTTTCCTCTTCGTTAGTTGCTACTGCGTTCCCTTCCTCCTCCTTTGCACGACAATTACGAGCAATGTGGCCTCTATTCCCGCATTTGTAGCATTTTACAGATTTCTTTTTGTTTGATTTGTACCGGCTTTTATCACTTTTGCCTTCCTTTTGTTCACCAACATCTCCTTTGCCTCCTGACGAACTTGAAGGCTTATTCTTCTCATGGTCACGAGAAAAATTTTTGTAGTTGTTTCCTTGTCGCCCCTTGCCTTTGCTTCTATCTGCATACAGAGCTTCCACTTCATTCTTGGAGGAATTTGAGGTTGAAGACGAACCAACACTCAATGTTCCCATTTGCTTGGCTAAGGCCTCTTGGCTGGCTAACAGATTCTCAAACTCTCCCAAAGAAGGTTGTGTTGGCCATCCATGGATTGCTGAAACAAAGGATCTAAATTCTGGCCTCAATCCATGGATAATAATCCGTTTCTTACGAGCATCTCCAATGGCCGCTTCTTCATCCAGGTCCCCGATCTCCCTACACAAGGTTTTCACCTTGTGAAAGTATTGAGCAATCGTCAACTCATTTTGTCTTATGCCCAATAGCTCGTTTTCTAACAATTGAAGACGAGCATCATTCTTTTTAGTCAACAATTCGGCCAGTGTATCCCACGCAGCTTTTGGACTTCCTGCATCTTTTATATGCTCCAGCAGATCCTCTTCAACGGTTGTCTTGAGTATGAACATAGCCTTCCCAGCCTTAACTTTCCACTTACGCAGAGCACCATCGGCATTGTCTCTAGGAGCAACAACATCGCTACCTTGCACCACTTCCCATAAGTCTTGACCCTGCAAATATGAAGATAAATATGTGGACCAAATGTTGTAGTTTTGGTTGTTTAATTTCTTCACGCCTCCGATTAATTGCAAGTCTGACATTGTTTTAAAAGTGGCTCTGATACCACTTGATAAACTGAAATGGTGTTCAACTTATGAATTAAAGGTATACGAATAGAAGGTGATATATGGAATGGATATTTGGTAACAATTGTTTTCTGTAAAAAAAAACTTGAAAGTTGCATTACTTGAAAATGGGAAATACATGAAACTAAATAGATGAAGGAAATAGAAAATAACTACCCACTAACAAAGTGGTCCACTATCCTACATTTAAGCAAAACATGGAAGTAACTACTAAAAAGTAAATAACCAAATAAAAACTTGCAGCTGAATTCCCCACGTTGGTATGACCAATTCTTGAGCAGCATCATTGACTTGTACACCAACGTATAACAATAAGCAGCAGCAACAACAGTAGATGTTGACTTTTATCACAACAAGCTTCCAAAAATCGGATCGATTTTTAATGAGCGTGCATGATAATAGTGTGATTGTTAGATCGATTAGATTGCAAAATTAGTTATATTCCTTGACACACCCCATTTCAATATTATTGGTAATTTTCTCATTAGATCGAATCTTCTTATTTAAATTTGCTTTTTGATCGATTTATATATATGATTTGGATTGGATATATATATTTGGATTTATGAATAACCGACAGTCACGATTGCTTGTAAAATCACAATGCATGGATTAACACATGTATTTCATAAAGATGATAGATATTAAGAATGTAATCATGTCTTAATTAAGGTCACACTGTGTTTAGTTCGATCAATGTTTATGATATTTATATACATACAATCTGTTTGTTAACTTAGATTTGTTTCAGCTGATCACTCGTGATTTTTCTTTGCTATATTGTGATAATCGATCAGATTCACTTAATTAATATGCGATATAGATTTCGATAAGGTTTTTGGTTAATATACTTGCAGGAATATAATTAAATTAAAGTGAATTAAAGGTGGCTCGGTTTGGTTCTTGTTGGTTTTAAGACTAAATTAATCATGTTTAGGCAGTCACCACGTAAGAATGGACGTAACAAAGGGGTGAAAGTAAAGCATGTTGTTAAGATATCTTTGTTGCTTGGTGTGAGCATATGGCTGCTTTACCAAGTCCATCATTCTGATGACAAGAAAGTGTCGGTCACAACTGTTAGTATATGATCACGTAAAAATGAACGTATGTCCAGAAATGATTTAAGCCTACGGGGTCACACGTCTCGACACAAATGTATTTAATATTAATTAATATATTTAATGTATTTAATTAATATGATCACGATTTCAATTAACGAGTGGTCGTTAAAAACTAACGGTTACTAGCTAACGGCGTTAGTTAAGGAGGACTTAATTGTAATTTGGTAATTAAATTAAGTATTCTAGATTATTCTAGAATAGGGGGCCGGTTTTGTTAATGAGTTTTTAACTCATTAACTTAACTTGTTTTTCTATAATTCTAATCTATATCAAATACTAATCCTAATTTGTGTCAAACACGAAAAGGGTTTAGAGTGATTATAAAAAGGGAAAAACAAAGCTCCCCCCTAACTTCTTCCTCCTCCTCTCCTTCCTCTTGGTTTCGGCCGAGCTTCCCAAAGACAAAGAGTTTCGAGTTTTGGTTGGTTCGATTATTAGGGAGAATAACAAAGGTTGTTCGGTTCGTGATCAAGTACTAGCATACGTACATTCGCGTGTCGTGTGTGCAAACGTAGAGGGATTTACTTCAAATCCTCATAAAGTTTCTCACTTTATTTTTCTTCAAATCAAAGGTACATGTTTCTATTCTTGGTTAATTAATTAATTACATAGATTAATTTTCCGCTGCGTGCTTTGTGATTTAATTTGATAATTGTTATATAACCCAACAGTGGTATCACGAGCCTACTATGTGATGATTAATTACCAAAAAGATCAAAATTTGAAGGGGGGTTAGGGTTTTATATTTTTTAGAATTTTATGTAATTCTTATGATTATTTTATTAATTAATTTGATTAATTGTAATAAAATAATGAAAAAAAATATATATAATTTTTTTTTAATTTCGAAATCAGATCTGACCAAAATAAAAATAAAAAAATTTTTTTTTTAAACCCTAATTCCAAGTTTTGATCTTTAAGCATTATTATATGATAATTGCATGCGTTTATGGTGTACTTTTAATTATTTAATTGTTAAATAGAAGTAAAAATCATGAATTTTTCATGCAAATTATTCATGATTATTACTTAGATATATTGATATGAAATCTTGATCATAAAGGTTAATTATGCTAGATAATTGAATAATTAATTGTGTGACAATGTGATTATGTTTTGTGAAAGTTTCTGTTTGACACCAGTTTACTAAAAAAATCATAACTAATTAACCGTAAGGATTTGGAAGCTGAAATCTTTACAGTAGATGATTGACTCATAGGGCTACAACGTTTATGTTTTGTGCTAAGCCCAGTTCGGCCTTCTTCAGGGCCAGATTTGGTCGTGAAGCTGCTGGATTTTCCAGACCAGCATCTTGTTAATTTATGGTAGATAATTTGTTATAGATATTTTGGCTTACGCAATCAAGGCAACTTGATGTATGTGGTCTCTTTCCATATGAAAGAGGAGCCAATCTTATACCATAGTGACCAAATTAGGTTGATTACCTTAATTGTTAAGTTGTAAATTTAGTAAGTTTAATTTTGCCTTTTTATGAAAATTGTGTGCAAAATTGTTTTTGGAAAAATAAACTTGACTAAATATATCGAAATAAGAATTTGTTTATAAAATTGGTGCCCTAAAATCAAAAGATACACCGGCTCACCCATTTGAACAAACTCTAAGAGAGGTATAAGTCGGAGTGCGTTAGCCTCCTAAAAGGGCGGGTTTTTAAATCGCGTTTATCGCATACCTTTGCCCTTGCGCTTCTTTGTGAGTTCAAATGGAGCTACCGAGCTCTTTTGTATTTAAAGGCAATAAAAAGAGTTTTATAAACATATTATGTTTAGAAGATATGCATGAATCTTCAAACATAACGTTTTGATCACACATCAAATTGATTGACCCAATCAACTTAAGTCATTTGCCATCCAACTTGCAAAGGACACTTGTGGCTGTTGTTTTACTCACTGGTACACAGTGGTGAAATGGCAGTTGCATGGCAAATCCCACTCACTGGTACACAGTGGTGGACAAATTTGCGCGTTCTTGGTTGGACGACTTAAAGCGAGTTAAGCAGCGAGACCTTGACCCGTGGCAAAAGATGGGACAAAACATGACTACAAATCGCTTGATGAATCAAGTGTGATTTGTAGGTCCCATTCTTACTAGGAATTGCACATGTAATGCAATTACTGCTCGTCACTTACCTTTTGAGTACAATCATTTCTAGCAGATCAACTGATGAAATGATTGTATGTCAATTGGATCCTAGCCTTAATGAAATTAATTGTTTATTTGATAAACATTGGGTAATTGATTTCTTAAGGATTTATTATCGAAAATACTGATTTTTGAACTTAATCTGTTTTGTAGATGGCAATGAATCCTTCCACAAACACCAATGCTTTTCGGCAAATGTTTGAAAGAGAAAAGCTTAATGGATCAAATTTCAATGACTGGTATCGTCAACTGAGAATTGTTCTAAGAGTTGAGGAATGCATGGATGTCATTGAAAGGCAATGGCCAACCGAACCAAGTGTTGAATCCACAGCAGCTGAAAAAGCTGAATATAGGATTCAGTACACTAGATTCAATGAAGTTTGTTGTTTGATGCTTGCGAGCATGTCTCCCGAGCTTCAAAAACATAACTTTTTGATCACACATCAAATTGATTGACCCAATCAACTTAAGTCATTTGCCATCCAACTTGCAAAGGACACTTGTGGCTGTTGTTTTACTCACTGGTACACAGTGGTGGACAAATTTGCGCGTTCTTGGTTGGACGACTTAAAGCGAGTTAAGCAGTGAGACCTTGACCCGTGGCAAAAGATGGGACAAAACATGACTACAAATCGCTTGATGAATCAAGTGTGATTTGTAGGTCCCATTCTTACTAGGAATTGCACATGTAATGCAATTACTGCTCGTCACTTACCTTTTGAGTACAATCATTTCTAGCAGATCAACTGATGAAATGATTGTATGTCAATTGGATCCTAGCCTTAATGAAATTAATTGTTTATTTGATAAACATTGGGTAATTGATTTCTTAAGGATTTATTATCGAAAATACTGATTTTTGAACTTAATCTGTTTTGTAGATGGCAATGAATCCTTCCACAAACACCAATGCTTTTCGGCAAATGTTTGAAAGAGAAAAGCTTAATGGATCAAATTTCAATGACTGGTATCGTCAACTGAGAATTGTTCTAAGAGTTGAGGAATGCATGGATGTCATTGAAAGGCAATGGCCAACCGAACCAAGTGTTGAATCCACAGCAGCTGAAAAAGCTGAATATAGGATTCAGTACACTAGATTCAATGAAGTTTGTTGTTTGATGCTTGCGAGCATGTCTCTCGAGCTTCAAAAACAATTCGAGCTCTACACTCCATATGATATGATCACAGAACTTAAATCCTTGTATGAAAAACAAGCTGGAGTGGAACTGTTCGACTTAGTCGTGGAACTCCATGACATGAAACTTGAATCTGGAAAATCGGTTAGCAGTCATGTGCTCAAGATGAAAAGCATTTTTGACAAATTGGATTCGATGGAGTACGCTTATCATAAAGAGGTAAAAGTTGGCATGATTCTCAAATCCCTTACGAAGGAATATGAGGGTTTTGTGCAAAACTATACCATGCACTCTATGAAAAAGAGCGTCACCGAACTTCATGCTATGCTCATTGAATATGAGAAGACGATTTCAAAGAAGGCCAATGACCCAAATGTCCTTATGATAAAGGGGGGTCGGATCCAGAAAGCTAAGAAATCGCACCAAGCTAAAGGCAAGTTTGATGGTAAAGGCAAGGGTAAGCAAGCTGCTAATTCCCCCAAGCCAAAGAAAACCCCTCCGGCTAAGAAAGAGCATCCGGCTAAAGACCAGACCTGTCATCATTGTAATGAAGTCGGGCACTGGAAGAGGAACTGTCCAAAGTATCTTGCCGAGTTGAATGTGAAGAAGAAGCAAGCTAGCGTTGCTAGTACTTCAGGTATCTTCACCATTGAATTATTTTCCTTTACTAAGTGTAAATCATGGGTTTATGACACTGGCTGTGGAACTCATATCTGTAATGAATTACAGGCACTTAGGAAAAGGAGGAAGCTGAAGCCCGGAGCTTTGCAGCTGTTCGTGGGCAATGGTCTACCAGCACCTGTTGAAGCTATTGGAGAATATCATTTAGTTCTTCCTTCCGGTTTAATTATTGTTTTAGACAATTGTCATTATGCACCTTCTATTACTAGAGGTGTAGTTTCAGTTTCTTTGTTGAAAGACAACGGATTCATTAATGTTTTTAATGATTATGGTATTTCAGTTTCTAAAAATAATGTTCATTATTTTAATGCTATTGCTTGTGATGGTATTTATGAAATTGATATGCGTGGTTGTGATTCAAATAATTCAATGTATAATATTAGCAAAAGAGTCAAGACTAACTCGGACTCTACTTATCTGTGGCACTGTCGTCTTGGACACATTGGCAAAAATCGCATTGAAAGACTTCAACGTGAAGGGATTTTACAATTAAATGATGAATCATTTGATAAATGCGAGTCATGTGTTTCCGGCAAAATGACAAGAAAACCTTTTCTGAATAAACCAGAGAGGGCTAAAGATCTTCTTGGACTCATTCATACCGATGTTTGCGGCCCATTTAGACATGTGTCAAGAAAAGGAGCTAGCTACTTCATAACTTTTACGGATGATTTCAGTCGTTATGGTTATGTTTACTTGCTTAAACATAAACATGAAGTGTTTGAAACATTCAAAGAGTTTAAAAATGAAGTAGAAAATCAACTCAGCAAAACCATCAAGATTCTTCGTTCGGATCGAGGTGGTGAATACTTAAGCCAAGAGTTTAAGGATTATCTGAAAGCGTGTGGAATTGTCCAACAGCTTACTCCTCCATACACTCCTCAACATAATGGAGTGTCTGAAAGGAGAAATCGAACCTTGCTAGACATGGTGAGATCTATGATGACCCTTACGACTCTCCCATTTTCGTTTTGGGATTATGCTCTTGAGACTGCTGTACGCATTCTCAATATGGTTCCAACCAAGAAGGTTGACAAGACACCATATGAATTATGGCATGGAAATGTTCCTAATCTGTCTTACTTAAGAGTCTGGGGATGTGAGGCACTTGTGAAGCGCGATACGCCTGACAAACTTGAACCCAGAACTACTAAGTGCATCTTTGTCGGATACCCTAAGGAAACGATGGGTTACGACTTCTATGATCCAGTCAAAAACACTGTTCGCGTTGCTCGATATGCTGAATTCTTTGAAAAGAAATTAGTTCTAGAGAACAGTGGGAGGATTGTAGAACTTGATGAGATTCAAGAGGAAGATGTGTCACCTTCTGAAGCTCCTAGCAATCATCAACTTGGGGGGGGGGGAAATGTTCAAAGTGATGAACCTCAAGTCGATGATGATGAAGCGATTCCACTTCGTAGGTCCGAAAGGACAAGACGTCCTACTGACAGATTATGTCTGATGGTAGAAGAAAACGTTTTAGGAGATCTCGATGAGCCTCCGAATTTCAAAGCTGCATTATCAGATCCGGAATCTGAAAAATGGCTTGAAGCTACGAAGGTGGAAATGAAATCCATGAAAGACAATCAAGTCTGGAGCTTGGTTGATCTTCCACCAAATGCTCAAACTGTTGGGTGTAAGTGGATCTTCAAAAAGAAGACGGACATGGATGGAAATGTACACACCTATAAAGCTCGTCTCGTGGCGAAAGGTTATACTCAACGTTTCGGTGTTGACTATGATGAGACCTTTTCTCCAGTTGCGGACATTAGAGCTATTAGGATTCTCTTGGAATCAAGATCTACCGAGATTTAGGAGAAGCGGCATTTATTCTTGGAATCAAGATCTACCGAGATAGATCAAAGCGAATAATTGGACTAAGTCAAAGTGCTTATATTGATAAGGTCTTGAAGCGATTCAAGATGGAGAATTCTAAGCGTGGGTTTACACCTATGCAAGAAGGACTTAGTTTATCTGTCAAACAGGGTGCTACTACACCTAATGAGGTGGAACGTATGCGAAGAGTCCCTTATGCTTCGGCTGTGGGATCTATTATGTATGCGGTTAGATGCACTAGACCCGATGTGGCGTTCGCGCAAAACATCGTAAGCCGATATCAACAGAATCCAGGTGAAAGTCACTGGACTGCTGTTAAGAGCATTCTGAAGTACCTACGGGCTACTAAAGATATGTTTTTGGTGTATGGAGGAAATCTAGACTTAGAGCTCAAAGTGACCGGATACTGTGATGCTGGATTTCAAACTGATAGAGATGACACGAAGTCTCAGTCAGGATTCGTCTTCGTTCTTAACGAAGGTGCTGTGGATTGGAAAAGCAAGAAGCAAACTACAGTTGCCATGTCTGCAACAGAGTCTGAGTACATTGCCGCCTCAGAAGCTGCAATGGAAGCAGTCTGGATAAGGAAGTTCATTAGCGGGCTTGACGTGATCCCCTCAAGTGACTTACCCACTGATATGTACTGTGATAATACTGGTGCATTAATCATTGCCAACGAACCCGGAGTTCAGAAAGGTGCCAGACATTATGCTAGACGATATCACTATGTTCGTGAGCAAATCGAACTAGGGGAGATCAAATTACTCAAAGTTCACACAGATTTTAACTTAGCTGATCCTTTCACAAAAGCTTTGTCTAGGCCCAAGCTTGAAAGGCATGCCGAGGGCATAGGACTTAAATTAGCTAGTTATTTCATGTAAATCTGTTGTTTCGGTATTTGGATAAGGGATGTTAAACAATTTATATTTTTCATAATGAAATAAAGTACTTGATATGTTTGATTTCATTTAATATTAAATTGTATCCTATATTTGCATGTTTAATCCTTGGATATTTTATTAAACATTCTAAATTGTCCATTGTCGATTAATTATATGGGAATATAATTAAACTAAGACAAATCTGAGCGATTGGTTATATTCTTGGAATATATAATGGATGGTCCCACCAAACTCACATGATATCCATAGTTGATGCATATCGGACTACCCCACTAACGAATTCATCACTTTATGGATCAGCGTCATTAAGTGAAATTCGTAAATGGTTACTTTATTGATCCTTTGACTTGAGATACAAACAGGTCAGCATGTATGGATTGCACTTACTTGATATAATTCTAACTCTCCTGAATAAGGGAGTACATAAAGGGCTATTTTCAGAAAGTGTATTGAAGTATGATGACTGACACGTGTAGTCAATACAGGATTTGTTCCTCCAACTGATAGTTGGAGAATGATACCATTGGGCCCCTCATTAGGACTAATTAAGATGTTTGCATGGCCGTGCCCAAATAAATCCAGATGGTTCTCAATTATATTTGGTAATCATTAATTAGTTATGGAATGAGAAACAGAATCGTTAAATCATGAAATGACATTGATCCGTATTCATGTTTAACACGGTATCTGAACAAAGGGATAATAAATGCCTCAACCATTTAAATATACTTTAAGAAACTATACTTAAATATTTCTGGGAGCATTGGCGTGTTGCTAGACGCTAACCAATGTTATTACCTTCATTTATTACGAGCTCAAGTGAGAGCTGTTAGTATATGATCACGTAAAAATGAACGTATGTCCAGAAATGATTTAAGCCTACGGGGTCACACGTCTCGACACAAATGTATTTAATATTAATTAATATATTTAATGTATTTAATTAATATGATCACGATTTCAATTAACGAGTGGTCGTTAAAAACTAACGGTTACTAGCTAACGGCGTTAGTTAAGGAGGACTTAATTGTAATTTGGTAATTAAATTAAGTATTCTAGATTATTCTAGAATAGGGGGCCGGTTTTGTTAATGAGTTTTTAACTCATTAACTTAACTTGTTTTTCTATAATCCTAATCTATATCAAATACTAATCCTAATTTGTGTCAAACACGAAAAGGGTTTAGAGTGATTATAAAAAGGGAAAAACAAAGCTCCCCCCTAACTTCTTCCTCCTCCTCTCCTTCCTCTTGGTTTCGGCCGAGCTTCCCAAAGACAAAGAGTTTCGAGTTTTGGTTGGTTCGATTATTAGGGAGAATAACAAAGGTTGTTCGGTTCGTGATCAAGTACTAGCATACGTACATTCGCGTGTCGTGTGTGCAAACGTAGAGGGATTTACTTCAAATCCTGATAAAGTTTCTCACTTTATTTTTCTTCAAATCAAAGGTACATGTTTCTATTCTTGGTTAATTAATTAATTACATAGATTAATTTTCCGCTGCGTGTTTTGTGATTTAATTTGATAATTGTTATATAACCCAACAACAACGAATAATGTTACTCTAGGGAGAAAAGGTCTTCGGCCCAAAGTGAAGGAAACAGACAAAGTATATGATGGGAAGGAAACCGAAGAACGTGAGCCAGATGAAAAAGAAGATGAAGAGGTTGGTCATGAAATAGAAAGTGAAGAGCGTGAGGATAGGGAACACGAGGAAGTTGGGGAGAGCGAGCGTGTAGATGATCATGATGAGAGTGAAGAAAATGAGGACGGAGATGTAAAGATGACAAAAAAGGGGAATGAAAAGATTCAAACCGAACGTGAAGGTAAGAATAGGGAGGATCGTGGCAGTAAGAAAGAGGCGACAAAAGAAGAAAAGGCAAGCGAAAAGAGTGGAGAACAAGAACAAGGAAATAAGGAGAATAAAAAAGAAAACAAGAAATTTAATGTAAGCAAAGAGGGCAAAAAGAAAGATGAGGGTGGAAAGAAGGAAATGAAAGTGCACAAAAGTGATAAGAAAGAGCATAAACAAAGTGATGGTGCTGAAGAGAACAAAGGAAAGGTGAACAAAGACAAGAGCAACGAGCAAAACAAAGTTGCGGTTACACAGAAAACTGAGACAGTGAGTCCACATCCGAAAGAGGTAGCAATCTCAAGTTCATCAGAGGATCATGATCAAAGTGTAAGAGACGAAATTGAGAATGTGGAGAATGAAAAGGAAAGTGTGGAAGACAATATCCAAGATTCATGTTCGGCACCATCCTTTGAATCTGAGACGACGGGCACAATGAAGGATGATAGTGATATAGAAGGACAAGACAAGGAGCAAATCTCCAACGATGATGTGTCAGTTCTAGAAGAAGAGAAGGATGCTCTTACAGACCTAGGAACATTGCCTGAGGCTGAAACAGGAGGAAGCATAAGCCATGATAATGCAGCTACAGAGTAGACTCTTATTGTTTCTAGTTCTTTTTATACTTCTCCTTTTTCATTCTTTCGTGTCCTTTCACTTTTAATGGAACGGATCATCTGAGGCTTTCTTTCTTCTTTTTATTTGCAACCAGTCGTTTTTAACTCACATATAAGCAACCTAATTAAGTAATTAGAGCATCTTATAACCATTTCTAAAATAAGCCACCTCCAAGAAAGAAAAAAAAAATCCAACAGGTTTGACCTGAAACCTCTTTGTAAAGAGATTCAATATATTGCCTATTAGTTTCAACTTAAGAAAATCATAACATCACCTTTATTGTACTTAAGTAAAATTATTTTCCAGAAAGAACGAGTATTTGAGATGCAATTAGAATTATAAGTACCAAAATTAATGTCACGCATTAAGTTCTAAAAGAAAAAGCTGCTGATAGTTTTTACAGCAACATTTTAGAGCTGTTTAATAATTCTTTGTTCTTTTATACTCGAGACATTTTTAAAAATTTTGCAAGAACACTGGTCAGTTCATAATGAAAAACCTAAGGATGACGACTTGAAAATCAATCACTTGTATACGAACAAGTTATCAGTGATGAATCAATTGGTATTCACAGGTTCTTATTTGCCCGTCAGAGGCAAAGAAACAAGAAACAATCCCTTGCAAGTAAAATACAAGTACCGCCTTAACGAGATCCAGACCGGAAAATAACAAATTTAAACTGAATGAAACGGAACACGCAAATCGTTATTCTGAATGACGTCCAAATTGTCAAATGGGACTTTAGTGGTGTTCCTTGACTTCAAAAAGGCCATCAGGTCCTGAGAAAGTAACATCAAAGATCAATGAAGTCAAAATTAATGAATGCTAAGAAATACTTTGAACATTTTGTTTATCAAAATATGCATCGTAATGTAAGAAAAGTTAGATTGGTTGACAAGTGAAAAATAGTATCCATGCAACAAAAGTAAGAAAAAATGTGCCTATATCACCATCTTTCCAAAGCAGACAACACAAACTACGCAAACAATTATGCTCTATTCATATTAGGTAAAGGTTAATTTTATTTCTAATGGATCCAATAGGTTGGCTACAAAGAACGGGTCAAATGGGTTGCAGATTGCCTATTTTTTCTTCATACGGCACTACAGCCTCCTAAACTGTTGTATTCAAAGATTTGGATTGCTAATGTGACAATATTCTTTTAGCAATCATAATTAACACATTGACTATTTACATTACATGGTTATAGTGTGTTGACGGCATGTCTACCCAACCAGACCCAGGCCATTTCAACACATTACCCAGCGGACCTGCCCATCTTGCCACCTCCAACTTCATCATAAGCTAATGACCCTGTACAAGTTAACTATTATATGTACAACAAGATATGTTACCACCATTAATTAGTAGATAGCAAATAGTAATGTTCTCTAGGTAAATCGGTTTTTTTTTACATTGCCTTAGACAACGTTCGACAATAAAGTACCACACAGCAGTGTGTAAATTGTATGACAGTTTGATATAACAAAGGAAATACTTGCCCAGAACTTTTTAACAAAACTTGGTACTCATTATATACAGCCTCGTAGATTATCAAAGTTTAAAAAGTAATCTAATTATGAAGAATATTGCTTCAAGAGTACAGGTAAAACTGAAGTACGATTTCATCACTTTCAGAAAATATTTGGAAAATCACATGTTTATAATCCTTGAGGCAATTACTGTGTTAGGTGAACTGACTGTTAATCAGTACTAAATCTATTTATAAACATTCAAAAACTCTTAATTGCAAGCAAAGGTGTTTTAACAACCATGTCATGTGGACTGGAAAAGTAATAGACATTGGAGTTTTTTAATGAACATGTAGCACAAAAGCTACATAATTACTTTCCATCACAAGTTTGCATCCTTAACCTGAGTTGCGTAATTACAGCTTGTGTTTTACTATTTAGATCTGCGGTTAGAATCTAGGATAAACTAATTTGGAATAAAGAAGCTATCTATGCCTATGTTAATAGCATAATTTTGATAAATAGTTAGGTTTGTACGTCTTATGATCAATATCATTGTCCACTTCACTACCAGGACAAAGGTATTGCCTACCCCTTAAATAGATAATTCTATCACAGTTTTATAAATCATGCTTAAAAGCAACCTAATTTCCCCAAAAGTTTTCATTACGTAAGTACGTAACCGAATCACCATTATACTCAACTATCTCCTATTTGTTCTGTAGCACCATGGACAATCAAAAAGGGTAACAATGGGTTCTTATATTCTGAATTGTTAACTCAGGCCAGACCACCATGTATCTTAACCTTTTCCAACAAGAGGCACACCAGCTAAGAGCTCTAAATCTAATGTTGGCAGATAAGGCTGTTGCTTTAATTGATTTTATAAATTCAATCATGCAACGAAAACATTAAGCTTTCAAGTTTTGAATACATTGAGATGACATTGATCCATTTCATTAAATTGAATGAAACAAAGATATATACATTTAAGAAATTTAGGGTGCGTTCAAATCATAGTTTCCAAAAATGTTTTCCATGAAAATAGAAAACAATGTTTTCCACTTTTCTATGAAAAATTAGAATACACTTTTTATTGTTTTCCAATTTTCATTTTTCATTTTCTAAATTTTGAAAACCTCAAATTGTTTTCTATTTTCTAGTTTTGAACGCGTTTTCAAAATTTTCATTTGTTTGCAAGAGATGGAAAACTCTTTTCATTTTCTAGAAAATTAAAAATGGAAAACTAGAAAACATTTTCCACAACTTAACGTGCCCATAGATTCTTTTTACAAAAAAAAAGGGAGAAAGAATAATACATTGGACAATATAAGGATTTGAGACAACTCAATCTCGATTTCTATAGGTAGTTAAAAAAGCTTACCCCATGGAAACTCCTTGTTACGAATGTGCAAGTATGGATACGCCTGCACAAAATAGACGATAACATAAACATACATAGCGCTATATTGCAATGAGAACAGGTTTCATATAGCGATTTGCAGCTAATTTGACGATATTCTAAAAATGAACAAATATATACTTATACATATACATAGATAGAAGTAATGATAAGATTATACGACAAATAAGATAAGGAGGCTTACAGGGGGTTCATCGAAATGAGGATGACCCTTGGAAAGGTTAACAAAAGCAAGAACCGAGCACGCGACGATTCCGACATATGTTATTTTCTCCCATTTAGATGCCTCACCTATTTAACATATAAAATAAAATATAAATTATCAAATTATTAATGTTTAAGGTAGCTGGTTAACTCGTATAAAACACACACACACACAAACACATATATCATAGATACAATTCATTTCGTAGATATACCTGTATATATATAGATAGATGATATATTATGAATAAATGAACACAATTTGAATTTTTTAGCATTCAAACCATTGATAGATATAGTAATTTACATAGAAATAAAAGGCAAACGGGCAACAAGCTAATAATGAAAGTCCTAAATGTTTTAATAAATCTTATTATTATTATTATATATTAGGCCTCATGCAAAAAAATAAAATAAAATGAATCTGGAATAATATGATAAAGAAATATTAAATAAAAAAGAGGAAGGGATGGATAGATAGATCATACGAGCTTCTTCTTCAACGGATGCACCGGAGGAGAATGATCTGGTAGGATTCACGCGCGGCCCACCGCGGAGAGCTCTTCCAAGACTGGATCTCACAATCGCCGACGCCATCTCTTTCTCTTTGTGTCTTTTTTTTTTTTTTTTTTTTTTTCTAAACAGGCAGCTGATTTTTCTTCCGATATCTGTTTACTACGAGTACTATATTAGTCTTTACATGGCCCTTTAAAGGCCCAATAACGAAACATTAAGTAAGGCCCATGTCATATAATAAAAAACGTTATAACCTGTATTTTTAGTTTTATAAGAAAGAAAAATACTTAACTTACGAAATGTTATTCTAGTATTTGAGACATACTATAAGAAAAAATACTCTCTCCATCCTATTTTAAGTGTCCTAGTTTGACTTTCAAAGTCTTTTCCTTTGAACTTTGACCGTAATTTTTTTTTTGTGTTATATAACACTTGATAAAAAATATATTAACGGATTAGGTTTTAAATGTAGTTTTCAATCATATAAGTTTCATCAACTATTATAAAATACATACAAAAATATTTACGGTCAAAGTTAAAAGCAAAAGACTTTGAAAGTCAAACTATGACACTTAAAATGGGACGAGAAGAGTAATAAGTAGACGGATGGTCTTTGTAGTTTGTATGTTATTACATTATTTGTTTTTGATTTTAAAAAAATTTACTAAGATAGTTTTCAACATATGTAATCTTGCACTTATACAATCATGTTGTCGTTAGCTTCCATTAAAGAAACTAGATACGTATATATACGCGTGAATTTAGTGAAAGAGTTGTAAAAGAGATGTAAGGAAAGGAAAGGATAAGAAAAAACCTAATTTCTTATTCTTGAGTTTTTCTAAACAAGAAAAGAAATGATAGGATAGTGGTTGTTTTGTGTTTTTTTTATGTGAGATGAATGAATGGAATAATGGATGGAAACAAGAGATGGTAGGGGTCTCTTCTTACGAGATGTAAAGACTAACAAATCTAGTTCTATTCATCCATTTTATATGAGTATATATATATTCATTGATGTGAAACTAATACGATCAGTTTTTTTTAGTATGTTTGAATTTTTAATTAGTATATATATATTCATTGATGTGAAACTAATACGATCAGTTTTTTTTAGTATGTTTGAATTTTTAATTAGTATATATATATACACATATTGAGGAAAAAGTTATAAAATTATATATTGTATTCTTTCTTTTCTTATCTACTTATTTGTACTCAAAAATGCCTTTTTATGAATATAAATTTCTTTTTTATTCCTTTCCTATCTACTCCTTTCTTTCCTTTTTTTTTCTAATGTTTTAAACTCAAGAATATAGTGTTCCGATTAGAGGATATTTGTTATTGTACTAGTACTTTACTTTAATAAAAGGGTGGCCCTTTAAAGGCCCAATAACGAACCACCGACTAAGGCCCGTGTCATATAACAAATAACGTCCAGTAATCGACTATTTACTTATAACCTGTATTTTTAGGTTTATTAGAAAGAAAAAAAACTTAATTTACAAAATCTTATTCTAGTATTTGAGCACATACGATAAGGAAATATAATAAGTAGACGGATGGTCTTTGTAATTTGTATGTTATTACATTATTTGTTTTTAATTTTTAAAAAATTTACTAAGATAGTTTTCAACATATGTAATCTTGCACTTATACAATCATGTTGTCGTTGGCTTCCATTAAAGAAACTAGATACGTATATATACGCTTGAATTTAGTCAAAGAGTTGTAAAAGAGGGATAAGAAATGAAAGGATAAGAAGAAACCTAAAAAAACGAGTGTGAAAGAACTCCATTGGAAAATGAAGATATTCCATTTGTGGATATTACAGACTATAATTCGTGATACTTTTCAATTATGATGAGTATTTTTACATATAACTCGAGAGTACCATGCATGGATTTTTATTTTAATATATTATATACGAGTATATCCAATTTAAAGAAGCATAGAGTTTTGTTTGCGAAATTACTCCTATAAATACATGGTCCTCATCAGCTCTGACACCACAATACACTATTTCATCTCTCCCCATCTCTCTTAATTCTTTAGCTAGCTATCATGATTCATCCGAGAGACAGGAGACGTCCGCCTGCTAAACTACCCAGGTAGGGAACCAGCAATACGACTCTAATCAGGGACGGACTGATCGTGCAGCCGGCGCCGGTGCCGCCACCGCCACCTGTCGGTGAATCAAAATATGCATGTGGTGGCGGCGGTGACAAAAAGTAGCCGCTGCCGGGGGTGTCTAGTTTAGTTCAGTTCAGAATTATGTCACTTTGTTTTTAGTTTCAAGGGTTGTATGGAATCTTTAAAGTTTTAATAAATTTGTTTTTGTTTTACATTAGTTTTCTGTCCATTAATTCCATATATACACATTGAAGACAAAGTTGTAAAATTATACTTTGTATTCTTTCTTTTTTATTTGAACTCAAGAATGCCTTTTTATGAATATAATTTCTTCTTTTCCTTTCCTATCTACTCTTTTCTTTTGTTTTCTAATGTTTTAAACTCAAGAATACAGTGTTCTGATGAGAGGATATTTGTTTAGTGTACTAGTACTTTACTTTAATAAGTAGAGTGACCCTTTAAAGGCCCAATAACGAACCACTGACTAAGGCTCGTGCCATATAACAAAAAACATCCAGTAATCGGCTATTTATTTATAACCTGTATTTTTAGTTTTATTAGAAAGAAAAAAAACTTAATTTACAAAATCTTATTCTAGTATTTGAGCACATACGATAAGGAAATATAATAAGTAGACGGATGGTCTTTGTAATTTGTATGTTATTACATTATTTGTTTTTAATTTTAAAAAATTTACTAAGATAGTTTTCAATATATGTAATCTTGCACTTATACAATCATGTTGTCGTTAGCTTCCATTAAAGAAACTAGATACGTATATATACGCTTGAATTTAGTCAAAGAGTTGTAAAAGAGGGATAAGAAATGAAAGGATAAGAAGAAACCTAAAAAAACGAGTGTGAAAGAACTCCATTGGAAAATGAAGATATTCCATTTGTGGATATTACAGACTATAATTCGTGATACTTTTCTATTATGATGAGTATTTTTACATATAACTCGAGAGTACCATGCATGGATTTTTATTTTAATATATTATATACGAGTATATCCAATTTAAAGAAGCATAGAGTTTTGTTTGCGAAATTACTCCTATAAATACATGGTCCTCATCAGCTCTGACACCACAATACACTATTTCATCTCTCCCCATCTCTCTTAATTCTTTAGCTAGCTATCATGATTCATCCGAGAGACAGGAGACGTCCGCCTGCTAAACTACCCAGGTAGGGAACCAGCAATACGACTCTAATCAGGGACGGACTGATCGTGCAGCCGCCGCCGCCGCCACCGCCACCTGCCGGTGAATCAAAAGATGCAGGTGGTGGCGGCGGTGACAAAAAGTAGCCGCTGCCGGGGGTGTCTAGTTTAGTTCAGTTTAGAATTATGTCGCTTTGTTTTTAGTTTCAAGGGTTGTATGGAATCTTTAAAGTTTTAATAAATTTGTTTTTGTTTTACATTAGTTTTCTGTCCATTAATTCCATATATACACATTGAAGACAAAGTTGTAAAATTATACTTTGTATTCTTTCTTTTTTATTTGAACTCAAGAATGCCTTTTTATGAATATAATTTCTTCTTTTTCCTTTCCTATCTACTCTTTTCTTTTGTTTTCTAATGTTTTAAACTCAAGAATACAGTGTTCTGATGAGAGGATATTTGTTTAGTGTACTAGTACTTTACTTTAATAAGTAGAGTGACCCTTTAAAGGCCCAATAACGAACCACTGACTAAGGCTCGTGCCATATAACAAAAAACATCCAGTAATCGGCTATTTATTTATAACCTGTATTTTTAGTTTTATTAGAAAGAAAAAAAACTTAATTTACAAAATCTTATTCTAGTATTTGAGCACATACGATAAGGAAATATAATAAGTAGACGGATGGTCTTTGTAATTTGTATGTTATTACATTATTTGTTTTAATTTTAAGAAATTTACTAAGATAGTTTTCAATATATGTAATCTTGCACTTATACAATCATGTTGTCGTTAGCTTCCATTAAAGAAACTAGATACGTATATATACGCCTTGAATTTAGTCAAAGAGTTGTAAAAGAGGGATAAGAAATGAAAGGATAAGAAGAAACCTAAAAAAACGAGTGTGAAAGAACTCCATTGGAAAATGAAGATATTCCATTTGTGGATATTACAGACTATAATTCGTGATACTTTTCAATTATGATGAGTATTTTTACATATAACTCGAGAGTACCATGCATGGATTTTTATTTTAATATATTATATACGAGTATATCCAATTTAAAGAAGCATAGAGTTTTGTTTGCGAAATTACTCCTATAAATACATGGTCCTCATCAGCTCTGACACCACAATACACTAATTCATCTCTCCCCATCTCTCTTAATTCTTTAGCTAGCTATCATGATTCATCCGAGAGACAAGAGACGTCCGCCTGCTAAACTACCCAGGTAGGGAACCAGCAATACGACTCTGATCAGGGACGAACTGATCGTGCAGCTGCCGCCGCCGCCACCTGCCGGTGAATCAAAAGATGCAGGTGGTGGCGGCGGTGACAAAAAGTAGCCGCTGCCGGGGGTGTCTAGTTTAGTTCAGTTTAGAATTATGTCGCTTTGTTTTTAGTTTCAAGGGTTGTATGGAATCTTTAAAGTTTTAATAAATTTGTTTTTGTTTTACATTAGTTTTCTGTCCATTAATTCCATATATACACATTGAAGACAAAGTTGTAAAATTATACTTTGTATTCTTTCTTTTTTATTTGAACTCAAGAATGCCTTTTTATGAATATAATTTCTTCTTTTTCCTTTCCTATCTACTCTTTTCTTTTGTTTTCTAATGTTTTAAACTCAAGAATACAGTGTTCTGATGAGAGGATATTTGTTTAGTGTACTAGTACTTTACTTTAATAAGTAGAGTGACCCTTTAAAGGCCCAATAACGAACCACTGACTAAGGCTCGTGCCATATAACAAAAAACATCCAGTAATCGGCTATTTATTTATAACCTGTATTTTTAGTTTTATTAGAAAGAAAAAAAACTTAATTTACAAAATCTTATTCTAGTATTTGAGCACATACGATAAGGAAATATAATAAGTAGACGGATGGTCTTTGTAATTTGTATGTTATTACATTATTTGTTTTAATTTTAAGAAATTTACTAAGATAGTTTTCAATATATGTAATCTTGCACTTATACAATCATGTTGTCGTTAGCTTCCATTAAAGAAACTAGATACGTATATATACGCCTGAATTTCATCAAAGAGTTGTAAAAGATATAGGTTGTATATATACGTAGTGGTTGGTTAATGTTAAAAAAACAAGTATTAAATTAAAATTAAATAAGACGATATCTTAAATCTTTGATCATGATAAAATGGTGCATAAGGATTTTGAAACACATGTATATATATATATATTCTTTTGCACGATGATTTTTATGATGCATGGTAATTTTATGTGAAGAGAAAAATATTGTTTTATATGGATTTTACCATAATATTTGTTTTATTTTAACTAGATTTCAATTTTCACCTAAATTATATTATACACGAAAATTGTCTAGGTGGTTAGTAAAAATATATGGGTACAAATTAACGCATAGGATGAATTGAACGAAAAAATGAGATCATATTTGATAGCAGCTTATGATAGGGGAAGTATCTGGATCAAACCTTGAAAGGGCAGGGTTTTATCCCTAATTAGTGTCGTGCCTTTGGGCGGCTAGTTAGGGGTTTTTCCTCCTACCGGGTATTGGAGGGTGAGAAGGTATGTAAAACTAGCTTAAGCTAGAGCCTTCGCTGCGATGATTAATACACACATTTCAAAAAAAAATATTCTATAGCAGCTTATGCCATCGGTGAAGACAAAAACTTATTTTATGAAAGTGTTATGATGGAACTTTAGTCTACTCCATCTATTTACCCACTCGAAAATCCATTTCACACTGCCCACTTCTTATATGGGTTAATTTAGGTGCTAATTTCTTTCAAATCCACCACATTATTTCAAGACTTATTCTTGTTATTTAAAAATCTTTCAAAATTTATTAATATGTCTAATCCAACCTATCTCTTAAACAATGATCATGTTTAAAGAGTATTGACCATTAATAACACATCTTCTCAAGTAAGCATAAAATGATAAAATACATACGAACTATCTTAGTTTAAAAAAACGTCAGTACTTTTAATACTCTATTCCTCCTTATGATTCTCTTAATATTATAAAACCTACTACTCTATCAATATATTTATATTTATATGATACAATGTTTTTGAGTTGTACTGTCATCGAGCCATTTTATGTGATCGTGATTTAATTGAGATCAAGAAATTTATGGTATGTAGTAGTTAAGCTTAAACTTGAGTTGGTGAATGTAAAGTACACACTCATTGAGCTAATATAGATCCGGTTAGGCCTCTCCTTATAGGAACCCACTTTTATGTGAAGAGAAAAATATTGTTTTATATGGATTTTACCATAATATTTGTTTTATTTTAACTAGATTTCAATTTTTTTTTTTTTTTTTTTTTTTTTTTTTTTTTTTTTTTTTTTTTTTTTTTTTTTTTTTTTTTTTTTTTTTTTTTTTTTTTTTTTTTTTTTTTTTTTTTTTTTTTTTTTTTTTTTTTTTTTTTTTTTTTTTTTTTTTTTTTTTTTTTTTTTTTTTTTTTTTTTTTTTTTTTTTTTTTTTTTTTTTTTTTTTTTTTTTTTTTTTTTTTTTTTTTTTTTTTTTTTTTTTTTTTTTTTTTTTTTTTTTTTTTTTTTTTTTTTTTTTTTTTTTTTTTTTTTTTTTTTTTTTTTTTTTTTTTTTTTTTTTTTTTTTTTTTTTTTTTTTTTTTTTTTTTTTTTTTTTTTTTTTTTTTTTTTTTTTTTTTTTTTTTTTTTTTTTTTTTTTTTTTTTTTTTTTTTTTTTTTTTTTTTTTTTTTTTTTTTTTTTTTTTTTTTTTTTTTTTTTTTTTTTTTTTTTTTTTTTTTTTTTTTTTTTTTTTTTTTTTTTTTTTTTTTTTTTTTTTTTTTTTTTTTTTTTTTTTTTTTTTTTTTTTTTTTTTTTTTTTTTTTTTTTTTTTTTTTTTTTTTTTTTTTTTTTTTTTTTTTTTTTTTTTTTTTTTTTTTTTTTTTTTTTTTTTTTTTTTTTTTTTTTTTTTTTTTTTTTTTTTTATTTTTTTAAATTTTTTTTTTGTTTTTTTTTTTTTATGATACAATGTTTTTGAGTTGTACTGTCATCGAGCCATTTTATGTGATCGTGATTTAATTGAGATCAAGAAATTTATGGTATGTAGTAGTTAAGCTTAAACTTGAGTTGGTGAATGTTAAATAAACAAGTATTAAATTAAAATTAAATAAGACGATATCTTAAATCTTTGATCATGATAAAATGGTGCATAAGGATTTTGAAACACATGTATATATATATATATATCTCTTTTGATTTTTATATGATGTATATATATATATATATATATATATATATATATATATATATATATATATATATATATATATATATATATATATATATATATATATATATATATATATATATATATATATATATATATATATATATATATATATATATATATATATATATATATATATATATATATATATATATATATATATATATATATATATATATATATATATATATATATATATATATATATATATATATATATATATATATATATATATATATATATATATATATATATATATATATATATATATATATATATATATATATATATATATATATATATATATATATATATATATATGTATCTACACCACCATAAAAACCGGCCACCGCACACCACCGCATATATACCTCTTTTTTTTTTAATAAAAACTTTTTTTTAGTTTAAAAGCCAATTAAACGAATTTGGGACCCACAAACAAGCAAAGACGAGCGTCTAAGTTTGGAACAAACCCCCGGACGCCGGCCTTGGACGCCGCTCCTGCTAATTGCGTCTTCGAGCTGGGCTGCGTCGAACGCCGTTGGACGCGGAGAAGAAGTGCTTATAAGGAGAGGCCTTAGTATAACAGGAGTCATGGAGGTTGCGACGCCATCTATATTTCCTTCCAAAACCCAAAGATGTCAATTATCTTTATGTCAATTAGTTCATAATCAAATTGTACATTGGTTTGATCATGGCCGGCAATTCAATTTTTAATGTCCGTGTGCAAGATCGAATTTCAAAAAAGGGGGCCCATATACAAAAAAAAGATATATATTTTTTACGATAATTATTATAAGTGTACAAAAAAAAGTATTAATTGCTTATAAGATTCCTTAAACACGAAATGTTCATATCATAAAGGTAGTTAGAACTTACCATTGATTTCATTCTTGGTTGAATAATGCCTTTCTTCGAGCCGTCTTTGAAGCAAAATCATTGATCAAACTTTTATAATCAATACTATCTAATAAATCATTCTCAATTGCTATCATTGCCAATCCATTCGACCTCTCTTGTGACATTGTCGACCACAAGTATGACTTTAATAGCTGTGAGCCTGTGAATGGAGTCGGAATTCTTCACTTTTTCGATAGAGGAAAGTTGGGGATTTTTTTGTTTTTTGTTTTTTTATTTCTATTGAGTTTCTCAATGAAGATTTTAGACTATTGACCTTTTATTTTCTTTTTTTGTTTAATATACTCCCAAAACTCAAAACCACTAAAACGTATGAATATTATTAGTATTATTATAAGTCTATTAAGTTTTACATTGTAGAGTTATGATTTATTTAGTTTGTGGACTTTTTGTAATACTAGTCTCTTTTAAAAAATTACATTTAATTTATTTTTAATATCTATAAATTATTCGAATAATATTTTTATAATAAATATTTAAATTATACTAATATATAACTAAAAAATTTTAAAAAATGGGGGCCCGCCTTAAAGCCGGGACCCTGTGCGCTGGCCTACATAGCATTTGTCAAGATCCTCCACTGATTATGATATTTGTACCTATATACGAGAATTGTATACTTCAATTTTATCCCGAACGTAAAACTTCAAGGTCACTCGTAGGGTCAAATACTTAATCTAAGGCAAATCTGGTCCAACAAAAGCTCGTTAACTATAAAGATGAATATAGACAACTAAATTATTTTATTTAGGAAAATGTCAAACAATGCGTTTAGGGCTTCATTTAACATGCATAAAAAGATTGTACATTTCCATATTAAAAGACCATCCCCTGTATTTTATGGTAAGTGTACAACTATTTAATACACCTTAACGAAAGTACTTAGTGTTTCGTTTAGCAAAACCCATTTATTAATCCATATATTTTAATCCATAAAGAATTTCATTTTGCTAATCCAAGCAAAATATACTATTGGGAGTATCCTCATGAAAAAATCAACAAGAATTGACTACACATAAATGCACTTTTTTTTAGTTTAACAAATATACACGGCTACACCACTATTGAAATAGAAGTATTTTTAATTGCATGTATTTCCAACACCGCCCTTAAACTTGCACTTTCACATTGACTATCATCAACACAACTGTAACTCATGTGTTCAAAGTCAAACAACCAATCCCCACCATTTTCAATCTCCACCGTCCGATCTTCATCCTTTTCAATTTCAGTCAAACAACCAAGCAACTCCACCACATCTCCCTTACTCCATCCACCACTCAATAACCTCATTGATAATTCCCTCACACGCCACCTAAAACCACCGTCATCGGGAAATGACGTCATCATCACCATATCATGATCTCCACCGTCCATTTCCATCATCATTTCATCAACATCGTCTTCATCCCACCCTCCATTTCTTAACTTTAATCTTACATCCTCTAAACACTTCCCCAACTCAATCTCACCATCACACCACCACCGTACACGGCGGAGCTCCATCAAATCCGACCAAAACTCCACCTTTCTCGCCTCCGTTGCCGCCCACACCGGAGAACTCAAAAAGTCACCCAATTTTGTCCCCTTCACCTTCTTTACCACCCCATTATTATTACTACTTTCATTCTTTTCAAAAACAGGAAAACGAAATAATTCGTTTTCCCTGTTCAAATTATCCGAAAAAAACGAGTCTTTTAACTCAGATGTATCCGAAAAATTTTCAATCCTTTCAAAAAACCCAATAACATCATAACTACACAATTTGACATCAACCCCATTTACATAAAATACCGGGTTTCCCGCCAAAACCGGAAAACAAGAAACGTAGCAATTCCGGTAAACCGGAACAAGAACCGGAATCTTTTTCAAATACCCTTTTGCCAATTCAACAGCCTTATCATCATCAACTGGCCGGATACCCCACCGGCGGTACCAGAATTTTTTCCGGTGGATTTCTTTACATAGTCCCAATATAGGCAAATTGATTAAAATATCAAGCTGTTGAAAGGAAGACGATCGCCAATTCGGAAAGCCGTGGCCGATCGGAAGGCCTTCCCGGAGGATAGAACGGAGGTCCGGTGGGAATGTGAAGTTGAAAGTGGATTCAATGGTGGTTAGTTCGGTTTCCGTTAGGCCGGCGGCGATGGGGATGGTGGAATGGTGGTGGAGATGAGAGATTAAGGTTTTGGAATACGCGGCGAATGAGAAACAAACTTTGGGTTCATGACGGCGGCTGATGGCGGTGGTTCCGGCGGCCATGGGTTTTATTGGAGAAGACGGTGGCGCATTTGATGGGTTATCAAGAAGTCTTTGGAGTAAGAAAGATTTTTTGAAATATATAGATAGAATAGATATAGAGAGAGTGTACGTAAAGGTAGTAATGAAGTCGCATGAAAATTGGAAATAAATATGTTACTATCACGTCCATATATAATGCAAAATCTTTGAAAAATTCAGATACATACAAATTAAATGGATTTTATTTTAATTTTATATGTGTATATGTTTTTGTTGTATCATTATGATGGAAATGATTAAATATCCTAACTTACAGTGCTAAAAATAATTTTGTTACTAACTTAATTCCTTTAATTATTATATTATTATATGGTTTTGAATATTGGAAGATTGACAAATCGTTTATGATTGATTTTCTTTTAACTATGAAAGTATGAAACTATAATACGTTATGAATAATCAAAGCCGATTAATTATTTAGTATCTTAAATGAAGATTTTCTTAAGAGATTAAGTTGACATGTTCTTCAAGCAATGATAATTTCATATGGATCCTGTTATATAAATATCCCATTTGCTAGCAAATACCCATTATACATAGTTTCAGTGGCGGAGCCATGTGGTGGCCACGGGTGGCCATGTCAACCCCACAATATCTAAAAATGTCGAGATTTCTAGTACTATTTATATGTATTTATTGAGTTCAAAGGTAATTGGCAACCCCACAAAATATGTACTTAAAATCTCATGCCTTTATCTCTCTCTAAATCTCAACCACTCATTTTCATCTCTCTCCTCAAATCTCAACCACTCATTTTCATCTCTCTCCTCAAATCTCAACCACTCATTTTCATCTCTCTCCTCAAATCTCAACCACTCATTTTCCTCTCTCTCCTCAAATCTCAACCACTCATTTTATCTCTCTCCTAAATCTCAACCACTCATTTTCATCTCTCTCCTCAAATCTCAACCACTCATTTTCATCTCTCTCCTAAATCTCAACCACTCATTTTATCTCTCTCCTAAATCTCAACCACTCATTTTCATCTCTCTCCTAAATCTCAACCACTCATTTTCATCTCTCTCCTCAAATCTCAACCACTCATTTTCATCTCTCTCCTCAAATCTCAACCACTCATTTTCATCTCTCTCCTAAATCTCAACCACTCATTTTCATCTCTCTCCTCAAATCTCAACCACTCATTTTCATCTCTCTCCTAAATCTCAACCACTCATTTTCATCTCTCTCCTAAATCTCAACCACTCATTTTCATCTCTCTCCTCAAATCTCAACCACTCATTTTCATCTCTCTCCTCAAATCTCAACCACTCATTTTCATCTCTCTCCTAAATCTCAACCACTCATTTTCATCTCTCTCCTCAAATCTCAACCACTCATTTTCATCTCTCTCCTCAAATCTCAACCACTCATTTTCATCTCTCTCCTAAATCTCAACCACTCATTTTCATCTCTCTCCTCAAATCTCAACCACTCATTTTCATCTCTCTCCTCAAATCTCAACCACTCATTTTCCTCTCTCTCCTCAAATCTCAACCACTCATTTTATCTCTCTCCTAAATCTCAACCACTCATTTTCATCTCTCTCCTCAAATCTCAACCACTCATTTTCATCTCTCTCCTAAATCTCAACCACTCATTTTATCTCTCTCCTAAATCTCAACCACTCATTTTCATCTCTCTCCTAAATCTCAACCACTCATTTTCATCTCTCTCCTCAAATCTCAACCACTCATTTTCATCTCTCTCCTCAAATCTCAACCACTCATTTTCATCTCTCTCCTAAATCTCAACCACTCATTTTCATCTCTCTCCTCAAATCTCAACCACTCATTTTCATCTCTCTCCTAAATCTCAACCACTCATTTTCATCTCTCTCCTAAATCTCAACCACTCATTTTCATCTCTCTCCTCAAATCTCAACCACTCATTTTCATCTCTCTCCTCAAATCTCAACCACTCATTTTCATCTCTCTCCTAAATCTCAACCACTCATTTTCATCTCTCTCCTCAAATCTCAACCACTCATTTTCATCTCTCTCCTCAAATCTCAACCACTCATTTTCATCTCTCTCCTAAATCTCAACCACTCATTTTCATCTCTCTCCTCAAATCTCAACCACTCATTTTCATCTCTCTCCTCAAATCTCAACCACTCATTTTCCTCTCTCTCCTCAAATCTCAACCACTCATTTTATCTCTCTCCTAAATCTCAACCACTCATTTTCATCTCTCTCCTCAAATCTCAACCACTCATTTTCATCTCTCTCCTAAATCTCAACCACTCATTTTATCTCTCTCCTAAATCTCAACCACTCATTTTCATCTCTCTCCTAAATCTCAACCACTCATTTTCATCTCTCTCCTCAAATCTCAACCACTCATTTTCATCTCTCTCCTCAAATCTCAACCACTCATTTTCATCTCTCTCCTAAATCTCAACCACTCATTTTCATCTCTCTCCTCAAATCTCAACCACTCATTTTCATCTCTCTCCTAAATCTCAACCACTCATTTTCATCTCTCTCCTAAATCTCAACCACTCATTTTCATCTCTCTCCTCAAATCTCAACCACTCATTTTCATCTCTCTCCTCAAATCTCAACCACTCATTTTCATCTCTCTCCTAAATCTCAACCACTCATTTTCATCTCTCTCCTCAAATCTCAACCACTCATTTTCATCTCTCTCCTCAAATCTCAACCACTCATTTTCATCTCTCTCCTAAATCTCAACCACTCATTTTCATCTCTCTAATACCCTTAAATCTCAACCATTCATTTTCATCTCTCTCCTCAAATCTCAACCACTCATTTTCATCTCTCTCCTCAAATCTCAACCACTCATTTTTTTCTCTCTCCTCCATAAATCATTTTATTCCTCTAATTCATTCAAAATGATACAATCCAGACATAACAGCCCAAATGGAAGACAACGTCGAGCCCACTAATCAAAGTACGTCGAGCCCACTAATCAAAGTGGGTAGAGCCGGCCCAAGTCATAAAAGCCCATTCAACCATTGGAGCATAATAATTTGTTCGTGATCTGTTTTCTTGAACCATAAGTTTAGAGATTTATGTTTCCTTGTTTACTGTGTTTTGTTTTCCTATTTAAGTCATGTAAACCCTTTTGGTTGATTGGTGAATTATTATTGAATTTTGTTAGAAAACTTAAAGTGTTTTTTTCTTGTTTCCTAATCTCGGTTGGCCGAGATCTCCATTCCCGACGCCGATAACTTGGTTGGCCAAGTATCGTCGCCGCTAGGTTTCAGCCTAGAATCTTTCTTCTGTTCGTGGATCCGCATCAAGTGATATCAGAGCCCAGGAATCTCAGAATGTCAGGAAGGGATCGCCGCCAAATAAACCGTCGATTCGCCGCCGGAGGCAACGGTGAAGAACGTGATCCTCATGATGCTGAGATTGAACAACTCCGTCGACGGATTCATGAATTGGAAATTAATCCGTTTGCTAGGTTCGAAGAAGGTGAAAGGAAGCTCACAAAACACTTCTGTTGTGAATGAATCCGAAGAGATAGCAGCTACGAGTTTGACAATTTTTTTGCCCCCCCAAAGCAACGACCCGCCACAGAGGCCACCCAGGACACCACAAACGCACCAACAACAGCAAATTGACCCTTTCCGATCTTTGGGTCTGCGCACCGAAATTCCAGAATTTGAAGGTCGCTTACAACCAGATGATTTTTTGGATTGGCTTCAAACAATCGAACGCATATTTGATCTTCGAGCTATCCCTGACAATCTAAAGATAAAACTCGTAGCTATTAAATTAAAAAAATCTGCCTCATTATGGTGGGATCATGTGCAAAATAAACGTTTTCGGGAAGGAAAACATAAAGTTCAAACATGGGAGAAGATGAAACGACTTTTAAAAGCAAAATTTCTTCCTGTTACATACAAACAAGATGCATATTTGGACTATCATAATCTCAAGCAGGGCAACGGTGAAGAACGTGATCCTCATGATGCTGAGATTGAACAACTCCGTCGACGGATTCATGAATTGGAAATTAATCCGTTTGCTAGGTTCGAAGAAGGTGAAAGGAAGCTCACAAAACACTTCTGTTGTGAATGAATCCGAAGAGAGCAGCTACGAGTTTGACAATTTTTTTGCCCCCCCAAAGCAACGACCCGCCACAGAGGCCACCCAGGACACCACAAACGCACCAACAACAGCAAATTGACCCTTTCCGATCTTTGGGTCTGCGCACCGAAATTCCAGAATTTGAAGGTCGCTTACAACCAGATGATTTTTTGGATTGGCTTCAAACAATCGAACGCATATTTGATCTTCGAGCTATCCCTGACAATCTAAAGATAAAACTCGTAGCTATTAAATTAAAAAAATCTGCCTCATTATGGTGGGATCATGTGCAAAATAAACGTTTTCGGGAAGGAAAACATAAAGTTCAAACATGGGAGAAGATGAAACGACTTTTAAAAGCAAAATTTCTTCCTGTTACATACAAACAAGATGCATATTTGGACTATCATAATCTCAAGCAGGGTTCCTTAACGGTTGAAGAATTGATTAGTGAGTTTGAGCGCATGCGAATGCGTTGTGAAACAGAGTAGGATGACGAACAGGTTATTGCACGTTTTTTGAGTGTCTTACGAAGGGATATCGCGGACGTGGTAATGTTACAACAATATTTTCAGAATACAGTGTACGGCCAAAGGCAAGGTATGTATGGTCATTGTGGACGGGGAAAGTTGCGAAAATATGGTCGCCACCACGATGCTTGACAAGCTCAATTTACCCACTCAAAAACATCCTGGACCATACAAACTCACATGGCTAAAGAAAGGGAACTTGGTCCAGGTTACTCATACATGTTTGGTTCAATTTTCAATTGGCAATAAATATACGGATGAAATTTGGTGTGAGGTAATTCCCATGGACGCATACCACATTCTGTTGGGTCGTCCATGGCTGTATGATTGGCGTGTTAAGCATGATGGGTTTCGTAATACATACTCTTTCAAAAAAGATGGTCTCAACATTACGTCGGCTCCACTCAACACGCGTGATGAGCAACAACCTCCATTGACAAAGTCTGACCTTGTTGGTCTCTTAAAACAACCAGCCGCCACACATGTTCTGGCTCTAGTAACGGTCGAAGAAAATCCAGAAATCTTGGACTTTCCCGCAGCAGTGCTTCCACTTCTTCACGAGTTTGCCGATGTCTTTCCAGATGACATTCCGGCCGGGTTACCTTTGATACGTGACATTCAACATTGCATTGATTTTGTACCCGGTGCAAGTATTCCAAACAAACCCGCCTACCAAATGAACCCAAAGGAATATGAGGAGCTACATCGCCAGGTGACTGAACTCCTAGACAAAGGCCTCATCCGTGAGAGTATGAGTCCTTGTGCGGTACCCGCTTTACTCAGTTCCTAAGCCTAATGGTACCTTTCTCATGTGTATTGACAACCGTGCAGTGAACAAAATCACCATTAAATACCGTTTTCCGATACCGCGTTTTGATGATCTCCTTGATCACCTAGACGGGGCTAAGATATTTTCTAAGATCGATTTGAGGATCGGTTATCACCAAATACGTATGAGGATCGGGGACGAGTGGAAAACAGCTTTCAAGACACGTGACGGGCTTTACGAATGGATGGTTATGCCTTTTGGGTTATCGAACGCTCCAAGTACATTCATGCGTTTAATGAACCATGTTTTCAAACCTTTCATTGGTAAATGTGTAGTTGTTTATTTTGATGATATTTTGATCTTTAGCAACACTTTGGAACAACATTTACATCACCTAAGGCAGGTTTTATTAGTTCTACGAGAGCAAAAGTTATTTGCCAACAAGAAGAAATGTCATTTCCTCGCTGAAGAGGTAATATTTTTGGGGTACTTAGTGTCGGGTAACGGTATTCGCATGGACAATAAGAAGGTGGAAGCAATAACATCATGGCCTGCCCCTACAACCTTACACGAGGTGCGAAGTTTCCATGGCCTTGTTTCATTCTATCGACGTTTTATCAAAAACTTTAGCACAATTATGGCACCAATCACAGAATGCTTGAAGAGTAGTAAATTTTCTTGGTCCACAAGTGCTCAGGAGGCTTTTGAACATCTTAAAAAATCCGTGACAGAAGCACCCGTACTAGCTTTGCCAAATTTTGATAATGTTTTTCAGGTCGAATGTGACGCTTCTGGTTTGGGGATCGGTGGTGTCTTAAGCCAATTGAGCAGGCCCATCGCATATTTTAGTGAAAAGTTCAATGAAACATGCCGTCGTTATAGCACCTATGATAAGGAATTCTATGCGATTGTGCGCAGTCTTGAGTATTGGAGACATTATTTGCTGCCCAATGAGTTTATTTTGTATTCTGATCATCAGGTATTAAAGTTTATTCAAGGGCAAGCTAAGCTCAACCCGCGATACGCAAAGTGGGTTGAAACATTGCAGGATTTTCATTTTGTCATCCGTCACAAAGCGGGAAACGCCAACACAGTCGCCGACACCCTTAGTCGTCGTCCGTCCCTAGTAACCTCTTCTACCATTTGTTGGGTTATATAACAATTTATCAAATCAAATCACAAAGCACGCAGCGGAAAATAATCTATGTAGTTAATTAATTAACCAAGAATAGAAACGTGTACCTTTGATTTGGAGGAAAATAAAGTAAGAAAACTTTATGAGGATTTAAAATAAATCCCTCTACGTTTGCACACACGACACGTGAATGCACGTATGCTAGTACTTGATCACGAACCGCAACGTTTGCTTTCTCTTCTACTTTGTCAAACAACAAAAACCGAAAATCCTTTGTTCTTGGAAGGTTTCGGCCGTAGGTTTAGAGGAGGAAGGAGGAGGAAGGAAAAAAGGTAATGAGGGCTTTTTCTATCTCCTATTTATATCCAAAACCCTTTTCATATTTGACATAGATTAGGATTCGTATTAGATATAAACTAGGATTAGTATATTAGAAACCAAGTCAAACTCAATGAGTTAAAAACTCATCAAAGAAAACCGGCCCCCCCTTTATTTTATAATTAGGAAACTTCTAGAATCTCCTAATTACAAATTAAGCCTTCCTTAACTAACGCCGTTAGCTAGTAACCGTTAGTTTTTAACGACCACTCGTTAATTGAAATCGTGATCATATTAATTAAATACATTCAATATATTAATTAATATTAAATACATTTGTGTCGAGACGTGTGACCCCGTAGGCTTAAATCATTTCTGGACATACGTTCATTTCTACGTGATCATATACTAACAGCTCCCACTTGAGCTCGTAACAAATGAAGGTAATAACATTGGTTAGCGTCTAGCAACACGCCAATGCTCCCAGAAATATTTAAGTATAGTTTCTTAAAGTATATTTAAATGGTTGAGGCATTTATTATCCCTTTGTTCAAATACCGTGTTAAACATGAATACGGATCAATGTCATTTCATGATTTAACGATTCTGTTTCTCATTCCATAACTAATTAGAGATTACCAAATATAATCGAGAACCATCTGGATTTATTTGGGCACGGCCATGCAAACATCTTAATTAGTCCTAATGAGGGCGCCAATGGTATCATACTTCAACTTTTAAGTTGAAGGAACAAATCCTATATTGACTACACGTGTCAGTCATCATACTTCACTACACTTTCTGAAAATAGACCTTTATGTACTCCCTTATTCAGGAGAGTTAGAACTATATCAAGTAAGTGCAATCCATACATGCTGACCTGCTTGTATCTCAAGTCAAAGGATCAATAAAGTAACCATTTACGAATTTCACTTAATGACGCTGATCCATAAAGTGATGAATTCGTTAGTGGGGTAGTCCGATATGCATCAACTATGGATATCATGTGAGTTTGGTGGGACCATCCATTATATATTCCAAGAATATAACCAATCGCTCAGATTTGTCTTAATTTAATTATATTCCCATATAATTAATCGACAATGGACAATTTAGAATATTTATTAAAATATTCAAGGATTAAACATGCAAATATAGGATACAATTAATATTAAATGAAATCAAACATATCAAGTACTTTATTTCATTATCAAAAATATAAATTGTTTAACATCCCTTATCCAAATACCGAAACAACAGATTTACATGAAATAACTAGCTAATTTAAGTCCTATGCCCTCGGCATGCCTTTCAAGCTTGGGCCTAGACAAAGCTTTTGTGAAAGGATCAGCTAAGTTAAAATCTGTGTGAACTTTGAGTAATTTGATTTCACCTAGTTCGATCCGCTCACGAACATAGTGATATCGTCTAGCATAATGTCTGGCACCTTTCTGAACTCCGGGTTCGTTGGCAATGATTAATGCACCAGTATTATCACAGTACATATCAGTGGGTAAGTCACTTGAGGGGATCATGTCAAGCCCGCTAATGAACTTCCTTATCCAGACTGCTTCCATTGCGGCTTCTGAGGCGGCAATGTACTCAGACTCTGTTGCAGACATAGCAACTGTTTTTTGCTTGCTGCTTTTCCAATCCACAGCACCTCCGTTAAGAACGAAGACGAATCCTGACTGAGACTTCGTGTCATCTTTATCAGTTTGAAATCCAGCATCACAGTATCCGGTCACTTTGAGCTCCAAGTCTGGATTTCCTCCATACACCAAAAACATATCTTTAGTAGCCCGTAGGTACTTCAGAATGCTCTTAACAGCAGTCCAGTGACTTTCACCTGGATTCTGTTGATATCGGCTTACGATGTTTGCGCGAACGCCACATCGGGTCTAGTGCATCTAACCGCATACATAATAGATCCCACAGCCGAAGCATAAGGGACTCTTCGCATACGCTCCACCTCATTAGGTGTAGTAGCACCCTGTTTGACAGATAAACTAAGTCCTTCTTGCATAGGTGTAAACCCACGCTTAGAATTCTCCATCTTGAATCGCTTCAAGACCTTATCAATATAAGCACTTTAACTTAGTCCAATTAATCGCTTTGATCTATCTCGGTAGATCTTGATTCCAAGAATAAATGCCGCTTCTCCTAAATCTTTCATGGCAAAACACTTTCCAAGATGGGATTTAACATCTGCAACATTGGAATGTGTTTTCCTATGATCAATATGTCATCAACATACAAGACAAGGAAAGTAACATTACTCCCACTAGCTTTGCGATATACACATGGCTCATCGGGATTTTGAACGAAACCAAACTTTTTGATTTCTTCATCAAACCGCTTGTTCCAACTTCTTGATGCTTGCTTTAATCCATAAATGGACCTTTGAAGCTTGCATACTTTGTTGGGATGTTTTGGATCAATAAAACCTTCAGGTTGATCCATATAGACTTCTTCATCCAAGTAACCATTTAAGAAAGCTGTCTTAACATCCATTTGCCATATCTCAAAGTCATAGTACGCAGCTATGGCTAAGAGAATCCTAATAGCTCTAATGTCCGCAACTGGAGAAAAGGTCTCATCATAGTCAACACCAAAACGTTGAGTATAACCTTTCGCCACGAGACGAGCTTTATAGGTGTGTACATTTCCATCCATGTCCGTCTTCTTCTTGAAGATCCACTTACACCCAACAGTTTGAGCATTTTGTGGAAGATCAACCAAGCTCCAGACTTGATTGTCTTTCATGGATTTCATTTCCACCTTCGTAGCTTCAAGCCATTTGTTAGATTCCGGATCTGATAATGCTGCTTTGAAATTCGGAGGCTCATCGAGATCTCCTAAAACGTTTTCTTCTACCATCAGACATAATCTGTCAGTAGGACGTCTTGTCCTTTCGGACCTACGAAGTGGAATCGCTTCATCATCATCGACTTGAGGTTCATCACTTTGAACATTTTCCCCCCCAAGTTGATGATTGCTAGGAGCTTCAGAAGGTGACACATCTTCCACTTGAATCTCATCAAGTTCTACAATCCTCCCACTGTTCTCTGGAACTAATTTCTTTTCAAAGAATTCAGCATATCGAGCAACGCGAACAGTGTTTTGACGGGATCATAGAAGTCGTAACCCATCGTTTCCTTAGGGTATCCGACAAAGATGCACTTAGTAGTTCTGGGTTCAAGTTTGTCAGGCGTATCGCGCTTCACAAGTGCCTCACATCCCCAGACTCTTAAGTAAGACAGATTAGGAACATTTCCATGCCATAATTCATATGGTGTCTTGTCAACCTTCTTGGTTGGAACCATATTGAGAATGCGTACAGCAGTCTCAAGAGCATAATCCCAAAACGAAAATGGGAGAGTCGTAAAGCTCATCATAGATCTCACCATGTCTAGCAAGGTTCGATTTCTCCTTTCAGACACTCCATTATGTTGAGGAGTGTATGAAGGAGTAAGCTGTTGGACAATTCCACACGCTTTCAGATAATCCTTAAACTCTTGGCTTAAGTATTCACCACCTCGATCCGAACGAAGAATCTTGATGGTCTTTCCGAGTTGATTTTCTACTTCATTTTTAAACTCTTTGAATGTTTCAACACTTCATGTTTATGTTTAAGCAAGTAAACATAACCATAACGACTGAAATCATCCGTAAAAGTTATGAAGTAGCTAGCTCCTTTTCTTGACACATGTCTAAATGGGCCACAAACATCGGTATGAATGAGTCCAAGAAGATCTTTAGCCCTCTCCGGTTTATGCGAAAAAGGTTTTCTCGTCATTTTGCCGGAAACACATGACTCGCATTTATCAAATGATTCATCATTTAATTGTAAAATCCCTTCACGTTGAAGTCTTTCAATGCGATTTTTGCCAATGTGTCCAAGACGACAGTGCCATAGATAAGTAGAGTCCAAGTTTGTCTTGGCTCTTTTGCTAACATTATACATTGAATTATTTGAAACACAACCACGCATATCAATTTCATAAATACCATCACAAGCAATAGCATCAAAATAATGAACATTATTTTTAGAAACTGAAATGCCATAATCATTAAAAACATTAATGAAACCGTTGTCTTTCAACAAAGAAACTGAAACTACACCTCTAGTGATAGAAGGTGCATAATGACAATTGTCTAAAACAATAATTAAACCGGAAGGAAGAACTAAATGATATTCTCCAATAGCTTCAACAGGTGCTGGTAGACCATTGCCCACGAACAGCTGCAAAGCTCCGGGCTTCAGCTTCCTCCTTTTCCTAAGAGCCTGTAATTCATTACAGATATGAGTTCCACAGCCAGTGTCATAAACCCATGATTTACGCTTAGTAAAGGAAAATAATTCAATAGTGAAGATACCTGAAGTACTAGCAACGCTTGCTTGCTTCTTCTTCACATTCAACTCGGCAAGATACTTGGGACAGTTCCTCTTCCAGTGCCCGACTTCATTACAATGATGACAGGTCTGGTCTTTAGCCGGATGCTCTTTCTTAGCCGGAGGGGTTTTCTTTGGTTTGGGGAAATAAGCAGCTTGCTTACCCTTGCCTTTACCATCAAACTTGCCTTTAGCTTGGTGCGATTTCTTAGCTTTCTGGATCCGACCCCCCTTAATCATAAGGACATTTGGGTCATTGGCCTTCTTTGGAATCGTCTTCTCATATTCAATGAGCATAGCATGAAGTTCAATGACGCTTTTTTTCATAGAGTGCATGGTATAGTTTTGCACAAAACCCTCATATTCCTTCGTAAGGGATTTGAGAATCATGCCAACTTTTACCTCTTTATGATAAGCGTACTCCATCGAATCCAATTTGTCAAAAATGCTCTTCATCTTGAGCACATGACTGCTAACCGATTTGCCAGATTCAAGTTTCATGTCATGTAGTTCCACGACTAAGTCGAACAGTTCCACTCCAGCTTGTTTTTCATACAAGGATTTAAGTTCTGTGATCATATCATATGGAGTGTAGAGTTCGAATTGTTTTTGAAGCTCGGGAGACATGCTCGCAAGCATCAAACAACAAACTTCATTGAATCTAGTGTACTGAATCCTATATTCAGCTTTTTCAGCTGCTGTGGATTCAGCACTTGGTTCGGTTGGCCATTGCCTTTCAATGACATCCATGCGTTCCTCAACTCTTAGAACAATTCTCAGTTGACGATACCAGTCATTGAAATTTGATCCATTAAGCTTTTCTCTTTCAAACATTTGCCGAAAAGCATTGGTGTTTGTGGAAGGATTCATTGCCATCTACAAAACAGATTAAGTTCAAAAATCAGTATTTTCGATAATAAATCCTTAAGAAATCAATTACCCAATGTTTATCAAATAAACAATTAATTTCATTAAGGCTTAGGATCCAATTGACATACAATCATTTCATCAGTTGATCTGCTAGAAATGATTGCACTCAAAAGGTAAGTGACGAGCAGTAATTGCATTACATGTGCAATTCCTAGTAAGAATGGGACCTACAAATCACACTTGATTCATCAAGTGATTTGTAGTCATGTTTTGTCCCATCTTTTGCCACGGGTCAAGGTCTCACCGCTTAACTCGCTTAAGTCGTCCAACCAAGAACGCGCAAATTTGTCCACCACTGTGTACCAGTGAGTGGGATTTGCCATGCAACTGCCATTTCACCACTGTGTACCAGAGTGAGTAAAACAACAGCCACAAGTGTCCTTTACGAGTTGGGTGGCAATGACTTAAGTTATTGGGTCAATCAATTTGATGTGTGATCAAAAAGTTATGTTTGAAGATTCATGCATATCTTCTAAACATAATATGTTATAAAACTCATTTTTATTGCCTTTAAATACAAAAGAGCTCGGTAGCTCCATTCGAACGCACAAAGAAGCGCAAGGGCAAAGGTATGCGATAAACGCGATTTAAAAACCCGCCCTTTTAGGAGGCTAGCGCACTCCGACTTATACCTCTCTTAGAGTTTGTTCAAATGGGTGAGCCGGTGTATCTTTTGATTTTAGGGCACCAATTTTATAAACAAAATCTTATTTCGATATATTTAGTCAAGTTTATTTTTCCAAAAACAATTTTGCATACAATTTTCATAAAAAGGCAAAATTAAACCTACTAAATTTACAACTTAACAATTAAGGTAATCAACCTAATTTGGTCACTATGGTATAAGATTGGCTCCTCTTTCACATTGAAAGAGACCACATACATCAAGTTGCCTTGATTGCGTAAGCCAAAATATCTATAACAAATTTATCTACCATAAAACAGGATGCTGATCTGGAAAATCCAGCAGCTTCACGACCAAATCTGGCCCTGATGAAGGCCGAACTGGGCTTAGCACAAAACATAAAAGTTGTAGCCCTATAAGTCAAGCATCTACTGTAAAGATTTCAGCTTCCAACTCCTTACGGTTAATTAGTTATGATTTTTTTAGTGAACTGGTGTCAAACAGAAACTTTCACAAAACATAATCACATTGTCACACAATTAATTATTCAATTATCTAGCATAATTAACCCTAATGATCAAGATTTCATATCAATATATCTAAGTAATAATCATGAATAATTTGCATGAAAAATTCATGATTTTTATATATATATATATATATATATATATATATATATATATATATATATATATATATATATATATATATATATATATATATATATATATATATATATATATATATATATATATATATATATATATATATATATATATATATATATATATATATATATATATATATATATATATATATATATATATATATATATATATATATATATATATATATATATATATATATATATATATATATATATATATATATATATATATATATATATATATATATATATATATATATATATATATATATATATATATATATATATATATATATATATATATATATATATATATATATATATATATATATATATATATATATATATATATATATATATATATATATATATATATATATATATATATATATATATATATATATATATATATATATATATATATATATATATATATATATATATATATATATATATATATATATATATATATATATATATATATATATATATATATATATATATATATATATATATATATATATATATATATATATATATATATATATATATATATATATATATATATATATATATATATATATATATATATATATATATATATATATATATATATATATATATATATATATATATATATATATATATATATATATATATATATATATATATATATATATATATATATATATATATATATATATATATATATATATATATATATATATATATATATATATATATATATATATATATATATATATATATATATATATATATATATATATATATATATATATATATATATATATATATATATATATATATATATATATATATATATATATATATATATATATATATATATATATATATATATATATATATATATATATATATATATATATATATATATATATATATATATATATATATATATATATATATATATATATATATATATATATATATATATATATATATATATATATATATATTTTTTTTTTTTATATTTATCTAATAATTTCGAATATATATATATTAATAATATAGATATTATTTGTTTCTTATTTAAATAATGTAATTAAATTACAAAAACAATTTAAATATATATATATATATATCCGAAAATTTGAAGATCAAGACCCTAACCCCCCTTCAAGTTTTGATTTAATTGGTAATTAAAAAACATACATAGTAGGCTCGTGATACCACTGTGGGTTATATAACAATTTATCAAATCAAATCACAAAGCACGCAGCGGAAAATAATCTATGTAGTTAATTAATTAACCAAGAATAGAAACGTGTACCTTTGATTTGGAGGAAAATAAAGTAAGAAAACTTTATGAGGATTTAAAATAAATCCCTCTACGTTTGCACACACGACACGTGAATGCACGTATGCTAGTACTTGATCACGAACCGCAACGTTTGCTTTCTCTTCTACTTTGTCAAACAACAAAAACCGAAAATCCTTTGTTCTTGGAAGGTTTCGGCCGTAGGTTTAGAGGAGGAAGGAGGAGGAAGGAAAAAAAGGTAATGAGGGCTTTTTCTATCTCCTATTTATATCCAAAACCCTTTTCATATTTGACATAGATTAGGATTCGTATTAGATATAAACTAGGATTAGTATATTAGAAACCAAGTCAAACTCAATGAGTTAAAAACTCATCAAAGAAAACCGGCCCCCCCTTTATTTTATAATTAGGAAACTTCTAGAATCTCCTAATTACAAATTAAGCCTTCCTTAACTAACGCCGTTAGCTAGTAACCGTTAGTTTTTAACGACCACTCGTTAATTGAAATCGTGATCATATTAATTAAATACATTCAATATATTAATTAATATTAAATACATTTGTGTCGAGACGTGTGACCCCGTAGGCTTAAATCATTTCTGGACATACGTTCATTTCTACGTGATCATATACTAACACCATTCACGTCGTCCCGTGTTCAAAAACCTATGATGCATCAGAAGTCGCCCGGTTATACTTTAATGAGATTGTTAAGTTACATGGAATACCAAAGACGATTACATCGGAGAGAGATGTGAAGTTTGTTGGCCATTTTTGGCGCACTCTTTGGAGACAATTGGGAGCAAAATTGCAGTTTAGTTCTTCTCATCACCCTCAAACTGATGGTCAAACAGAAGTCACTAACCGTAGCTTGGGTAATCTTCTTCGTTGTCTCGTGGGTGACAAAAAAAAGCAATGGGATCTTGCACTACCCCATGTTGAGTTCGCATACAACAGGTCCACTCATAGTTCAACGGGACGTAGCCCTTTTTTAGTGGTTTATGGACGCAATCCGTTTACCCCACTTGATCTTGCCCCATTGCCAGGTGTTCCAAAGTATAACGCTGAGAGAAGTGATAGGGCAGCCCAAATAAAGTTGCTTCATGAACAGGTACGTGATCAGATTACTAAACACAATTTGCAATATCAAGCTCGTGCTAATAAACATCGAAGGAAAGTAGTTTTTCAAGTTGGTGATCTCGTTTGGATATTCTTGAGACGTGAACGCTTTCCACATGGGCGTTTTGCTAAGTTACAACCTCGGGCTGATGGTCCATTTCGTGTTCTTGAACGTATTAATGACAATGCATATAAAATTGATTTACCCGGTCATTATGGTGTCTCTGCTACTTTTAATGTTGCTGATCTCGCTCCTTATGTGGAGGACGACCCTTTAGACGTTGACTCGGGGTCGAGTCGTTTTTTAGGGGGAGGATGATATGGATCCAGACATAACAGCCCAAGTGGAAGACAACGTCGAGCCCACTGATCAAAGTGGCTAGAGCCGGCCCAAGTCATAAAAGCCCATTCAACCATCGGAGCATAATAATTTGTTCGTGATCTGTTTTCTTGAACCATAAGTTTAGAGATTTCTGTTTGCTTGTTTACTGTGTTTTGTTTTCCTATTTAAGTCATGTAAACCCTTTTGATTGATTGGTGAATTATTATTGAATTTTGTTAGAAAACTTTAGGCCCGGGAACGGATTCACCGCCGTATGGCTGACCGGCGATTACTAGCGATTCCGGCTTCATGCAGGCGAGTTGCAGCCTGCAATCCGAACTGAGGACGGGTTTTTGGAGTTAGCTCACCCTCGCGGGATCGCGACCCTTTGTCCCGGCCATTGTAGCAACAACCATCTCCTTTCCGTGCAGAATGTAGTGTAGAAAAGCAAAGAATCTTTCCTGCTTCAGAGCTATTCAGAGCTAATAGGATAGGTATTCTATTTGAAATAAGGGGGCTACCCTAAGGTGGGATAGTGTGTCAGTAAACACGCAGTGGTTAAAAAGTGTTTTTTTTCTTGTTTTCTAATCTCGGTTGGCCGAGATCTCCATTCCCGACGCCGATAACTTGGTTGGCCAAGTATCGTCGCCGCTAGGTTTTAGCCTAGAATCTTTCTTCTGTTCGTGGATCCGCATCACAAAATCTTTTATCTCAAAAACCATATATCGATAAATTATAAAAATTATATGGATGTTCTTAAAATTTCATGATCTTTCATTAAAGAGGTCATTCGATATATTTTCGGCGAATTTTTAAATCCGAGGGCGGAGCCCGTACGGCTAAGGCATTTGGCTATCACACTTTATAACCTATCACCTCCTATGATTTATCACACTTTTTGACCTATCACCCCCACCATCTTACCGTCGCAACGCGCAGGTACTTTCTCTCGTAGAATTAAATGAAAAGAAAAGAAGTCAATAGCCAACCATTGGTCGTAATATCTACAAGACTACATGTCTACATGGTTTGATTGAAATCTTAGAGTTGAATCGTTTGTGATTGATTGTGAATCGCTTATATGTATTCGACTATTTGTATGTATGCATGTACATTTTGAAGTACTAGTTTTAGAATATTGTATGATCATAAAATTCATCAATATAATTAATTAAGGTTTTCATCTTTTTTATAGTAATAAACAAAAATAAAATAAAAAATAAAAATAATAAAACATGTAGTTTAAACAATGGCATGGGTGTTAAATTAAGGGAACAAACTAGATATACATCTCATATGATTCCATGAAACATGCCCGGAAATTGTGTTGAAGTTGGTACTATACCCAATTGTTTTTCCTTTTCTTCATGCCGGCGTCCCATTCAATCAACTATTTCATTTTTATGATCTACTGAAAAATGCAATGTCCACAAAAGCATCATCTTATGTGAACATTGATAGAATCTATGTATACAAGTTTGGTTTAAATATTTACGTACCTAGGTTTACTACAAGAAAAAAAGGATTTGGCCATGACGAAAGTCGTAACCAAATGCCATAAATGTCGCGGCCAAAGGTTTTGGTCACGAAATTAGCCACAACAAATAGTCGTCGCCATATGAGCGAATCCTATTTTTTTTTGCCACGAAATTAGCCACGACAAAAATGGGTCCCATGCTCGTAAAAAGATAAATGGAAAAGACAAAATATTTGGGCACGACTTTTGCCACAACATTGCCGTGGCTAAATATTTTTCGTTTTTATAAAAACATAAATTTAAAAAATATTTGACCACGACTTTTGTCACAATATTGTCATGGCTAAATATTTTTCTTTTTTTTTAAAAAAAAACAAATTCGAAAAATATTTGGCCACAATTTTTTGCCACACCTATTTTCATACTAACACAACAAAAAGGTGTGACTAATTATCTCAATATATAAAGGCAGAGAACCTAAAAAAGCATTCCAAGAGATCCTTTATCTATACTTCTATACACTTAGAGCATCCACAATGGAAAAAATCTTTCAAAAGCTTTTTATTTTGCCACCTCAACAATCCATTAATTTTAACCTATAAAAAAGCTATATACTCCAATGGAAAGGTTTTTATAAAGTTTTTTCTCTCTCTTAAACCAAAAAAAGCTTTTGCTCAAAGGGTTGAGAATCTTCAACATTTACCTCAAAAAAGTCATTCTCTCCAATGATAAAAAGCTTTTAAAAGACTTCTTTTACTCAAAAAAAGCTTTTGTTCAACCTCCATTGGAGATGCCCTTATATAAAAGGGAAACCCCCTTTCCAAATATCAAATTACAACTTCAAACTACCTAAAATATTATTCTTATTTATTCATTATTTTAAACAAATCCACCTAATATACCTATAATATCCTTAATGAAATAATTTACAACATAAATCCTTCAATCCTTAAAATAACTACACTAGCTCCTTTAACATCAATTACTTTTACATTCACCACCATTGCCGCCCCACCACCCGTCACCGCCACTACCTGTCGCCGCCGCCGCCACCCATCGCACCGCCACCACCATCACCACCCCGCGCCGCTACCACTATCGTCGCCGCACCATGCGGGCATATAACTCGTATCTAGAAAAGCTTTTAGAGGAATTCAACTTTACTTCATAAGCAATGATATATATGTGATTAATTACGTTGTTAAGCTTAAAAACATAGTGTTAACACATGAGTATCACTCATTTGCTCTCTTAGTCATAGTCTATATGTCTAACACCAAATTTTTGACATATGTATAAAGTTTATCTAGTTACATTTGTTAATTTTTTTGAAAGAATATTAGGGGAAATTTTGAATTTTTTTTCCTCGTTACATCTTTTTTTCAAGTAGTCTTGTCACTTTTTTTTTCTCCAATAATTTTTTCTTTCCATCACTCCCCCTATGGAAAGAGAAAACTTAGAGAGAGAAAACTTAGAGAGAGAAAATGATTAGGAATGGGAGAAAGCTGGAAAGAAAAACAACAAATTCTCAAGGGACAACCACAAAGGAGAAGCAAGTAAGGTTATCAAATTCTTTGTTGCAAACATCCCAGATGGTTGCAGACCATGGGATTTAGCAACCCACTTAAAGGTTTTTGGAGAGGTGGTGGGGTCATATATTGCTAGGAAAAAGAATAAGGAAGGGTTAAGGTTCGGTTTTATCACTTTCAAAGGGGTTAAAGAGTGGAAGTCTTTAGAGATGATGATGAGAGAAACGTTAAAATAGGTAAAAACCCCCTCCAAATCAACCGTGCTAGGTTCGCAAATGAGAATGAGAAATCGCCTGTTGTATATGATAGCAACGAAAGAAAAAGGGAGAGCCATTGCCATTTGGTTCGCAAGCAAGAAAATTCTTTCAAAATCCTTAGACCAGGTGTGTCCTTTTGTGATATGGTTAAGGGTAAAGGAGCTGAGCAGACTAAAGAGAAGGTTATTAATGTTGATGATGATATCATGGCATTGGAAGAGTTTCAAGACAGGTCTGTGGTGGCAATGTGCGTGGATTTGAAGACTTTACGCAGTCTGAGAGGTCTCCTGAACGAGGCTGGCTATGGTAACGTGGTCTGTTGTTATTTGGGTGGTCTTAGCTCGTTCCTCTCTTTCACTGGTGTGGAAGAGGCGAGGTGTTTCCAGTACTCGAAAGATGTTTGGAGGAGTTGGTTTTCTAGAGTAGAGTCTTGGACTGGCCAGTCCCTCCCTTTCGAGAGACTTGCTTGGCTAAGAATTGTGGGCATCCCACTCCACCTAGCTGCAATGGATGTGGTTTCTAAGATTAGTAAGATCTTTGGGAAGGTTATTTGGTCTGCTCCCCTGAAAGACGGAAATGGTGATTGGTCCTCGATTAAGGTAGGGATCCTTGTTGGAGAAGGGAAGAAGATAGAGGATACAATAATACTTAAATGGAGAGATAAGAGCTTCAGGGTTTGGGTGATCGAAGATGGTGGAGAGTGGCATCCGACATTTTGTTCTAATGGTGTGAATTTCCCGGCGAATAATGGTTTTGGCCAGAAAAAAGGCAGGTCATCGGAGTATTCTAACGGCGAGTGGGAAGGTGAAGACGGTGAAATTAACCCCAACAGTATAGGAGGCAATGAATCGTTGCATGGGGATTCCACCAAAAAAAGTCAACGCATGGGGAAAAGGCCATGTCTCCTAGATCTGGCATATGTGATTTAACGAATAAAGTTTCAGCGCATGGGGATACTTCTATGTCTCCTAGTCTGAACAATAAGAGGGTGGGGCCCAAGAATGGTTTGTTTTCAAATTCAAATACTCTTCGAAAAGAAAAGAAAAAAAAAGGTTGATAAAAAGGCAGATGTTAAGGGGAGCAAGGTGGGACCTTCCTTTGAGGTCACGTGGAGTGATATGGTAACAAATATATCTCCTACATTTAAAAAAAGGAAAAGGCCAAGAACTTTGGACCCGGTTCAATTAGATGGCTTGTTGGGCCTAAATAACGAAAAGGATGTTTGGCTTTATGTGGAACATGAATCTGGGGATTTAAACAAAGGGGAGTATATTGGTTTAAACCTAAATACAGAACCTCTGAATCGTGAGGACGAGACTTTAATTATCAACGAAAGTGATTCACTTTCTGATATCAATTCCATCGACAGGAAAGATCAAGATGAGAATGGTGGTGAGACTGTTGTCGACACTTCCTTCTCAAAAGCCCTGGAAGATGAAATCTCGGGTACGATCGAGTTTGGTAACGACGTGGGGACTGATCTTAGTCGCTGCAAGGGGCAATTAAAGGATGCCATCATGGAAGAAGGTAATAATGCTATTCCAAAATGAATTTACTTTCTTTGAATATTAGGGGGGTCGGGGGTGTTGAAAAATCGAGTTGGATAAAGGAGATCAAAAATAGATAAGGGGTGTCTTTCATAGCGTTTTAAGAAACACAAACTCATGGGGTGGCAGAGTCTATATGTAGGAAGTATTGGTGTGGTAATAATTTTGATTGGGAAGTGGTAGATCCAATTGGTAGGTCGGGCGGCCTGGTATGCATTTGGGATCCAGGTGTGTTCAAAAAAATAGATTGTATAAAAGATTGCAACTTCATTCTGATCAAAGGGGTCTTGCTAGGGAGTAGCTCTTTAATGTATGTGATGAATATTTATGCTCCCCAAAGGGTTGTAGATAAAAGAGTGTTGTGCTCAAGAATCATGGAAATTAAAAATCAGTCACCGGGATTGTGGTTGATTGTGGGAGATTTTAACGCCGTTCGGAATCAAGAGGAAAGAAAGGGATCGAATTTTAATGGGGTTTGTGCTCGTGATTGTAATTCTTTTATTTCAAATGCCGATTTGCACGAGTACACGATGAAAGGCAGTAAATTCACATTTCTTGTTGATTGTGATGGTAACAAAAAGTTAAGCAAAATAGATAGACTATTAGTGGGAAGAGAGGTAATTGATATATGGCCCGAGGCATGCTTTAGAGCCTTACCTAGACGGTTCTCAGATCATAATCCAATCTTGTTCACGGTTAAAGATCTAAATTTTGGCCCCAAACCGTTTAGAGTGTTCAATTCTTGGATGGACAGAGCTGATTTCAAAAGTGTGGTGGAGGAAGCTATGGTGTCGTATAGGCCTGTTGGGAGACCAGATGTGAATCTCATGTCTAAACTTAAATGGCTAAAGGTTCGATTAAAACGCTGGAAAGATGAAATTAGGAAGAAAGAGGGTGAAGAATTTGAGCAATGCCAAACTGAATTTGAAGCTCTTGACAACATAATGGAAGACAGAGATTTGGTAGAGGAGGAGGTGTGGACCCGGTTAGAATGTAAAAAGCGGATGGTAGAGTTAGAGGGTTTTAAGATGAAAGATATAAAGCAAAAGTCAAGATGTAGACGGGCTATGGAAGGAGATGAAAATACAAGATTTTTTCACGGGTTGATAAATAATAGAAAGGTGTCTAACTCTATTCACGGTCTAATGGTTAATAATGTGTGGCTAACAAAACCGAAGGAGTTAAAGAAAACGACATTCGAATTTTTTAGAAAACGATTTACAGAATCCTGGAAACATAGGCCTAAGTTGGATGTTTTCTTGGAGTCGAGGTTATCTGATGCCGATGCAAATAATCTGGTGGGATCGTTTACTACAGAGGAGATAAAAGTTGCAGTGTTTGATTGCGGCGATGAGAAGGCGCCCGGGCCCGATGGCTTCAACTTCAAGTTTATTAAAGAGTTTTGGAATTTTTTTGAAACTGATCTGGTTAACATTCTCCACGAATTTCACGATACAGGGACGATAAGTAGAGGTTGTGGCTCCTCATTTATCACTTTAATTCCTAAGGTAAGAGATCCGGTGAAGCTGGAGGATTACAGACCTATAACATTGGTAGGGATTGTTAGCAAAGTCATCTCAAAAGTGTTGGCTAATCGGCTTAAAAAGGTTTTAAGTTTGGTGATCTCGAATACCCAAACTGCGTTCCTTAGTGACCGTTCCATTATGGATGGTCCACTAATGATTAATGAAATCATCGCATGGGCAAAAAAGACTCACAACAAGCTGATTTTGTTTAAAATAGATTTTGAAAAGGCTTATGATAATGTTAACTGGTGTTTTTTGATTGATGTTATGCTCCAAATGGGATTTCCTGAAATTTGGTGTGGCTGGATTATGGGAATATTATCGTCTGCAAGGTCTTCAGTTCTAGTAAATGGCTCTCCTACATTTGAGTTTTCTTGTTCTAAAGGTATGCGCCAAGGAGATCCAATCTCACCATTTCTATTTTTAATTGTTATGGAATCTTTTTCTGGTCTCATGAAGAAGGCGTGTAGTGTGGGACGTTTCAAGGGTATCAAAATTTCTAGTGATGGCCCGTGTACTTCACATTTATTATACGCAGATGATTGTGTTATTATGGGGGAATGGGAAATGGAAAACATCAGGAGACTTGCTGTAATCCTGAGATGTTTTTATTTATGTTCGGGCTTGAAAATAAATTTAGGAAAATCCAACTTGTTTGGTATTGGTGTTGAGAATGACGAAGTTGAGAATATGGCGGTAGGGGTCAATTGTAAGGCTGGTTTTTTACCTTTTATTCACCTTGGAATCCCGATTGGTGCAAATATGAACAGGGTAGCTAATTGGGAACGCATTTTTGATATCTTTGAAGCTAGGCTGTCGAGTTGGAAAGGATCTTGTCTTTCTATAGGGGGAAGGGTTACTATGATCAAATCGGTGTTGGAGAGTCTTCATGCTTACTACTTTTCCATGTTCAAGGCTCCTGTGAAAGTAACTCAAGGTTTGGAAACAATTATTAGACGGTTTCTTTGGAGTGGTTCGTTAGATAATAGGAAGATAAACTGGGTATCATGGGAGAGAGTGGCATCACCAGTACATGTTGGGGGGCTTGGTATTGCTAGATTAAAGGACGTGAACACCGCACTCCTATCTAAATGGCTGTGGAGATTTAGGCAGGATCAAAATGGGTTATGGAGGCGTGTAATTATTGCCATTCATGATGGTATTAGATCTTGGACCCCTATTCCAGTAAAACAAGCTATATCTGGGACATGGAAATCTATTGTTAAGGATATAAATAAGATCAAGGTGGGCGGGGTCGAATTTAACAGGGCGTTTAAAGGCGAGGTGGGGAATGGTAATAACATAAGATTCTGGTTGGATTTTTGGGTGGGAAGTAAACCTCTAAAGGAGGAATTTCCAGTCCTTTTCAAAATCGAGAAGGATAAAAAATGTATAGTAAAGGATAGATATAATTATATATCTGACTGTTTCGACGGAAGATGGGATTGGTGCAATCAACCAAATGGTGGTCTCGAGTTAGATGAAAAGAGAAGGCTTATAACGACACTCAACTCGATCAAGCTGCATAATCAGGTAGACAAGTGGAGCTGGAATGATGGCGAAACAAAAGAATTTTCGGTGAAAGTGGTAAAAGAATTCCTAATAAGTGATCAAGATTATAGCAACAGGTTTGTTTTTAAATGGCCTAAATGGACCCCAAAGAAATGTAATATTTTCGTCTGGAGGGCTGAAATGGATCGCATTCCGACAGTTACGGCTCTTGCTAAACGGAATATTGAGATTGAAGATAGTTGGTGTAGTCTATGTGGGGAATTTATTGAAACAGCTGAACATCTTCTTTGCGGGTGTAGGGTGGCTTTTCACGTCTGGGATCATATCAAGTCGTGGTGTAAGGCAAACAATTTCCTCTACTTCTCTATCAAAGACTTGATTGAAGTACACAAACATGTAGGAATGGGCAGACACAAAAAGAAAACTTTAAAAGGGATAATTTTTGTGGCGTGTTGGTGTTTGTGGCGTGCTAGAAATAGCAAAAGGTTTTCAAAAGAGCAGGTTAACCCGGAAAAGATTATTCATGAGATCAAGACGCTTGGATATTTATGGTTTAAAAACAGAACGAAGTTTAGAGATTTAAGTTGGGAAAATTGGTGTTTGTTTAATATTTTGTAAGTATCCTTTCTTGTAAGTTGTTTTGTTCTCTGTAATTCGCAGAGGATGTAATTTTGAATATAAAGTTAGCCTTTCAAAAAAAATAAAAATGTAAAAGCCTAAAAGGTATACATGGAATGCCACATTACATCATTTTTTACAAATCATCAAAGAATAAAAAAGTTAACGTGTTGATTACCCCTTAATCTGTTTGAATAATTTGAGCAGGTATCCTTTTATTCACGTGAAATTGGACTTACCTTTTCTATTGCGAAAAAATGAATTAATTCACGCCTTTTGACAATTCGTTCTTTTTATAATGCGTTATTACCCGCACTTATTTGAAGTTATCAAATTGCTATTGATAATAAAAGGAATTTTATAGTCGATCGGATTATGGATTTCTATGATATTGGATAGTTGCATGAATGGTGAGAGCATTTCCGATTATCAAACATTAAAAAAAGTTGTCACGTCAATAGCATATGTTTAGGCCTTTCCTTATAAGGACTCCGTCCTCGGGACTTCTTCACTGCCACGTCTGCATCACACCACTCAGGACTCCCCTCAGGACTCTTCCTGCTTATAAGACAAGCTTCTACCCCACATGCTACCCCACATTAGTCCGCTCCTACCTCACATTAGTCCGCTCCTACCCCACATGCTACCCCACATTCGTGCGTTCTTCAGAGTCTTGTGGAGGACTAAATGGTGGGACGCAGCATGTTGGACGCTCTATGCCTACAGCGTCGGTCGTCCTAGTTGGTTGGGACGCACCTTTGAAGACGTTATAAGCATGAAAGAACTTCAATAGATTTACACAAGTCAAATGATTGCTATTATTATTAAGAGTTTATGAGTTTAGATTACAATAAAATTGGATATCAACTATGTATCCAGATTATCTCCAGAATAATAACATCAGAAATTATATATATATATACAGAATGAGTATATATCGAAGAAAACAAAGAACAATAATATGAGAGGGTTTCGTAACCCTAAAACTGGTTATGAGCCAGTTTATATAGCCAAGTAGAGTTTTAGCCAGCACCCTTGATCTTCTATCTTGACACTTCTAGTCCCTCTACTTAGCAAAACACAAACATTCAGAGGTATTCCCCCCTGAAACATAAGAGACCTAGCCACATTAAGAAGGTGTCTATGTTTCCTTTCAACCACTCCATTTTGTTGTGGAGTGTAAGGAATAGAGGTCTGATGAATAATTCCTTCCTTAGTGAACAATTGAGTAGTTTGAGTATTAACAAATTCTGAACCATTATCACTTCTTACAACTTTAATTCTTTTCCCAAACTGAGTTTTTATCATATTAAGAAACAAATATATATTATCAAACACTTCAGTCTTAGATTTCATTAAAAAACACCAAACAGCCCTAGAAAAATCATCAACAATTGTCAAGAAGTATTTAAAACCTTCTTTACTTGTGACCTTATAAGGTCCCCAAACATCAACATGAATTAAATCACCCAACCCAGTTGTCTTATGTTCACTAAGAGGGAAAGGTTTTCTGGTCTGCTTAGCCTTGTGACAAACATCACAAGGAGAAATATTAACATTAGGCAGATTAAATTTTTTAGAAAACACAGAAAGAGCTTGGTCAGCAGGGTGACCAAGTCTACCCCATATGCTACCCCACATTAGTCCGCTCCTACCTCACATTAGTCCGCTCCTACCCCACATGCTACCCCACATTCGTGCCTACCCCACATTAGTGTCCTACCCACATTAGTGTCCTACCCCACATAGTCCTACCCCACATTAGTGCCTACCCCACATTAGTCCGCTCCTACCCCACATTAGTCCTACCCCACATTAGTGCCTACCCCACATTAGTCCGCTCCTACCCCACATTAGTCCTACCCCACATTAGTGTCCTACCCCACATTAGTCCTACCCCACATTAGTCCTACCCCACATTAGTGCTCCTACCCCACATTAGTCCTACCCCACATTAGTCCTACCCCACATTAGTGCTCCTACCCCACATTAGTCCTACCCCACATTAGTCCTACCCCACATTAGTGCTCCTACCCCACATTAGTCTCCTACCCCACATTGTCTACCCCACATTAGTGTCCTACCCCACATTAGTCCTACCCCACATTAGTCCTACCCCACATTAGTCCGCTCCTACCCCACATTGTCTACCCCACATTGTCTACCCCACATTAGTGCTCCTACCCCACATGTCTACCCCACATTAGTCCGCTCCTACCCCACATTAGTGCTCCTACCCCACATGCTACCCCACATTAGTGCTCCTACCCACATTAGTCCGCTCCTACCCCACATGCTACCCCACATTAGTGCTCCTACCCACATTAGTCCGTCCTACCCCACATGCTACCCCACATTAGTGCTCCTACCCACATTAGTCCGTCCTACCCCACATGCTACCCCACATTAGTGCTCCTACCCACATTAGTCCGCTCCTACCCCACATGCTACCCCACATTAGTGCTCCTACCCACATTAGTCCGTCCTACCCCACATGCTACCCCACATTAGTGCTCCTACCCACATTAGTCCGCTCCTACCCCACATGCTACCCCACATTAGTGTCCTACCCCACATTAGTGCCTACCCACATTAGTGCTCCTGCTTATAAGACGCTTCTACCCCACATGCTACCCCACATTAGTCCGCTCCTACCTCACATTAGTCCGCTCCTACCCCACATGCTACCCCACATTCGTGCGTTCTTCAGTCTTGTGGAGGACTAAATGGTGGGACGCAGCATGTTGGACGCTCTATGCCTACAGCGTCGGTCGTCCTAGTTGGTTGGGACGCACCTTTGAAGACGTTATAAGCATGAAAGAACTTCAATAGATTTACACAAGTCAAATGATTGCTATTATTATTAAGAGTTTATGAGTTTAGATTACAATAAAATTGGATATCAACTATGTATCCAGATTATCTCCAGAATAATAACATCAGAAATTATATATATATAATAGTGATATATATATATATATAATATATATATCAAGATTAATAACATCAGAAATTATATATATATATATATCAAATATATATATATATACAGAATGAGTATATATCGAAGAAAACAAAGAACAATAATATGAGAGGGTTTCGTAACCCTAAAACTGGTTATGAGCCAGTTTATATAGCCAAGTAGAGTTTTAGCCAGCACCCTTGATCTTCTATCTTGACACTTCTAGTCCCTCTACTTAGCAAAACACAAACATTCAGAGGTATTCCCCCCTGAAACATAAGAGACCTAGCCACATTAAGAAGGTGTCTATGTTTCCTTTCAACCACTCCATTTTGTTGTGGAGTGTAAGGAATAGAGGTCTGATGAATAATTCCTTCCTTAGTGAACAATTGAGTAGTTTGAGTATTAACAAATTCTGAACCATTATCACTTCTTACAACTTTAATTCTTTTCCCAAACTGAGTTTTTATCATATTAAGAAACAAATATATATTATCAAACACTTCAGTCTTAGATTTCATTAAAAACACCAAACAGCCCTAGAAAAATCATCAACAATTGTCAAGAAGTATTTAAAACCTTCTTTACTTGTGACCTTATAAGGTCCCCAAACATCAACATGAATTAAATCACCCAACCAGTTGTCTTATGTTCACTAAGAGGGAAAGGTTTTCTGGTCTGCTTAGCCTTGTGACAAACATCACCAGGAGAAATATTAACATTAGGCAGATTAAATTTTTTAGAAAACACAGAAAGAGCTTGGTCAGCAGGGTGACCAAGTCTCATATGCCACAACAATTTAGACTCACAAGGAACAGAAGCAGAATTGCACATAACAGAAGAAGAAAGAGCAGTTTTATATATTGTCACACCCCCAAAATGCGGGTCCACGGGTGGGGCGTGACTTCCATAATATCACAACACAAGAGTATAATGAACGACTTAAAACGTAGTCGTTTTGAGAATTTGCATTTTATAAAACATAATCATTCAAGATCCAAATACATTACAGGAAATCAAAATAGTCTTGATTTGAAAAAGATTAAGAAAACACATTTGAACTATGAATCCATATCCTTTAGCAAAAGATGGAGCACTAGAAGGTATGGAGGGTAGGGTCTTTATTCAACAAGAACAAACGAACAACAAGTAGCAATCTGAGCACGACGCCATCTAATCACCTGCAATACATACTAAATTGTGTCAACATAAAGTTGGTGAGTTCCTTAGGGTTTTAATAAAACGTTTTGCCATGAACCACAAGCCATAGGTTAACCATTGCTTTACCACAATGAAAGTAGCCATTGTTAAACAACAATGCTAGGAATGTAAAGAGAGTATACATCTATATAAGCTCATGATACGAAACTGACACGTTGTTATAGTTTGCCTCCCGGTACTTGTTCAAGGTACCGAATGTTTACAAATATGTGTCACCCGTTCGGCTCCCAGCCGTGTTTATGCCGGGTGGGGTGTGTCGACCCAAATAGCGCTATTCAACATATCCACGTTTAAATCCATAATTAACATATCATGATTGTGAGGACTTGTTGTGAACATAGTAACTTATAATAGCCTTGTATACCGTTGTGCATGTACTTGTGTTCATAAAAGTAAGAGTATGTATTGCAGCCCAAAATATATAAGTAAGATGGGGCTAAGGAGATCTCACCTTAGTTCAAAGTAGCAATTATTAGCAAATAGAGAATCCTCTTGAATGTGTTAACCTATAGAAATAAAATGTAAACTTGTCTTAATAAACTATACTATTATTTCCTAAGGAATTCCCTCTTCTTCCAAATAATATTGTTTAATGTGGTTTAAAAATGTTTCTTTATGTGATAATGGTAAGGGTTCACCACGTGCTAGTTGGAGTTGGTCTTTCATGAATTTATATATAATAATATATATATAATATAATAATAACGATAATAATAATAGCAAA
>CM067175.1:26752089-26753132 GCA_034093135.1 Erigeron breviscapus | reverse complement strand
TGCTTTTACTGTTACTGTCTCATTACGGCCGTAAGGGGGCATGTAACGGCCGTCACAAGGGTGACGGGAGTTTGAGGATCTAGGTCAAGTGTAACGGGCGTAACCAACATGACGGCCGTTATGATTGAAACTTCGCGAGTTACTGTAACGGGTTCCTTACGGCCGTATGCTTTTCAATGGAAGTGTAACGGGCGTCACAAATGTGACGGCAGTCATGGGTTTCATTGGACACGTAACGGGCGTTACCATATGTAACGGGCGTTACGCGACTAAATCATATAAATAGCTGGCCAAGTTTCTGAACGGCCAGTGACGTTTGGGAGAGAATTTTCCTAAGGGTTTTTGATCGACATATCTTTCTAGGAGCTGCAGGGGATACTTCAAGGGTCAATTCAAGATTTGATCGTCTTTCGATCCATTGAAGATTCACGTGCACCCACTTAGATCGTATCTACTTACTGTCTTGCAATTTCCATTTCGTCAAACAATTGGTACTTTATGTTCTTTCTTGATTCTTATTGTAATTTCAATTTGGTCATGAGTGGCTAATTCTTCTATTGTCCACCTTGATGAAACTAGACTAATGATGTGATTGCTTTATATTTTAATTCAAAGAGTTGATTTCAATTATCGTTGTGTCGTGATCTTGATGATTTAATTCCTTTATTTTTATTGATTTGATATTGGTGACATGTGTGTTCGTCGTTAGTGGTACTAGTCGAGTGCATATGTGATTTTCTAACGGTCGCTTGTCTATGAGCGATTATCACTAGTTCATGGTATGATAGTGAATGTCAAATTAATATAAGGAGTCATTTTGTCAACGTGTCTAGAAACGGTTGGTGGTACCACGTTTTAATTCACATAGGCGCAATTGGTAATTTGGTAATCAAACAAGCTAAGTGTTGGTAAGATTGTCTAGGCGTTGGTGGTACCGGCTTGGGTAATTTAACTAGCAGTTAGGTGTTTGGGTGACTTGTGAGCGGTTGGTGGTACCACGCGAGCATTTCATTCTCTCACGTTTATCGTGTCAACTCTTAACG
>CM067175.1:26699589-26744589 GCA_034093135.1 Erigeron breviscapus | reverse complement strand
GTATGTTTTCTTTGTATTATGGGTTTTAATCTCTGTGTTTCACCTATTTTTTTCTTTAAAGTTTGGTGGATTCATTTGTTTATTTAAATTTTTGCGGTTTACAATTAGTTGCATGAAGTAGATATGGATTATCATGATGGATTCTTGGTAATGGATTTTTTAAAATTTTTACTATTCAATATGTTAAATTTTTTTAATCAGATGATGAAAATTTTCAATGACATATTTGAGTATAAATTACAATTACAACATGTATGAATATGTGGATTTTTGGGTACTTTCTTCAGATCTACAGACAAACATGGAAGTATATTGTGGTGTTAAAATGATCATAAGATTTTATTAATCTTAGTTGTCAAACCATTTCTCTAAAAATCTTAGTTTCTTTACTCGATTCGGATGTCAACTATATATTAGTATGCTACAACATCATACTTTTTTTAGATTAGAACTGAATATAGATTCTAATGTTATTGTTTGTTGTTTGTAGTTGTTATCTCTGTCACTAAGGAAGGTGTGAAGTTCTCAACAAGGGGTGATATTGGAACTGCAAATGTTGTTTGCAGACAGAACACAACAGTCGACAAGGTATGTTTTCTGTAGTCATTAAGACCTTAATGTTAGCCCAGCTACCTGTGACAGGTTAATTTGGGTTTGTGTTAATTTTTAAAGGGTTAAAAGCTGCTCAATGTCTTCTTTTTATTTTTTAAAGCTTATAAATTGTTCTGATTGAAAGAGCTGAAAACTATTATTATAAACTGTATTGTGTTAGCAATTCATAGTACGTGACACTCCTTTATAGTGCAGCATGCTGTTGTGTAACATCCCGAACTTTTATTTAACGGTTGACTTGAGTCGTTAAGTCAACAATTTGTGTCCGTTAAGTCCTTAAATGCTTTAATGATTATATGCGTTAAATGTGTATATGTGTAAGGCTTTAATGCCTTAATGATTGATATGTAAATGTGTTTAAAGGTATATTTTAATGCCTATGGAGGTATTTAAAGTACTTAATGTGTTGTAAGTATTCCCGGTAGGTGATTTAAGCTTAATATGAGCTATATGGAAGTCCAGGGACTAATCTTGCCAATTGTGAAAACCCAAAAACGTGATTAGGGGTTAGGGGCTGATAATTAGATCCTAATCACAGAAATCACTCACTTCTCTTTGAACCCTAACCGCCCTCTTGTGCCACAATCAATTCCTTGTTCAATTCCATCGATTTCGGGTTGATTCGGAGAGATCTAGGGCTTATATTTCGATCTTCTAATCATCTTCAAGGTATAGATTGCAATCATTACTGATTTTTGGTCATTTCCATCTATTCAATTCGTTCATACCTGTCTTGATCGATTATATGCTTTTCGTTGCTAGAATCGTTGATTTCGAGTTACCCGGTAACCGTTATTGCAATCTATTGGTGTGTTGGGGATTCCGGAAGGTATAATCTTGTTGTTACTGATATTTTTATGATATAATGGAGTCATTATAAGTGTCATATCAGATCTGGACCATAGGGTGTGTTAATCGATTGAAAATCGTCCGTTTTGTCGATTCGGTAACCTAAAACGATTGTTATTGTATTGCAAATCAATTAATTGTTAATGGATGTATCAATGACATCATTAGAGTCTTAAAATTATGAATTTTAAAGGTTAAAAGTCGTTCATAAGGTTTGGGGTCTATTGGGTGGTGTTTGGATTCGTTTTGGAGTGAAAAACAAGCAAAATTGAGCAAATCCGCAGGTGGTCATGTCGTGACCAATATGGTCATGTCGCATCCAAATCACAGAGGTGGAAAGAATTGGATTTTTGGTTAGAGGTCATCTCGTGACCATGGTGGTCATGTCGCATCACAAGTCCAGAATGCAAACTACTCAGTTTTTATAAAATAGTCACAACTTTCAAACCGTAACTCCGATTTTGACAAATGAGATATCCACGGAATCGTGAGAGAGTCTAATTTCTAATGGGACATGTTTATAGGTGTTTAGGCCTGAGTTATGACCATAATTGAGTGAGTATTGTTTAGCTCGTTTAATGGTCGCTTAATGATTATAGGTAGTCGGGAATACTTGCTTTGCACGGTAGCTTAGTTACCATTTGTTGTGCGCATCTACGAGGTAAGATACACTACTTTGACACGCTGAGGGTTCAACAAAAAACATGGTTTTCATATAATAACTTCCCAATTGATATCTTGTTTACTTATGGGTAATTGGGATTACACGGGAGGTGATATGGGCTATGTACATGCATATTGAAGCCTGCAATGCTACCCCAAAGATATGTCACGTTATGATATGATGTGAAATGATATGAAATGCTTTGAGTAGCTATGAAATACGATATGTAATGAACTATGTTATGCAATGAAAGATGATATGTAATGATATACGATATGCAATGATATATGATGATGTACGTGATGTAACAATGTATGAGATGTAATGACATGCTATGAAATGTTATGCAATGATATGAGATGTAATGATATGCTATGAAATGCTATGTAATGTCGTGAGATGTATTGAAATGTGATATATGTTGATGATAAATGAAATGTGCATGATTGTGTGGCTTGTTCATCTAGCTCACTAGACTTACTAAGTTGCCATGACACGTGCACGTTTAAGGGCCCAAACGTTAATGAGATGTGATGTGATGTGATATGTGATTAATGTTTAGGTAATGTGAACACCTAAATTTTATGTGATGCAAATGCTCGAGCTATTTTACAGAGATGAAAGTGTTAAGCTTAACCCGTACGTGCCTTTGCCAGGGTAGTACGTTTGATGTGGTTGCTAGGGTGGCACCTTGCAACGAGGTACAACGTGAAGAGTAATACGGGAGGTCTTACCAACCCCACTTGTCTTGAACATACGGATTACTCCAGGATTGGCTTTCCATTCCTTAACGACATTGATGTACAACCGTAAGGTTTGTCCATCTAGTCGGGTGTGACTTATGTCACCCTTACAAAGATGTATATGTTATATGAGATGCGTGACTTATGTCACAACTACAAAGATGTTAGATGTTATATGTGAAGATGCAAAAGATGACTAGGCACATTTAGGATGACCCATCCTATTATGATGATGTTTGATGTGATGATATGTTATGTGAGGTGTAATGTATGATGTGATTTGTGACTTAACGATTCAAATGACTTTTCTATAAAGTTTTAAATAGACAAATGTTTTATTAATGATGTGTTATCTTACTTAGCTAATTCGTTAGCTAACACTTGCTCTTTTAAAATGTGTTGTGCCCTCAGGTCCAACATTAGTGAGCAGATAGATGTGAGAAGATGTGAGGCATGGGTAGATGATCTTGAAGCTGGCTGTAGTTTACCCATAGTGGTTGCTCGCATTAGACATTGATTTATGATTAGTTATTTATGATTTGCATTTAATATGTTGTCGGTTGTTTAATGTTGGGCAACCGACGGATTTCCATTTAAACTTATTTTGATGATATGGCTAGTAACACCAATTAATAAATGAACCAAACAGATTTGTTAGTTTGGACTTTTAAAGTTTAATTCCGCTTTCTTTTAACGCCGTTAGGCGAAAGTTTTTGGAAATACATATTTTTAAACGACGGGTGTTTTAAACTTTGATATTTTTGTCATACTAAAAGTTTGTAGGTTTTAATACTTTTTTGAATATGCATTCAGATATTTTTTGTTATTAAAGTCTTTTTTATTCATTTTCTCTTAATGGCATGGGTTTTGATAAACTATTTAATAGAAAAAGAGTATAACTAGAGACCAGTTTTTGATCATACCACACATATAATTTGCAGGTAACAGCGGTGGGATACAACAAAGTGGGAGTCATTTTGCTCCGGGAGTTGCCTCACTTATCTCATCTTGGTGCAGGCCTGACAAGTAAGTCTGGTCCAGGAGTTGTCTAAGGTATCGATATTGGGGCTGTTTTAATTTAATCGCGTTTTTACTTATATCTGATTTTTAATTCCAGATTTGGTGTCTTTTTAGGTGATTAGCAACACCAGTTTGAACCAAAACAATGGTGCTTTGATTAAAGAAAGAGACGCATTAGGATATTAGTACTTCATTGATGATTTGGATATTTTGATCAACACTATCCCCATTGACTACTTGGTGTATTTACATGATCCAGGTTCTGATGACGCTAAACTCAGACGCAAGTCACAACCTGCAATTAATGGCAATGGAGACAGAGGTAGTTCACTTGACTTTTGAGGATGTTATAGATATCATAATATTTTTTTATTATCTTTACAGTGAACTGAATTTGTAGGCAGCATGTTTTCACGAATGAGTTGAAAGAAAAAGATCGTCAACGGTAATGTGAAGGTCACATTAGACAGATACAACCACGCTGGGAAAGATAAGGTAGATTGTTTCAACTATCTAGATTATTTTGCAACATTCCATTGAGATTTGTGTAGAGGTGCCAACATTTGGACTTCTTTTTTGTTCAGATATTTTTTGTTCCTACAGGTCAAAACGATAAGTTCATATAGTTAGCTAAAATGGATACGAGTAAAAACTTTTAAAAAGCATATAGTTAATTCATACGATCTCCATAATCACTCGATATGAAAGTTGAATTATCTGTATATTAAATATAGTTTTGTAATTGTATTCAACACATTTAACTAATCCTAAATTTTTCAAGAATAGAATGACAAGAAAGTGTTCCATGGCAACCAGAGTACCAGATCTAACCGGTACTAAAAAGTATATGTTATCCTCTTACCCAACCTGCCCGTCTTGCTACCTCTGAATAGGAATGGTATCTGAATTTTCTAATTACCCGCAGGATGCAGGGAAGTCTTCAAAGAACAGATATCGGCGTTTATCAGAGGAAGTAGATGTAGATGATAAATGGTTTCCGTCACTCGACTACCTCACAACCTTTGGCCTTAAAGATTCTCACTTTGTACAGATGTATGGGAGACACATGCCTTCCCTTCAAATAAATGTTACTGCAGCACAAGAAAGATTGGATTTCTTGATGAGTGTCGGTGTAAAAAGTAAAGATATAAAGAAAATACTCATGTGACAGCCACAGATTTTGCATACAGTGGAAAGCAATCTTAAATCCCATGTGGCATTTTTGGTCAGTTTGGGCATTCAAGAATCAAGAATTGGGCAGATAATAACTGCTACCCCATCTATATTCTCTTATAGTGTGGAAAATTCATTAAAATCAACGGTTAGATATTTGATCGAAGAAGTTGGTATTAAAGAAAGCGATTTGAGTAAAGTTGTGCAGCTGAGCCCCCAAATTTTGGTTCAACGGATTGATAATTCATGGAACTCTCGGTAAATATTTCTTGCCAAAGAACTTGGAGCACCCAGGGATATTATTGTAAAAATGGTCACCAAACATCCCCAACTCCTTCACTACAGCATTGAAGATGGCTTATTACCAAGAATAAACTTTTTAAGGAGTATCGGCATGCACAACTCGGACATATTGAAAGTTTCGACTAGCCTCACGCAGGTATACATTTTTATATTTTTAGATAGAAATGGCTATTGTGCAGGGTAACCAGTTAAGGGTTGAGACGGATTTGTTTATGTGGGTCTAAACAGGTTGATTTACTGTTCGACGATTTGGGTTAATGGGATACTTTTGATTTTGGCAAATGGTTTGTGGTTAGGTTTAATTTTTTATGCAGAAGTCGAGTGTGTTGCAAAGTGGCGGTAGTATGGAGTATTAGGTGCTATATGAATTCGAATGTATGTTTTTACTTGGTAGTAATTAGGAATGGTCTAATGTTTGCTTATGTTATATGTAAATTTATTGAAGTCTTAGAACTGATAAATAAAATGCAATTGGAAATTTATTGCAGTGAAAGTTTGAGAGAACTGGAAATTTGTAGAAGAGAAATCTGAGAGAAAGAATCAATTTCTTTAAGAAAACTTGAAGAACTAAATGTTCAGCTTCACCCCTCATGGAAGTGAAGGTAATATAATTTCTATACACAAGTCATTTTTTGGTGTTGATGTTGTTTTGATATACATATCTTACATGTCTTATTCGGCCAATTTGATGCAATTTCGTAGTTTTTGTCTTTGGATTTTTAGATTTGGTTGTGATAAAAACCTCAAGACATGCATGAATATTCATATATTCGAAAGAAGTATATCTTATATTATTGTCTTTGTATATATAGGTGAAAGCCGTTGAATTTGCAGTTATGATGGGGCTTTAATTGCCAGGTGAATGGTGCCTTGACTGGGACTTTTACTGCTGGATGATCTGGAGCTTTGACTGGAGAAATTTAACTGGTGGATGAACTGGTGTCTGGGACTTCAACTGGTGGATGAACTGGGTACTAAAATGGTGGATGAACTGGAGTCGTGACTGGTCAATTGGAGTCTGGAGACAGGTATAAAAATAGCACAATACTCCATTCACCAGAGTGTAACTGGAGTCCTGACTGGTCATATTTTCATATGATTAACAACTTGATTTAGAGTATTTAATATTCCATAGAGTTTTTTAAATGAGAAATCAATGTTAATTAGTAAGAGTATATAACATTTTACTTGATCTTCATGTTACTGTTCAGGAGGTTATGGAACCATGGATGACGTATTAGAGATGATCACATGGCCGTAGCTTGGAATTGATAAAGAAACCCGTGAGTTGTCCTTTTTTAATGTTTGAGTTACTTGAGGAGGGAGTGTTTTATGTTTGATTTCCTTGAGCATGGTGTTACTTCATTAAACTTCTAATTTATCCTCCTAGAAAGACCTTTTTGTTACATGACAACCTTTTTGATGCAGGCATGCCGAATCATTACTCTTACTTGACCATGTCTGAGCCATGTTCCACAAGTTCTTTGTTGGGTATGAGTTTAAAGGTCTGCTTTAGAATGTTGCTTCTGAAGGGATTTACGAAGCAAGGAGCAGTTGAATCATGGATTCTAAAGCTGACCCTGAAGATATCAAGCCAAATATTCTCAGCCAGGTTAAATATTCTAAAGCCAAATATTCTAAATCTGAATCATGGTTTTTGCTAATGGGTGCCTTTCTAGCAGCACAACTGGTACTGTGAGCTTCTTAACTTATACACTTTCTACCAGACTTAATATCATTAATAAATTTAAGGGATGGGCGGGTTGGGTAACTGGTGCCATTTATTTTTGTCAGGTCAAAAGCCGAATCAGTGTCCGTGTTGACCCTAACGGCCTTACACTATATGTTTTGTTTACACTGTTTTTTTTTATTTGTTGGATTACAGGATATACACAAGTATTATGTTCGTACTTCACTTGCAAACAAGCGTGGTGTTTGTAAAATTATAAATGCTTCAATCTGAAAGGTATTTTTTGCTTTAGTAAAGGTGGAGAAATGGATGGGTCGTGTAATGGGCGAAAATAGGTTCAGGTCATAACGAGTAGCATTAAACTAACCATCTAAATAAAATGATGTGAGGTGTCACCATTAAAGATAGCTTCATCGGAAGTGTTTTTGACCGTGAGATTAAAGGGCATGTGTAGAAACTAAGGGATATAGATCCTATAAACTTCAAAACCAGCGAGTCATGTATTTGTTCATTAAACGGATTGTTAGACTAAAGATGGCAACATGGGTGGGTTGGATACGGGCTTGGTCATAAAAAGTCTCTTTTTAGTACATGATTGTTTTTTCTTATAATTATCTTGCGTAATTAACTGTTATATATATTTAATATTATCGATAGGCTATAAAAATGAGACATTAATCCGCCTGCTGAAGCAAATGTACTTGGCAGTGCTTTCTTTGCAATTGAAAACATTAATCCGCCTGCTTAACCTAATGTACATAAGATTTCTTCCTTGAACCTTAAGTGCTTTTAACTTTCTGGTGCATTTCTGTTAAAGAGTCATCTTGACAAGGTTCAATTTTTTTGGAGTCGTAATATAATGCATTATTTAGATTAAATTAGATGTGGGATTGCAGGATATACACGAAAATTCTGTTCGTAGTCCACTTGCAAACAAGCGTGGTGTTTGTAAGATTATAAATGCTTCAATCTGAAAGGTATTTTTTTGCTTTAGTAGAGGTGGAGAAATGGATGGGTCGTGTAATGGGCAAACATAGGTTCGGGTCATAAGGGGTAGTATCTAAGCTGGGGTAGGTTGGGTTGAATATGTTGAAACACTTATACCAAGTTATATTTAAATGGGTTAGATAAGTTTGCGTCTGCGCGAAACACCCTGATCATATTTTCTGAAATGGGTCAAACCGTGCTGATGAAATATTTTGGCATTAAACTAACCCTCTAAATAAAATGATGTAAGACGTGTCACCTCTAAAGATAGAGTGAAAATAAATCCATTAATCTCTCATTTGATCATTTTTACCAAGGCTCTTTCCACGTGTCTGACCCATTTGCCCATTATTCTTTTAGCTAAAAATTTAATGCTAAACACAAGTAACATAATACACAACACATCAAAATTTGCCAATTATACTTATCTAACATAGCTAAGAAAATTTTGAGCATACATTTAGTAAACCTAATAAATCTTAATTTCAGAAGATGGAACTGTAAGTGAAAACTAATCCATGGCATGTGAATATTTCTCAGTTGAACAGCAGAAAGCAGAAGGCCTTTATGTGGTCTTCTAGATGTTGGTCTTATTTGTTATTCATGGCAATTGTGTTTTTTGGTGGCCTCTAAGGTATATCTTTAGATGTTGCAAGTTGGGCAAAAGGCCTCCTAAGTCATTTTATCTAGATAATTAGATTATCATTAGATTGATTTATGTTTTATTGTTATATTTAGGCTTTGCATATAAAAAGTTTGAAACTGTATGGACAGAATTAAGTTTATTGTCAAATCCAATACTTGAAAAGACGATAGTTTGTTCATTCGAAACCAACCAGTTGCTCAACCTCTAGAACACATCTCAATACAAACTGGAAGGTATGGGCACTAACATCATTGGAAAGTGAATATTTTAGTATCATCTTATTGGTTGTTATTTTACTTGTGCTAGGTATAACCTTGAGAAGCAACTTATGATGAGAGGAAGCAAAATTTTATCAAGAGGACCAAGGCTGCTGGATGCAATGATGAGGATCAAGATGAAGACAGAATTAATGGGAATTAATTAACAATTTAACTATATTAGTAGGTCACATTTTTATTTCTGTATATATATAACTTAATTATTTGAGAGGTTGTATTCTTGTATGTGCTGGTTAAAGATCACTCTGTATATATACAATATTTTTGCGACTTCACAATACCTTGAACATGTATTATATGTGTATATATTATATCTAATTCTTTTTTGGTTTGTAATTGATATTAACTTTGTAAATAAATTTGTTCTTAATAATTCTTTAATTTCTCCTAATATTTAATTAAATTTAATGATCTTACTTAATTTTTACCCAATTTTATTAAAACAATTCTTCTAAACTAAACCGCGGGATAAAAATCTAGTTAGATAGTATAGATAATCTGTATACATGTAGCGTGATAAATAGAAATGTTTTTAAAGATGTACGTGGAAGCCTACTAAGGGGATGATACCAAATATCTGCAAAAAAATGAGCCATTTTGGGGTTGTATGCAATTTTAGCTCCAACTTCACCATATACCAAATGTTGCAATTGCATGACTACAAAAAAGTTAGTTATATATAGCGGAAGGAAAGGATTGATAATACTAATGTTTTAATTTTGAAGATGTTTGTCCAATTCTCTAGCTATTAATGGTGTATTTTGGATAAAAAGGGAAAGAAACAAACAATACCAAATATTTGCCCGATCATCTTGACCAACAAAAATACTAGTAAGTTTTCATTTCGGTCCAAAGACTGAATTCATAAGAGAATTGAATTGATTAAGAAACAACAAAAGAAGTGGCTAGGTCTAAGGTGAGAATGAAGAACCTTTCATTGCAGCCTCGGACAACTCGCCTTGTACCAATATGAGGACTTCATCTATGTGCACACACGTCGACACACAGAGCCCTACATATCGGACATGGGCAAGTCATCCTTGGCTGCCACAAAGAACCCTTCATTTCCCCTTACACCACCCTTCCATTTCTTAATACCCTCCAGTTTCATTTGTAATTTTCTTGATCAGCTCTTGCTAACTATATATAGCCATAGTAAATGAGCATATATTGTTAAAGTTAAAATCATATAATATTCCAGATGTTTGACAATAAGTAGAATATATTCTCTAAGGCATACATACATATTAGCATGAGCCTTATATCGAAAATTGTAGTATATATGTTGAGAATCTCAAAGGGTTAAGTGGATAAGTTTGTTCGATCCTCGGCGTCACAAATTGCTCTTAGAATCAAATTCTCCAAGCATTGACTTGTTTTGATGCAAAGGTTTTTTAGAATCATAATCAAATAGTTCAATCTAGAGAAGGGGGGAATATATGTATTTGTCAAGAAGAATAAAGAATGTCACGATCGAGTTCAATTAAATTCAAGATCCATCGGTCTACAAGGTATAATTAGCCACATCAAATGGGTTGGCTGGTCGGGTTGAACTAATAAACTGATAATGAATATATTCTGTGATAAGATAGATGTGAATATATTTACAAGATGAAACTTCAGAGATTTTGACTAAACATTGATATAGACATGATGAACTTGATTCTCGTTCATCGGCTTCCTATAAATAGTGATTAATTGTTTGGATACCAATAACTGCATCAAATGGAGGTAGGAGTGAGTTTATTAATGGAGAGGAAAGCCAATGATGAAGAAAATAGTCTGTTTTTTGTAGCCAAGGATGACTTGCCACTCGCTCTTCTCGGGTCCTAGCACTCGAGCCATTGAAGTCGGTCCGGGCCGGTTCCGGGTCGGGTCACGGGTTTCGGTCCAAATGCTCATCCCTACTCGAGCCATTGAAGGATGGTTCGGGAATGCAATCTCCTTGCTGTTGGGTTATATAACAATTTATCAAATCAAATCACAAAGCACGCAACGGAAGATAAAACCTATGTAGTTAATTAATCAACCAAGATAGAAAACGTGTACCTTAAATTGATGAGAATAAATCAAGAAACTTTGTAAAAGTTTAAAATAAACTTCTCTACGATTGCACACACGACACGTGAATGCACGTATGCTAGTACTTGATCACGAACCGCAACGTTTGCTTTTTCTTCTCGATTTGTCAAACAACAAAAACCGAAATCCCTCTTGTTTTGGAGAGTTTCGGCCGTAGCTATAGAGGAGGAAGGAAGAGAGGTAATGAGGGCTTTTTCTTTTTCCTTTTTATATCCAAAACCCTTTTCGTATTTGACATAGATTAGGATTCGTATTAGATATATACTAGGATTAGTATATAAGAAACCAAGTTAAACTCAATGAGTTAAAAACTCATTAATTAAAACCGGCCCCCTTTAGTTTATAATTAGGAAACTTCTAGAATCTCCTAATTACAAATTAAGCCTTCCTTAACTAACGCCGTTAACTAGTAACCGTTAGTTTTTAACGACCACTCGTTAATTGAAATCGTGATCATATTAATTAAATACATTCAATATATTAATTAATATTAAATACATTTGTGTCGAGACGTGTGACCCCGTAGGCTTAAATCATTTCTGGACATACGTTCATTTTACGTGATCATATACTAACAGCTCCCACTTGAGCTCGTAACAAATGAAGGTAATAACATTGGTTAGCGTCTAGCAACACGCCAATGCTCCAGAAATATTTAAGTATAGTTTCTTAAAGTATATTTAAATGGTTTAGGCATTTATTATCCCTTTGTTCAAATACCGTGTTAAACATGAATACGGATCAATGTCATTTCATGATTTAACGATTCTGTTTCTCATTCCATAACTAATTAGAGATTACCAAATATAATCGAGAACCATCTGGATTTATTTGGGCACGGCCATGCAAACATCTTAATCAGTCCTAATGAGGGCGCCAATGGTATCATACTTCAACTTTTAAGTTGAAGGAACAAATCCTATATTGACTACACGTGTCAGTCATCATACTTCACTACACTTTCTGAAAATAGCCCTTTATGTACTCCCTTATTCAGGAGAGTTAGAACTATATCAAGTAAGTGCAATCCATACATGCCGACCTGCTTGTATCTCAAGTCAAAGGATCAATAAAGTAACCATTTACGAATTTCACTTAATGACGCTGATCCATAAAGTGATGAATTCGTTAGTGGGGTAGTCCGATATGCATCAACTATGGATATCATGCGAGTTTGGTGGGACCATCCATTATATATTCCAAGAATATAACCAATCGCTCAGATTTGTCTTAATTTAATTATATTCCCATATAATTAATCGACAATGGACAATTTAGAATATTTATTAAAATATTCAAGGATTAAACATGCAAATATGGATACAATTAATATTAAATGAAATCAAACATATCAAGTACTTTATTTCATTATCAAAAATATAAATTGTTTAACATCCCTTATCCAAATACCGAAACAACAGATTTACATGAAATAACTAGCTTAATTTAAGTCCTATGCCCTCGGCATGCCTTTCAAGCTTGGGCCTAGACAAAGCTTTTGTGAAAGGATCAGCTAAGTTAAAATCTGTGTGAACTTTGAGTAATTTGATTTCACCTAGTTCGATCCGCTCACGAACATAGTGATATCGTCTAGCATAATGTCTGGCACCTTTCTGAACTCCGGGTTCGTTGGCAATGATTAATGCACCAGTATTATCACAGTACATATCAGTGGGTAAGTCACTTGAGGGGATCATGTCAAGCCCGCTAATGAACTTCCTTATCCAGACTGCTTCCATTGCGGCTTCTGAGGCGGCAATGTACTCAGACTCTGTTGCAGACATAGCAACTGTTTTTTGCTTGCTGCTTTTCCAATCCACAGCACCTCCGTTAAGAACGAAGACGAATCCTGACTGAGACTTCGTGTCATCTTTATCAGTTTGAAATCCAGCATCACAGTATCCGGTCACTTTGAGCTCTAAGTCTGGATTTCCTCCATACACCAAAAACATATCTTTAGTAGCCCGTAGTACTTCAGAATGCTCTTAACAGCAGTCCAGTGACTTTCACCTGGATTCTGTTGATATCGGCTTACGATGTTTTGCGCGAACGCCACATCGGGTCTAGTGCATCTAACCGCATACATAATAGATCCCACAGCCGAAGCATAAGGGACTCTTCGCATACGTTCCACCTCATTAGGTGTAGTAGCACCCTGTTTGACAGATAAACTAAGTCCTTCTTGCATAGGTGTAAACCCACGCTTAGAATTCTCCATCTTGAATCGCTTCAAGACCTTATCAATATAAGCACTTTGACTTAGTCCAATTAATCGCTTTGATCTATCTCGGTAGATCTTGATTCCAAGAATAAATGCCGCTTCTCCTAAATCTTTCATGGCAAAACACTTTCCAAGATGGGATTTAACATCTTGCAACATTGGAATGTGTTTTCCTATGATCAATATGTCATCAACATACAAGACAAGGAAAGTAACATTACTCCCACTAGCTTTGCGATATACACATGGCTCATCGGGGTTTTGAACGAAACCAAACTTTTTGATTTCTTCATCAAACCTCTTGTTCCAACTTCTTGATGCTTGCTTTAGTCCATAAATGGACCTTTGAAGCTTGCATACTTTGTTGGGATGTTTTGGATCAATAAAACCTTCAGGTTGATCCATATAGACTTCTTCATCCAAGTAACCATTTAAGAAAGCAGTCTTAACATCCATTTGCCATATCTCAAAGTCATAGTACGCAGCTATGGCTAAGAGAATCCTAATAGCTCTAATGTCCGCAACTGGAGAAAAGGTCTCATCATAGTCAACACCGAAACGTTGAGTATAACCTTTCGCCACGAGACGAGCTTTATAGGTGTGTACATGTCCATCCATGTCCGTCTTCTTCTTGAAGATCCACTTACACCCAACAGTTTGAGCATTTTGTGGAAGATCAACCAAGCTCCAGACTTGATTGTCTTTCATGGATTTCATTTCCACCTTCGTAGCTTCAAGCCATTTTTCAGATTCCGGATCTGATAATGCAGCTTTGAAATTCGGAGGCTCATCGAGATCTCCTAAAACGTTTTCTTCTACCATCAGACATAATCTGTCAGTAGGACGTCTTGTCCTTCGGACCTACGAAGTAGAATCGCTTCATCATCATCGACTTGAGGTTCATCACTTTGAACATTTTCCCCCCCAAGTTGATGATTGCTAGGAGCTTCAGAAGGTGACACATCTTCCTCTTGAATCTCATCAAGTTCTACAAATCTCCCACTGTTCTCTGGAACTAATTTCTTTTCAAAGAATTCAGCATATCGAGCAACGCGAACAGTGTTTTTGACGGGATCATAGAAGTCGTAACCCATCGTTTCCTTAGGGTATCCGACAAAGATGCACTTAGTAGTTCTGGGTTCAAGTTTGTCAGGCGTATCGCGCTTCATAAGTGCCTCACATCCCCAGACTCTTAAGTAAGACAGATTAGGAACATTTCCATGCCATAATTCATATGGTGTCTTGTCAACCTTCTTGGTTGGAACCATATTGAGAATGCGTACAGCAGTCTCAAGAGCATAATCCCAAAACGAAAATGGGAGAGTCGTAAGGCTCATCATAGATCTCACCATGTCTAGCAAGGTTCGATTTCTCCTTTCAGACACTCCATTATGTTGAGGAGTGTATGGAGGAGTGAGCTGTTGGACAATTCCACACGCTTTCAGATAATCCTTAAACTCTTGGCTTAAGTATTCACCACCTCGATCCGAACGAAGAATCTTGATGGTCTTTCCGAGTTGATTTTCTACTTCATTCTTAAACTCTTTGAATGTTTCAAACACTTCATGTTTATGTTTAAGCAAGTAAACATAACCATAACGACTGAAATCATCTGTAAAAGTTATGAAGTAGCTAGCTCCTTTTCTTGACACATGTCTAAATGGGCCGCAAACATCGGTATGAATGAGTCCAAGAAGATCTTTAGCCCTCTCCGGTTTATGCGAAAAAGGTTTTCTCGTCATTTTGCCGGAAACACATGACTCGCATTTATCAAATGATTCATCATTTAATTGTAAAATCCCTTCACGTTGAAGTCTTTCAATGCGATTTTTGCCAATGTGTCCAAGACGACAGTGCCACAGATAAGTAGAGTCCAAGTTAGTCTTGGCTCTTTTGCTAACATTATACATTGAATTATTTGAATCACAACCACGCATATCAATTTCATAAATACCATCACAAGCAATAGCATCAAAATAATGAACATTATTTTTAGAAACTGAAATGCCATAATCATTAAAAACATTAATGAATCCGTTGTCTTTCAACAAAGAAACTGAAACTACACCTCTAGTGATAGAAGGTGCATAATGACAATTGTCTAAAACAATAATTAAACCGGAAGGAAGAACTAAATGATATTCTCCAATAGCTTCAACAGGTGCTGGTAGACCATTGCCCACGAACAGCTGCAAAGCTCCGGGCTTCAGCTTCCTCCTTTTCCTAAGAGCCTGTAATTCATTACAGATATGAGTTCCACAGCCAGTGTCATAAACCCATGATTTACGCTTAGTAAAGGAAAATAATTCAATGGTGAAGATACCTGAAGTACTAGCAACGCTTGCTTGCTTCTTCTTCACATTCAACTCGGCAAGATACTTGGGACAGTTCCTCTTCCAGTGCCCGACTTCATTACAATGATGACAGGTCTGGTCTTTAGCCGGATGCTCTTTCTTAGCCGGAGGGGTTTTCTTTGGTTTGGGGGAATAAGCAGCTTGCTTACTGTAACATCCCGAACTTTTATTGAACGTTTGACTAATGCCGTTAAGTCAATTTGGGGTGTCGTTAAGTCTTTACTTAATATTTGAATGTGGCTATGTGTGATTAACGTAGATAAAGTAGTTAGGTTTGAGAGCCTAAATACTAATGACGAACAAAAGTGTGTTTAATGTCGCTTAAAGGCTATGTAGTGCCTTTTAATGAAGGACTAATGTTGTATATGGTCAATAATGCAGTTTGTGACCAATAATGAAGGATATAGAAGTCCGAGGGCTGATTTTGACATAGGTTGAAATCTAAAAACGGGATTAAGGTTTTGATAAGTGTAATTAGGTTTACTTTGGCAGCCATTATCAAATAATTAAGCAAATAATCCTTTCTTGAATCCTAAAGCAATTAATCTAGTTTTGGGTCTAACAATTGTGTGTGTTGGTGTTGGAATTGGTCGATCATCGAGTCAAGCAGGTAATTATTGAATCATTGAATGTATTTTCCAGATTTAGAGGTTGTGTAATTATGAATTAAATCTGATTTTAAAGAAGTTTTCAAAGAGTTAGAGTTTTAATGGTGTTTTGGTTAATTAACATTCAAAACGATATTAAACGAGAGTGTAATCGATCCGGATGATCAAAATGTGTTTACTGGTGTCAAATACATGTTTTGGAAGAAGTTTTGATGAGTCGGTTATTGGAAAATCGAAGAACTTAGTCGTTTTTGAGAAATCTGTCGAACAGCGTTTAAACGAAGATGATCTTCGTTTGAGGTTATCTTCGTAAGTTGAAAAGCTATCTTCGTTTGAGCTAAGTTCGTGAGATGTAAACTATTTTCGTAAAATGAAGCCAAACGAAGTTATGGTCTAAATTCGTAAGTTGTAAAGTAACGAAGTTAATACTTAAGTTCGTAAGAACAGAGTAAACGAAGTTTAAGTTCGTAATCTATTTTCGTAAAATGAAGCCAAACGAAGTTATGGTCTAAATTCGTAAGTTGTAAAGTAACGAAGTTGAATGTTAAGTTCGTAAGAAGTCTAAGTTCGTTAGGTGTAATTCTGGAATTTTCGTTGGCCATTAAGTTCGTAATCTATTTTCGTAAAATGAAGCCAAACGAAGTTATGGTCTAAATTCGTAAGTTGTAAAGTAACGAAGTTAATACTTAAGTTCGTAAGAACAGAGTAAACGAAGTTTAAGTTCGTAGTCAGTATTAAGTTCGTATGAGGGTCCATTTAAGGTCCTAAATGACTTATACTTTATATGTTAATGTACGATAGGTGTCGGAGATTACTGATAAGCACTATTAGCTATTTGTTTGTGCGCGTGTACTACAACCAGGTAAGATACACTACTTTTGTCACGCTGGGGGATCAACTAAAAGCAGGTTTCAAACTTACATACTTCCAATTGGTAACTTATAATGCATGTGGACTTATGGGGTTACTTGGGAGGTATTATGGGATTACGTAGTTGACCATGAGACCTGAAATGCAGTCCCTAATGTAGAAGAATGAAGTATTGCTTAATGTAGTATGACGCTATGCAGTTGATGTAGTCTAATGAAGTATTGTATTATGCACGAAATGTCGAAATGAAGTTGATGTATGTTGTGTGCATGTTTGTATGGCTTGAACACCTAGTGCACTAGACTTGCTAGGTTGCCATGTCACTTGCACGTTTAAGGGCCCAAAACGTAAAAGCAGTAACGCAGTAAATGTTTAGGTAATGCAGTCACCTAAACTAAATAACGTAGGTTCGAGCTCGTTAAACTTTGATGCAGTAAAGTGTTAAGCTTAACCCGTACAAGTCTTAGCCGGATGAGTACGCTAACGCAGTTGTTGCTTGGGTGGCTCCTAGCAACGTGGTCACACGCAGTTTGAGTAATTAACGGAGGATTGACCCCCTCAGGATTTTGGATTACTCTCGGATTGGCTTGCCATTCCTTAACGACGTACGATGGGTGGCCTTTTGGTGAACCATCAAGTCGGGTGCAATGTAGAGCACACTTAATGCAGTTAATAACGTAGTAAAGCAGAAATGTAGAAAGCAGATATGTGGATAATGAAGTAATGCAGGATAGGCACATTTAGGATGATTATCCTATTTGATATGAAGTTGTTATGCAGATTTGTGTGATGTGTGACGTGCCTAAAGAACTTGTCTAATAATGAAGATTGTTTTAATTGGACAAATGCTTTTAAATTAAGTGTTATCTTACTTAGCTATTTTAATAGCTAACACTTGTTTCTTTTAATGTGGTTGTTCCCTCAGGTTTAGCTTGAAGGAACTATATGCAGAACGAGTGAGGCTTGGGTAGATGCAATGCAGGAGCCTTAGCTACCCTATAGACGCTTTGTTTAGACATTTGTTTACATTCAGTACTTAATGTCGAATTTATGTAGTGATGTGTGAACGGTTGTTTTATGTTGGGCAACCGTTGGGTTTTCATTTGAACTATTGTTTGATATGGCATGTAACACCAAATAAATGCAGAAACCGAAATGTTTTTATCGGTTTTGACTTTTAAAGTCTTTTCTTCCGCAATTTAACACCGTTAGGTGAAAGTTTTTGAAAACCCATATTTTTAAACGACGGGTGTTACAAGTTGGTATCAGAGAATTGGTTTAAGTGAACCAAAATTCGACTTATGCCGTAGGATTTTGGACTTAGACCGATGAGAAGTAGGTTAGGCTTAAGTAGGATGCCTAGCTAATGAGGTGGAATGCTCTAGGACGGGTTTGGGAGTGAGTGAGAGCGTGATTTAAGGCTTGTTTTTGTGTGTGATAATGTAGTTATATGTAGTAGAGCCTTAACATATGTAGTCACTCTTTAATTCTTGCTAACCGTCGTCGTTGCCTTGTAGAATTAATGGCAAACACTAGAGCTAGTAACCAGAGAGCAGGAGGAAATGGTAGTGGTATTCCTCCTAATGGAAACGGGGCTAGAAATGAAGTAGAGCAAAGGCAACCCCGTGCACAAAATCGCCGTCTTGGTGTGCTTCTTGCAAGAATGTTCATGAAGGTAAATGTTCCGATAAGACAAGAAGGTGTCATAAGTGTGGGAAGTCGGGACATCTTGCAACGGAATGTAGGGACAAGATTCGTTGCTACAAGTGTCAAGAAACGGGTCATCTTATTGCCGATTGCCCACAAATGAAGAGTGACGGAAAGAAAGCAGCCACTTCAGCAACAAAAGTGAGAGCCTTGCAGATGACTGTTGATGATGCTAAGAACAATGACGAGGTGGTAAGTGGTACTTTCCTTGTTAATTCAAAACCTGCTTCTGTTTTATTTGATTCGGGTGCAAATAGGTCGTTTGTGTCTACTTTATTTGCTCCTAAGCTAGGAAGAGTCACTACCCCTTTAGATTGCTCGATAGAGGTAGAAATTGCTAATGGTACGGTTAATAATATACGTGTGGGTTATGACGATTGTGACATTGAGATTGAAGGTCGTTCTTTTCCAGTCCAACTATTGCCTACTACCTTAGGTGGTTTTGATGTAGTGATCGGTATGGATTGGTTGGCTAGAAATGAAGTAGAGCAAAGGCAACCCCGTGCACAAAATCGCCGTCTTGGTGATCCACCAACTGTCTCTGAAGTAGAAAGGGCAAATCCGGTTATAGAGCAGGTTCCTAATCAAGCCCAACTACATGAAGAGTTGAGAGCTATTCGAGCTCTCTTAATGAGAAATGAAGAAGAGTTAGCTCAAATGAGGGCTGAGAGAAATGCAGAAAGGATTGGGAGCGAACAAAGGGGTGAGCGTTCGGAAGGGAATTACTCTAATCCCTCCCAAAGTGCTGAACCATCCATGGCAGCCGTGGGTGCTAATGGAGTTAATAATGGAGGACATGGAGTTGTTAATGCACCCCGTGTTAATAACTTCAAATACGAAAGTTTTCAGAAATGTGGTGCCAAGGAATTTGATGGTACCCAAAATGCAGTGGGAGCTATGGAGTGGATTGATGACATTGAGGTAGTTTTTGCATCTTGCTATTGTCCGGATGATATGAAGGTTTTGTGTGCTAGTAGGATGTTGAAGAAGAATGCCCGTAATTGGTGGAGGGCTACTATAGTGTCTATGGCTCCTGAGGTACTTGCAGCTATGCCTTGGGGAACATTTAAGGAGAAATTTCTAGAGGAGTATGTAGGGACGCGGGAGTTAAGGTTGATTGAAAAAGAGTTTAGATCGTTAGTGGCTAAACCCGGTGCAATTTCTGAATATGCACACTCGTTTATGGAGAAGTTGAAGTTTGTTGGACATTTGGTTCGAAGGCAAGAGGACCAAATTGAGGCCTACTGTGATGGTCTTCCCGCTGGTTATCGTGGATTATGTAGACAACATGTGACTTTATCAGCGGCTATAAAGGAGTCAAAGAGGTTGGATGATGATTTCAAAGGCGAGAGAGTTGTGGTGAAGGTTGATGACAAGAAAGCAGGGTTCAAAAGAGGGTCAAATTGGTCATCTAACTACAATAATAATAATAAGAAGTTTCGTGGGAATTCTAGCTCAAGTGGTGACAGAGATAAAAAGAAGAACGGGTCTTGGTGTGCTTCTTGCAAGAATGTTCATGAAGGTAAATGTTCCGATAAGACAAGAAGGTGTCATAAGTGTGGGAAGTCGGGACATCTTGCAACGGAATGTAGGGACAAGATTCGTTGCTACAAGTGTCAAGAAACGGGTCATCTTATTGCCGATTGCCCACAAATGAAGAGTGACGGAAAGAAAGCAGCCACTTCAGCAACAAAAGTGAGAGCCTTGCAGATGACTGTTGATGATGCTAAGAACAATGACGAGGTGGTAAGTGGTACTTTCCTTGTTAATTCAAAACCTGCTTCTGTTTTATTTGATTCGGGTGCAAATAGGTCGTTTGTGTCTACTTTATTTGCTCCTAAGCTAGGAAGAGTCACTACCCCTTTAGATTGCTCGATAGAGGTAGAAATTGCTAATGGTACGGTTAATAATATACGTGTGGGTTATGACGATTGTGACATTGAGATTGAAGGTCGTTCTTTTCCAGTCCAACTATTGCCTACTACCTTAGGTGGTTTTGATGTAGTGATCGGTATGGATTGGTTGGCTAGAAATGAAGCTAGTATTTTATGTTCCCAAAAGATAATTCGATTGCCTATATCCGAGGGTAAAGTGATAACGGTGTATGGAGACAAGAAGAGAGGAGGAATAAAGATAATTAGTATGATGAAAGCTATTAAATGTATAAGGAAAAACAAGAGCCATTTCTTGGCTTATGTCATAGATGCAAGAAAAGAGAAGTCTCCAATCGCTAGTGTTGATGTAGTATCCAATTTCCCCGATGTGTTTCCCGATGACCTACCCGGTATTCCTCCCGATCGTGAAGTTACTTTTCAGATAGATCTTATTCCCGGTGCTACACCCGTTGCTAAAGCACCTTATCGATTAGCTCCTACAGAAATGAAGGAATTAATGACGCAACTACAGGAGTTACTTGACAAAGGGTTCATACAACCTAGTTCCTCGCCTTGGGGAGCTCCGGTTCTCTTTGTTAAGAAGAAGGACGGATCAATGCGCATGTGTATTGACTACCGTGAGTTGAACAAACGAACGGTCAAGAATAAGTATCCTCTCCCGAGAATTGATGATCTTTTTGATCAACTACATGGTGCTTCGTATTTTTCAAAGATTGATTTACGGTCCGGTTACCATCAGTTAAAGGTAAAGAAGGAAGATGTAGCAAAGACAGCTTTCCGGACTAGATATGGTCATTATGAGTTCTTGGTCATGCCATTTGGGTTGACCAATGCTCCAGCCGCGTTTATGGACTTAATGAATCGGGTATGCCGCCCCTTTCTAGATCATTTTGTTATTGTGTTTATTGACGATATTTTGATCTACTCTAAGTCAGAGGATGAACACCGTGAGCATTTGAAAGCAGTTTTGGAGGTGTTGAGGGAGAAGAAGTTGTACGCAAAGTTTTCTAAATGTGAGTTTTGGCTCCGAGAAGTGCAGTTTCTTGGTCATGTTATTACATCGGAAGGTATTAAAGTAGATCCTTCAAAGATTGAAGCTGTTTCAAAGTGGGAGCAGCCAAAGACTCCTACCGAGATTAAGAGTTTTCTTGGTTTGGCTGGGTATTATAGAAGGTTTATTCAGGATTTTTCCCGAATAGCCAAGCCTATGACGGAATTAACAAAGAAGGGTGTGAAGTACGAGTGGACTGAAAAGCAGGAAAATGCATTCCAAACGTTGAAAAAGAAGTTGTGTGAAGCTCCTATCCTTGCCTTGCCTGAAGGTACTGATGATTTAGTGGTATATAGCGATGCTTCTATTACGGGTTTGGGTTGTGTTTTAATGCAGAGAGACAAAGTGATTGCCTATGCTTCACGTCAGTTGAAGCCTCATGAGAAGAATTACCCTACCCATGATCTTGAGCTAGCGGCGGTTGTGTTTGCATTGAAATTATGGAGACATTACTTATATGGTACTAAATGCACACTTTACACCGACCATAAGAGTTTACAATATATGTTTACTCAAAAGGAGATGAATGTGAGACAAAGAAGGTGGATGGAATTACTTAAAGACTATGATTGTGAAATCAAATACCATCCGGGTAAAGCCAATGTAGTGGCGGATGCACTAAGTAGGAAAGTGCAAAGCTCTTCTTGTAAGTTGATGAGCATGCAAGTTCAGGCCAAGTCGGGTCTATTAGATCGAATTAAAGAAGCACAAGAGATGGCATTAATGAAGGATAATATTGATAACGAGAGTATTGGAAAGAAGAAACGACTTGTGATGGAGACTAATAGTCGTGGGTTTAAAACATACAAGGGTCGCATTTGGGTGCCACTGCTTGGTGGTAACCGAGAGTTGATCCTTGAAGAGGTCCATAGAAGTAGGTATTCGATGCATCCCGGTGTCACCAAAATGTATGCAGATTTGAAGCCGATTTATTGGTGGCCGGATATTAAAGGTGAAGTAGCTCATTTTGTAGCAAAGTGTTTGACGTGTGCAAGAGTGAAGACGGACCATCAAAAGCCGTATGGTTTGTTGCATCAATTAGAAATTCCCGAGTGGAAATGGGATCATATTACCATGGACTTTGTAACGAAGCTACCTAAAACGCCGAAAGGGAATGATATGATATGGGTGATTGTAGATAGATTGACGAAGAGTGCTCATTTTCTAGCTACCCGACAAGATGTGCCTTTAACGAAGATGGCAAAGATGTACATTGATGAAGTAGTTGCGAAACATGGAGTTCCTTTATCTATTGTTTCGGATCGAGACTCGAGGTTTGTGTCAAACTTTTGGAAGGGTCTTCAACGGGAGTTGGGTAGTAGAATAAATTTGAGTACCGCCTATCATCCCCAAACCGATGGGCAAAGTGAGAGAACCATTCAAACCTTGGAGGATATGTTGAGAACGTGTGTACTTGAATATGGTGGAGCATGGGATGAACACTTGAAGTTGATTGAATTTGCTTATAATAATAGTCACCATGCAAGTATTGGAATGCCACCATTTGAAATGTTATATGGAAGGAGATGTAGGACTCCAAGTTGTTGGATGGAGCCCGGTGAAAAGCAGTTGACCGGTCCCGAAATTATTGAAATTACCTCTGAAAAGGTTAATGTAGCTAAAGAAGCCTTACGTGTGGCAAGAGAAAGGCAGAAAACATATGCAGATAAGAAAAGGAGACCGATTGAGTTTAATGTTGGTGATTTAGTGATGCTGAAAGTATCACCTTGGAAAGGAGTTATCCGATTTGGAAAGAAGGGAAAGTTGAGTCCACGTTTCATTGGACCTTTTAAAGTGGTGAAGCGCATTAAAGATGTGGCATATCAGTTGGAATTACCTCCAGAATTGGATGGAATTCACAACACCTTCCATGTATCCTACTTGAGGAAATGTTTAGCTGAGGAGTCGAGTGTGATTCCTATTAAAGACGTGAGTATTGACCCAATGAAGAGAATAGTAGACGAACCGGTAGCGATACTTGGAAGAAAGCAAAAGAAGTTACGCCGAAAAGTGATTGAACTTGTCTTGATAAAGTGGAAGCATAATCATGGAGAAAGCTTGACTTGGGAAACTGAAGCAGTAATGAAGGAGAAATATCCCGAGTTGTTCCTATCTGATGAGATTCCGGGGACGGAATCCTCTTAAGGGGGAGGTAATTGTAACATCCCGAACTTTTATTGAACGTTTGACTAATGCCGTTAAGTCAATTTGGGGTGTCGTTAAGTCTTTACTTAATATTTGAATGTAGCTGAAATGCAGTCCCTAATGTAGAATGAAGTATTGCCTAATGTAGTGATCTATTATGCAGTTATGTAGTATAATGAAGTATTGCTTAATGTAGTGATCTATTATGCAGTTATGTAGTATAATGAAATATTGCTTAATGTAGTATGACGCTATGCAGTTGATGTAGTCTAATGAAGTATTGTATTATGCACGAAATGTCGAAATGAAGTTGATGTAGTCTAATGAAGTATTGTATTATGCACGAAATGTCGAAATGAAGTTGATGTATGTTAATGAAGTATTGCCTAATGTAGTGGTCTATTATGCAGTTATGTAGTATAATGAAGTATTGCCTAATGTAGTGGTCTATTATGCAGTTATGTAGTATAATGAAATATTGCCTAATGTAGTGATCTATTATGCAGTTATGTAGTATAATGAAATATTGCTTAATGTAGTATGACGCTATGCAGTTGATGTAGTCTAATGAAGTATTGGTAGTGTCTATTATGCAGTTATGTAGTATAATGAAGTATTGCTTAATGTAGTGGTCTATTATGCAGTTATGTAGTATAATGAAGTATTGCCTAATGTAGTGGTCTATTATGCAGTCCCTAATGTAGAAGAATGAAATATTGCCTAATGTAGTGATCTATTATGCAGTTATGTAGTATAATGAAATATTGCTTAATGTAGTATGACGCTATGCAGTTGATGTAGTCTAATGAAGTATTGTAGTGATCTATTATGCAGTCATGTAGTATAATGAAGTATTGCTTAATGTAGTGATCTATTATGCAGTTATGTAGTATAATGAAATATTGCTTAATGTAGTATGACGCTATGCAGTTGATGTAGTCTAATGAAGTATTGTATTATGCACGAAATGTCGAAATGAAGTTGATGTAGAATGAAGTATTGCCTAATGTAGTGATCTATTATGCAGTTATGTAGTATAATGAAATATTGCTTAATGTAGTATGACGCTATGCAGTTGATGTAGTCTAATGAAGTATTGCCTAATGTAGTGATCTATTATGCAGTTATGTAGTATAATGAAATATTGCTTAATGTAGTATGACGCTATGCAGTTGATGTAGTCTAATGAAGTATTGCCTAATGTAGTGATCTATTATGCAGTTATGTAGTATAATGAAGTATTGCTTAATGTAGTGATCTATTATGCAGTTATGTAGTATAATGAAATATTGCTTAATGTAGTGATCTATTATGCAGTTATGTAGAAGAATGAAATATTGCCTAATGTAGTGATCTATTATGCAGTTATGTAGTATAATGAAATATTGCTTAATGTAGTATGACGCTATGCAGTTGATGTAGTCTAATGAAGTATTGCCTAATGTAGTGATCTATTATGCAGTTATGTAGTATAATGAAATATTGCTTAATGTAGTATGACGCTATGCAGTTCCTAATGTAGAAGAATGAAATATTGCCTAATGTAGTGATCTATTATGCAGTTATGTAGTATAATGAAATATTGCTTAATGTAGTATGACGCTATGCAGTTGATGTAGTCTAATGAAGTATTGTATTATGCACGAAATGTCGAAATGAAGTTGATGTATGTTGTGTGCATGTTTGTATGGCTTGAACACCTAGTGCACTAGACTTGCTAGGTTGCCATGTCACTTGCACGTTTAAGGGCCCAAAACGTAAAAGCAGTAACGCAGTAAATGTTTAGGTAATGCAGTCACCTAAACTAAATAACGTAGGTTCGAGCTCGTTAAACTTTGATGCAGTAAAGTGTTAAGCTTAACCCGTACAAGTCTTAGCCGGATGAGTACGCTAACGCAGTTGTTGCTTGGGTGGCTCCTAGCAACGTGGTCACACGCAGTTTGAGTAATTAACGGAGGATTGACCCCTCAGGATTTTGGATTACTCTCGGATTGGCTTGCCATTCCTTAACGACGTACGATGGGTGGCCTTTTGGTGAACCATCAAGTCGGGTGCAATGTAGAGCACACTTAATGCAGTTAATAACGTAGTAAAGCAGAAATGTAGAAAGCAGATATGTGGATAATGAAGTAATGCAGGATAGGCACATTTAGGATGATTATCCTATTTGATATGAAGTTGTTATGCAGATTTGTGTGATGTGTGACGTGCCTAAAGAACTTGTCTAATAATGAAGATTGTTTTAATTGGACAAATGCTTTTAAATTAAGTGTTATCTTACTTAGCTATTTTAATAGCTAACACTTGTTTCTTTTAATGTGGTTGTTCCCTCAGGTTTAGCTTGAAGGAACTATATGCAGAACGAGTGAGGCTTGGGTAGATGCAATGCAGGAGCCTTAGCTACCCTATAGACGCTTTGTTTAGACATTTGTTTACATTCAGTACTTGATGTAGTGATGTGTGAACGGTTGTTTTATGTTGGGCAACCGTTGGGTTTTCATTTGAACTATTGTTTGATATGGCATGTAACACCAAATAAATGCAGAAACCGAAATGTTTTTATCGGTTTGACTTTTAAAGTCTTTTCTTCCGCAATTTAACACCGTTAGGTGAAAGTTTTTGAAAACCCATATTTTTAAACGACGGGTGTTACACTACCCTTGCCTTTACCATCAAACTTGCCTTTAGCTTGGTGCGATTTCTTAGCTTTCTGGATCCGACCCCCCTTAATCATAAGGACATTTGGGTCATTGGCCTTCTTTGGAATCGTCTTCTCATATTCAATGAGCATAGCATGAAGTTCATTGACGCTTTTTTTCATAGAGTGCATGGTATAGTTTTGCACAAAACCCTCATATTCCTTCGTAAGGGACTTGAGAATCATGCCAACTTTTACCTCTTTATGATAAGCGTACTCCATCGAATCCAATTTGTCAAAAATGCTCTTCATCTTGAGCACATGACTGCTAACCGATTTTCCAGATTCAAGTTTCATGTCATGGAGTTCCACGACTAAGTCGAACAGTTCCACTCCAGCTTGTTTTTCATACAAGGATTTAAGTTCTGTGATCATATCATATGGAGTGTAGAGTTCGAATTGTTTTTGAAGCTTGGGAGACATGCTCGCAAGCATCAAACAACAAACTTCATTGAATCTAGTGTACTGAATCCTATATTCAGCTTTTTCAGCTGCTGTGGATTCAGCACTTGGTTCGGTCGGCCATTGCCTTTCAATGACATCCATGCGTTCCTCAACTCTTAGAACAATTCTCAGTTGACGATACCAGTCATTGAAATTTGATCCATTAAGCTTTTCTCTTTCAAACATTTGCCGAAAAGCATTGGTGTTTGTGGAAGGATTCATTGCCATCTACAAAACAGATTAAGTTCAAAAATCAGTATTTTCGATAATAAATCCTTAAGAAATCAATTACCCAATGTTTATCAAATAAACAATTAATTTCATTAAGGCTAGGATCCAATTGACATACAATCATTTCATCAGTTGATCTGCTAGAAATGATTGCACTCAAAAGGTAAGTGACGAGCAGTAATTGCATTTCATGTGCAATTCCTAGTAAGAATGGGACCTACAAATCACACTTGATTCATCAAGTGATTTGTAAGTCATGTTTTGTCCCATCTTTTGCCACGGGTCAAGGTCTCACCGCTTAACTCGCTTTAAGTCGTCCAACCAAGAACGCGCAAATTTGTCCACCACTGTGTACCAGTGAGTGGGATTTGCCATGCAACTGCCATTTCACCACTGTGTACCAGTGAGTAAAACAACAGCCACAAGTGTCCTTTACAAGTTGGGTGGCAATGACTTAAGTTTATTGGGTCAATCAATTTGATGTGTGATCAAAAAGTTATGTTTGAAGATTCATGCATATCTTCTAAACATAATATGTTTATAAAACTCATTTTTATTGCCTTTAAATACAAAAGAGCTCGGTAGCTCCATTCGAACGCACAAAGAAGCGCAAGGGCAAAGGTATGCGATAAACGCGATTTAAAAACCCGCCCTTTTAGGAGGCTAGCGCACTCCGACTTATACCTCTCTTAGAGTTTGTTCAAATGGGTGAGCCGGTGTATCTTTTGATTTTAGGGCACCAATTTTATAAACAAAATCTTATTTCGATATATTTAGTCAAGTTTATTTTTCCAAAAACAATTTTGCATACAATTTTCATAAAAAGGCAAAATTAAACTTACTAAATTCACAACTTAACAATTAAGGTAATCAACCTAATTTGGTCACTATGGTATAAGATTGGCTCCTCTTTCATATGGAAAGAGACCACATACATCAAGTTGCCTTGATTGCGTAAGCCAAAATATCTATAACAAATTTATCTACCATAAAACAGGATGCTGATCTGGAAAATCCAGCAGCTTCACGACCAAATCTAGCCCTGATGAAGGCCGAACTGGGCTTAGCACAAAACATAAAGTTGTAGCCCTATGAGTCAAGCATCTACTGTAAAGATTTCAGCTTCCAACTCCTTACGGTTAATTAGTTATGATTTTTTAGTGAACTGGTGTCAAACAGAAACTTTCACAAACATAATCACATTGTCACACAATTAATTATTCAATTATCTAGCATAATTAACCCTAATGATCAAGATTTCATATCAATATATCTAAGTAATAATCATGAATAATTTGCATGAAAATTCATGATTTTTACTTCTATTTAACAATTAAATAATTAAAAGTACACCATATATACATGCAATTTATCACATAAACATGTAATTAATCAAAACTTGGATTAGGAACCCTAAAAAAAAACAATTTTTTTTTTTTTTTATTTTCTGGAAAATTTCGAACTATATATATATTAATAATATAGATATTATTTGTTTCTTATTTAAATAATGTAATTAAATTACAAAAACAATTTAAATATATATATATATATCCGAAAATTTGAAGATCAAGACCCTAACCCCCCTTCAAGTTTTGATTTAATTGGTAATTAAAAAACATACATAGTAGGCTCGTGATACCACTGTTGGGTTATATAACAATTTATCAAATCAAATCACAAAGCACGCAACGGAAGATAAAACCTATGTAGTTAATTAATCAACCAAGATAGAAAACGTGTACCTTAAATTGATGAGAATAAATCAAGAAACTTTGTAAAAGTTTAAAATAAACTTCTCTACGATTGCACACACGACACGTGAATGCACGTATGCTAGTACTTGATCACGAACCGCAACGTTTGCTTTTTCTTCTCGATTTGTCAAACAACAAAAACCGAAATCCCTCTTGTTTTGGAGAGTTTCGGCCGTAGCTATAGAGGAGGAAGGAAGAGAGGTAATGAGGGCTTTTTCTTTTTCCTTTTTATATCCAAAACCCTTTTCGTATTTGACATAGATTAGGATTCGTATTAGATATATACTAGGATTAGTCTATAAGAAACCAAGTTAAACTCAATGAGTTAAAAACTCATTAATTAAAACCGGCCCCCTTTAGTTTATAATTAGGAAACTTCTAGAATCTCCTAATTACAAATTAAGCCTTCCTTAACTAACGCCGTTAACTAGTAACCGTTAGTTTTTAACGACCACTCGTTAATTGAAATCGTGATCATATTAATTAAATACATTAAATATATTAATTAATATTAAATACATTTGTGTCGAGACATGTGACCCCGTAGGCTTAAATCATTTCTGGACATACGTTCATTTCTACGTGATCATATACTAACACTTCCTACTAAGGCTGTTATTTCTTATCATAGGCCTTCAATCCTTGGTATCAATTCAACAACTTCTTGAATAAATGTTAGGATGAAATTAAATGCTTGACATTCTTTTTCACCTTGTCCCATTCCATCCTTCAATCCACCATAATATATATGCATATTACACCTCTTGTTAGTCTGTTTCAAAACCTTGATTTTATGTTACTTTCTCCAATTTAGGAGTACCTCTTCATACCACGACATAGTGTATCCGTTTTTTTGGATATGTAGACGTTTTAAAAGCTTAGTTTAGTCCTAACCAGCAAGAGACATTGAGGTCCGGCTGGAAATTGAGTCATAAAGCTAACAAAATAGCATTTTATATATAGCATAATTTGAGCATTACCCACAACCTAATGATATAATATAATCTACATATATAAAAGAATTCTATGCTGTGAAACCATATGTAAAGCAGTAAAAAAGAATACCAGTAGTAATTCACAAACAATAACTTCGTTGCCCAAATGCTACCTTTGGGCTTTTAAATTCTGTTCTGCCTTATCTATTGCATGCATCATATCATAACGACATTACACGAAGTTAACATCTTTATATGTTCTTATTATTATTAGCTTAGATCAAAGTCATTTGGTAATAAAAAATATTAAATATTAAATCTGGAATTAGAATACTCAACATATGAAGTGCTCATTATTAGAAAAGGGCCGTGGGCTTTAAGATGCTTCGTCATATGCAATAGCTTGGTCCAGGCCCAACTTCTACACCCATATGGACGTATTGTCACGTATCTCATATCACAGGCCATCTGGGGAATAGGTTGTTTGACTTTGAGTTCCAACTGTGGAAAGAAAGAGCCTAACTAGGGATACTAATGGGTCGGTTTGGGTTGGATACCGAAACATCGAGTAACTAAGATTTACACAATAAAATGGATCAGCTCACAATAATCTTTAGCCCGTACTGTCACCACCTAAATAGGGCCTTAAAGTGGATCTTAGGCTAACCCGATTGGGTAATTGTATTGGTGTACACATGTCTTTCTCTTGGCAATAGTTTACCTTTCTTGTTCATGTTCCTTTTCTGGTCACTAGGGTTGTGTGGGGACTGATGATGCTATCTCTCAACAGGAAAGGGGCCCTCTTATATAACTATTTTTCTCCGCTCCTTTTTTATTACAGCCAAATTGGAAAGTAATGGATACAAAGATGAGCTGAAATCAGAATGAATAAATGAAGTTTCTTTTCGCTCTACAGCCTTGGGTTTTGGCTACATTCTACTTGATTAGGATTTTTAATATAAAATACAGGAGATAAGTTCTGCATAGTTTTTTGTTTTAGCGGACATGAAGCCTTTCTGTTATGTAGAGTGTCGATATCATGTACATCTCCTATCACCAATGTCTCCCCAGTCCTCATCATCATTGCATTCCCTGATATATTACTAAAGTCTCCCGAGTGCAGGTTAATTAACTCACAAATTGAGAGCTCAGCAAATGACTTTGTTGCAAAAAGATTAAGACTATCGTTCATAAACAATAAAGCTTAAAAGATCCTCTTCGTTATATTGGTGAAAACTGAAAAGACAGAAATCTTGTACTCGTAATTATTAATTTACAAAGGTGGTAAAATGGGTAGGTTAGCATGTTAAGTAACTAGCCAAAACAGGTTGAATCAAGTTGGTCTAGGCCCCAAGCACATTTTTATGTCCTAATTTTCCTTAATCCATCAGATATGATTACAAAAGCTTCTTTAATGTTAATAATGATGATCAATAGTATTTTATTTAGTAAAGCAATTTAGGAGGTTTTATGCTTTTTTTTTGGGATTAATCACGGGAAGACCAACGTACTTTCCCATTTGTACACGGTTGCCCATTATACTTTTTAATTGATGAGGTTTACCCACAAACTTTTTTTTTTTGTACACGGTTGACCCATATTACCGGTAATCACCCTTTTTAATGACGTGGCAACCACGTGGACATTTAATGAAGCTGACATGGATTCACAACGACATGTTTAATCACTGGATGACTAATGTACTTTTCCTTTTGTACATGGTTGCCCATTGAACTTTTTTTTATTGATGTGTATTACCAATAAACTTTTAAAATTTGTACATGGTTGACCCAAATATTCAAAGCTGGTTCTCTCTCATACTCAAATCCTCAAAATTGCTTCTTTCTCTAAAACGAAAACCCATAAGTTTTAATAAAAAAAAACCAAGATTTTTCTAAAAAAAATTCCAACCGCTAACCGCTCAGTCACCGGAAAATTGTAATTCGTATTTCTGTTGGTTAGGGTTTGTGCGGATTTTAATTTCGAGTGTTTTGGTACAAATTTCGAGTTTCAATTCGAAGAATCGAGAGAGAAAATGTCGATTTTGAGTTTTCCGGCGAGATGTTTGAATTCTTACAGGCTAACAAAGGTGAGTGTATAAGATATTTTTTATCTGACTTAGGACTGTGAGTTAGAAATTGATAATGTAAATGTCGAATTAGTCAACTATTCGTTTGACAATTTCTGATTATCTACCAGATTGTCAACCAAATGGGACAAATTTCTGAATCAAACGTTTTGAAGATTTTGGTCAACCATTTATAAATTTTAAGAGTTTGTTGGTAATACACATCAATTAAAAAAGTTCAATGGCCAACCGTGTACAAAAGGAAAAGTACATTAGTCATCCAGAGATTAAACCTGTCGTTGTGAATCCATGTCAGCTTCATTAACCGACTATAACCGGTAAACCGGTCAACTATGGGTCAACCGTGTACAAAAAAAAAAAAGTTTGTGGGTAAACCTCATCAATAAAAAAGTATAATGGGCAACCGTGTACAAATGGGAAAGTACGTTGGTCTTCTCGTGATTAATCCTTTTTTTTCCTTATTAAAAATGAGGTTTATGGCATTTGATCACACTTTGGACAACTTTGACCCGTTTGACCCATTTGACATGTTTCATCTCTACTTTTTATGTTTATTTTTAATAATAATAAAAAAACTTAATCCATTTAACCCGTAAGTAGAGATTTAACACTACCCAATCATAGGTAAAAGAGTTGACTTAGTCACCTCTAACTATAATCAAGTTGGATACGACAACTCATTTACTTGGTTGTTGCAATGCAGGTGCGCATACAACCGGAGTAGCAAGTTGTGCAACACTTGGAAACAGATTATTTAGCTTCTCGCTCATTATAGTACGTTACTGGTCCCCAACATGGTATCCAGCATTCAGAGTCTATGCTCAATCAACGGAGATGCTAGTTGGACAGCACCTCTGGACTGAAACTTATTACACTCTTTCATACATCGGCCCGTTTTTTAGAAATCTAGACGTGAAAACCAAAGAGACAGACCGTGGCCAACACTAATACCCTACCCTTGCTATTTTCCTTACACTGGTTATTAGGATTCATACAACTATATATTTACAGAGGTAATTAAACTGGAAGAAGATAAGCAATAATTACCCCGAGAGAAACTTTCAAAAATACACTAGTTTGATATACATCAAGAACTTAACCTTTACTGAAATTGAACCAAAAATTCTCGAAACAATGAAAAAGTCATATGATTAGATAAAAGTGTTCACAATCTCAAACACAATAAACAAGAGTTAGAGCATGATTAAAAGAACCATCAAACACCCGATTTACTGAAATCCAACAAATACAAGATACTAGAAACTATTTGAAGATATATAGATTTGTAGTGCTAAAGAAGAAGCAAAAAGGTCATACACCAAAGCCATATCTTTCCTGCTTCAGCAAGTAGATCCTTTGATTAACTGAGAAATAATAGCAAAAACAGTTGTAATTAATAGGTATAGTTATTTGTAGGTGATGTAGAGGGCATAATGTACACAGTAGAAGTTAAATCTCTGATCAAATACTATGAAACAAAAGAAAAAGAGCATAACGTAACAAGATCCTTTCCTTAGAACCCACCTTATTACAGCATTCTTCTTAATTAATTTGCCATGGCACCTGCTTTCTCTTCCACTGAAAGAACTACAGATTTAGAACTAGAATCCTTGTTAACATAGGGAGATACAAGACTCCGCACATATGTAGGAGCAGCAATATATCTAGAAGTGTTGCACAAAACAACACACGGTGGATCATCAATAGCGTAATCATCACCATCATCATCATCAGATTCTTCCATGAGGTATACAGCATCATAACTCATCACATAATTCTACGGCAACAATTCCCAATAACATTGTTTTCCACTATTATCATTGTCGCTTTTCAATACCCATATCTCGGTGGACGTCCATGAGCTAACATAAAGGCATAGAGATCCTTCCATGAGCCCCAGGGTGTAGCTATAAGTAATATGTTGATATACAGAATGGCGGTCTGGCATTTGAGTCTTTGTAAATTCCTCACGAGATAAATTAAAAGAAAAAATGGCTACCTCTTCAGTTTGAGAATTGCTCATATCCCAGTGAAGTGCCCCATCATATAAGATGCCGGAAACAATATTTACAGTAGCAGATGCATAGTCCGAAATTTCGGATAGGGATTTCAATATCCGAAATTTTCGGATATCCGAAATCGGATATCCGAACTATCTGAAATATCCGAATTTTATGAAATATATATATTTTTTCGGATATTTTCGGATATTGACTATAAATTTCTCGGATAGTTTCGGATATTTTCGGATAGTATCGGATATTTTCGGATAATTTCGGATAGTTTCGGATATTTTTGGATATTTAATAATAAAATATTGATATTTTTTTGAAAAATAAGGTTTTCGGATATTTCGGATATCCGAAATATCCGAATTTTTCAAAAATCACTATCCGAATCCGAAATTTCGGATATCCGAACTTCGGATATCCGACTTTTCGGATAAAATCGGATCGGATTTTCGGATTTTCGGATAACGGATTCGGATACGGATATTTTTGAACACCCCTAAGTATAATATGACAAGTCGTAGGTTAAGAATGCTTTTTATATTTTTTACATTGAAGCCCATTGTTAAAGAAAGAAAGAAGTTGCCGCCTTCCGCGTGTTTTTTACATTGAAGCCCATTGGACGGAAAGTAACAAAATTTTGTTTTTTTTAGAGCACATGTATGACAAGTCGTAGGTTAACAATGCCTTTTATAGTAAAGCCCACTGTTCTTAATTATTGAGCTGCATGTTATTTCACGTATGATATTAGGTTTAGACTTTAGACCCGACGATTGGACCAATTTTGGTTTTTTTTAGAGCACATGTATGAGTAATGAAAACATATTATTTATCTATATACTAAAAACCAATATGGTTTTTACAACTTTCTATGCGTAGCATCTGATGACTCATGCATCAAGTAATACGGAGTATATGTTTTAACTAAAAGTTGGTTTCTTAATGGTAAGACCAAACGAGGGACGAATATTATATTAAGGCGAAAGTTTTTTTTCCAATGACGGCTGCGTCTAGGTATGACGGCGATGGGAGGGATTCATCAAAAAAATTTGCCAATGATAATAACAATAATGGGGATTGGAGCAAATGAGGTTTGTGGCCCATTACTATCATCACCTCTCAAAATCTGAGTAATTGTATTGCTGGTGCACACAATAATGATGTTTTCTTTATGAGTTTGTAATGCTATTGTCTGTGTTCAATTTGTGCTTTCTTGGACTAAAAAATGTACTGTAATACATTAGAAGCCCACATGATCCTTTTTTGGACTCTAATTGTGTCTACTACCATCATCTCCACAATTGCACTTCTTTTCAAACCAACACCACTCCAGTCCCAAAGAATGAACATCAAATGATTATGAAATTAAGAAAAGCTTAATGGTTATATGTTTAACAAATAAAGTAGCATCTGTAAATTGACCTAAAAATGTTACCAGTTTACCACTTCCTCGAATTGGACAGAATTGTCTGTTTTGTTGGAATAAACATGGTTTGATTCAAAGGAAAATACTAACCAGACGATCATGTAGAACCTGTAAGGGCATTAAACATATTTGCCATTGATTTCGGGTTCCCAAAATAAGGTGATTGATTAATAATGGGACGAGTAATTCGGCTGTGGCTTGATGCACGAATTGGAGAGGAGAAAACACACGAATTTAAGGGTTAATTATGTGTGTAGATTAACCTAAACTTAGGGTTAATTACTCTCTATTTATAATGAAAGTAATTACACATTCAACCCATTTGGTGTTTAATGTGTGTACCATTAGTCCTCTTAGTTACAATCACCTAATGGGAAACCCTATACTACGTCTCTAAGAGTAAATACGCCCATCATATATTTACTTAGACATAGGGATTTCATTATCGTCAATTATCATATCAGGAATGATAAACGATCAGTGACGGTCACACTAACGTGGTTCCAACATTCTCCCACTTGACCGAGCGATCATTTACCTATGAGTATTCAAATAAGTTCCGGAATAATACTCATTTTGTTTTAAACCGAAATCATAGCCAATAAGTACAGTCGTAGAGAAGAACATCAACTCAGGACCCCCACTAGTCAAACTATGACTCAAATTTAAAACTAATAAACAATGATCAATTGACTAAGACAAATTTTGTTTTTTTTAGAGCACATGTATGAGTAATGAAAACATATTATTTATCTATATACTAAAAACCAATATGGTTTTTACAACTTTCTATGCGTAGCATCTGATGACTCATGCATCAAGTAATACGGAGTATATGTTTTAACTAAAAGTTGGTTTCTTAATGGTAAGACCAAACGAGGGACGAATATTATATTAAGGCGAAAGTTTTTTTTCCAATGACGGCTGCGTCTAGGTATGACGGCGATGGGAGGGATTCATCAAAAAAATTTGCCAATGATAATAACAATAATGGGGATTGGAGCAAATGAGGTTTGTGGCCCATTACTATCATCACCTCTCAAAATCTGAGTAATTGTATTGCTGGTGCACACAATAATGATGTTTTCTTTATGAGTTTGTAATGCTATTGTCTGTGTTCAATTTGTGCTTTCTTGGACTAAAAAATGTACTGTAATACATTAGAAGCCCACATGATCCTTTTTTGGACTCTAATTGTGTCTACTACCATCATCTCCACAATTGCACTTCTTTTCAAACCAACACCACTCCAGTCCCAAAGAATGAACATCAAATGATTATGAAATTAAGAAAAGCTTAATGGTTATATGTTTAACAAATAAAGTAGCATCTGTAAATTGACCTAAAAATGTTACCAGTTTACCACTTCCTCGAATTGGACAGAATTGTCTGTTTTGTTGGAATAAACATGGTTTGATTCAAAGGAAAATACTAACCAGACGATCATGTAGAACCTGTAAGGGCATTAAACATATTTGCCATTGATTTCGGGTTCCCAAAATAAGGTGATTGATTAATAATGGGACGAGTAATTCGGCTGTGGCTTGATGCACGAATTGGAGAGGAGAAAACACACGAATTTAAGGGTTAATTATGTGTGTAGATTAACCTAAACTTAGGGTTAATTACTCTCTATTTATAATGAAAGTAATTACACATTCAACCCATTTGGTGTTTAATGTGTGTACCATTAGTCCTCTTAGTTACAATCACCTAATGGGAAACCCTATACTACGTCTCTAAGAGTAAATACGCCCATCATATATTTACTTAGACATAGGGATTTCATTATCGTCAATTATCATATCAGGAATGATAAACGATCAGTGACGGTCACACTAACGTGGTTCCAACATTCTCCCACTTGACCGAGCGATCATTTACCTATGAGTATTCAAATAAGTTCCGGAATAATACTCATTTTGTTTTAAACCGAAATCATAGCCAATAAGTACAGTCGTAGAGAAGAACATCAACTCAGGACCCCCACTAGTCAAACTATGACTCAAATTTAAAACTAATAAACAATGATCAATTGACTAAGACAAATTTTGTTATATAATGTCTATACACTATTATGAGCTCAAAGTGTAACTAATAGACAAACAAAATCTGAATAAGGAGGAAAATTTTCATTAAAGTAATAATAATGACCAATAAGTACAACATGTTATCATAATACGTCTTTTAGTAAGCCTCATCTTCGACACGTGTCCTACGAAGATTTTAGGAGGAAGACCTTCGGTCATTGGATCCACTAGCATATTATGTGTACTTATGTACTCAATACAAAGAACATTTTCCTCAATCCGTTCGCGTATAAACAGATACTTTGTATCGAGATACATCTCAGCGCCAGTTGAACTGTTACTGTTCAAGCAAGTTACGGTAGCTGAGTTATCACAGTAAAGCTTCAATGGTCTATAAATAAAGTTAACAATTTTCGAGTCCACTGACTAGGTTCTTTAACAACATCTCATGACATGAAATTATGAACGTTCAGACATCATGGTAGACGTTGCAGTCAGTTTCTACTTATGACTCCGTCAAAAGAGTTAGGTCTGCCAGCTAATCATAAAAGTATATTCAGAAGTAGATTTCTTATCGGAATCAGAACATCCTACTACTTCTAAGTTGTCACCTCTTCTATAAGTTAATGTGTAGTCTTTGGTCCTCAGCAGATATCGTAGAACCTTTTTAACTGCTTTCCAGTGTGCTAATTCGGGATTAGATAAGTAACTCCCAAGCATACCGGCAATATAAGCGATATCTGAACGAGTACAGATCTGAGCGTACATAATGCTCTTAACTACTTATAAGTAAGGTATCATCCTCATTTGCTCCCTTTTAATCTCAATGTTCGGACTATGGAAACAATCACATACGTCTCCTTTTACTACTAGATCTATAGTGGGCGTGTAGTGCTGCATGTTATGGCGTTCTAAGATGTGTTCAATATAAGCCTTTTTGAGAAAGATTCTGAACATCATTACGCTTATCCCAATGTATTTCGATACCTTTTACATAAGAGGCATCACCGAGATCTTTTATGTCGACATTATGCGAAAATAAATGCTTCGACTTACGCAACATATCCAAGTTGTTACTTGCAAGTATAATATCATCCACGTGCAAAACAAGGATTGTAAATTTCCTCCCACTGATCTTGAGATAGGTGCATTAATCCACTTGATTCTTTAGGAAGTCTTGTCCTTTTATGACTTCATTAAACTTAAGGTTCCATTTTAATGATGCTTGCTTCAACCCGTATATGGACTTATTCAACTTGCAGACCATGTGCTTTTTACCTTCTGGAATTTCAGGTTCACATGTATCCGTCTTATTGCAAGTTTCCATTCAGGAAAGTGATCTTGACATCCATCTGATGTAACTCTAAATCATAATGAGCTACGAATGTCATGGCGATCCTTAAGGAATCTTTAAGAGAGACAAGAGATAAGGTCTCTTGATAATCGATTCATTCCTTTTGAGTAAAGCCCTTCGCAACTAGTTTGGCCTTATAGCGTTTAACATTTCCATTCGGGTCTAATTTGGTTTTGAAGATCCATTTGCAACCTACAGGTTTGGATTCTTCAAGAATTTCAACCAAGTCCCAAACGTCATTATGCTATATGGAATTAAGCTCTCAAATTATGGCTTTATTCCACTACTAAGTGGCCCGATCGCTATTAATGGCTTCTTAATAAGAGATAGGATCAGTAAGCTTTCCAATGTCCTCAACTTCAGTCAAATAAGTTATGAAATCATCAAAGTTATGGCCCTGCATGACCTAGATGATCTCCTGAGTTGATTTTCAGGTTCAGTAAGGAAGATGTTTTAGCATTAGTAGTAAGATGCTTTGCTTTAGCATTATTAATAAGATGCTTTATCATTAGTAGTATCCTAATTAGGAGGGTTAGGATTCTGATAGAGAAGGTGGATCAGTGATGTTAGGAGCAGCGTTGGGTACAAGAGGAGTTATCAGATGAGTAATAATAACCGACGAGTGGTTCCCCCCGCTTCTTGTACTTAATGCAAATCTGAAGTTATGATTTGTCGTGCTCCCACTGATCTCTTAGTTCTTCAAGAAACGTGGCATGATGCGTGTCTATAATGCTAGTAGTGTAGGAAAGATAGTAAAACTGATAACCGATAAAGAAACATGTAAGAATTTTGGGATATAGTTTCTTTAAGTTAGGGTTATAGACATATGTTTCGGCAGAATAGCCTCATACGTTAATATATTTTAGACTCAGTTTCCTACCTGTCCAAGAGTCTTAGGGACAGATTCTTATGGAACTTTTATTGAGTATATGAACGGCTATTTTAAGGCCTCAGTCCAAAGGAAAATAGGTAAGTTAGTCTTGGCAAGCATACTTTTCACTATGTCCATTAAGGTTCTATTTCTCCTTTTAGCAACATCATATCGTTGAGGAGAACCTGCATGGTGTATTGGTTTATTATGCCATGTTCCTTTCAAAAGTTATGGAAAGGACCATGAGCTTGACCAATATCAGTATGTCTACCATAATGCTTACCTCCTCTATCCGACCTCACAACTTTTATAGATTACGATCAAGTTGGTTTAAAACCAAAGGTTTAAGATCAATAAAAGTCTCTAAGGATTCAGATCAGATATAGGTGCATATGGTGAATAATCGTTAATGAATGTAATAAATGACGCATGTCCTGAAATGGATGCGGGATAGGGGCCACTTAATATCAGAGTGAATTATTTCCAACAAGTTGGAACTTCTAGTGGCTCCTTTCTTATTCCCTATAGCCATTTCGCCTTAGAGGCATTAAATACATGTTTCAAAATCACTAAAGTCAAGAGAATGTAATATTCCATCCTATATGAGTCATATCATGCGAACTCGTGAGATGTGGCCAAAAATGTTTATGCCACACCATGAAGGAATTCTCTTAATTAGTTAGGTGATTTTGTCTTTGTTTTAGTTATGTCATCAATATTATGAGACAACAAAGATTGTGAGAAGTTATGATCTAGTTCTAACTTAAACAATCCATTCAAGAAACTAGGACCAAGGAATTCATTATTATGAGTAATGGCAATCTCGTCGCAACCATGAATTATTACATAACCTTCAAGGTCTTAGACTAGAAAAATAGATACATGGTTCCGAGAAATTCCCTGTACACATAAGGTATCTACTAGTCTAATACACTTTCTAGTGTTTATATGTAAATCATAAGTCTCCATGGTTTTGACATATAAGAGATCAACCCTTCCAACTCTAAGCTTTCTTTGGTCATTTGATAGCTTCTGGATTGTATGGAATCCTTGTATTGACTTAATCACATGAATCATAGAACTAGAATCACTCACACATGTATTAATAGGTACATCAAACATAAAAGAATCAAATATTACAGGAAATAAGTTACCTTTCTTAGCTAGCTACTCCTTGATTTTAGGGCAATCTGGGCATAATCAGAATTTGCAGTTAGGATTGCTCGTTAAGGACTTAAAGCTAGAGGCAGCAGCACCATGATTATCCTTTTGAACTTCATTTGCAGTCTTATTACTGTTATTATCCTTCCTCTTAACGGAATTAGCAGTGGTAGTAAGGTGAACAACTTTAGGTTGGCCCAACTTAAGGCGACCATTTTCTTGCACACACATTGCGATTAGTTCACTCATCGACCATTAATCCTTCATAGCGCTATAGTTAATTTTGAAGGAGTCGAAATGAGCAGGCAATGAGGTCATCAAAATGCACAAGAAAATTGTCAAAGACTTCCATTTTAGGACTCTTAAACTTATGAGTCATGTCAGTCATCTTCATTATGTGTTCACAAATACTGCTATTTCCTTTGTATTTAAGTTACTTGCATACGCCTTATACATTCCCTCAGATACTATGATTGATGAAGTTCCTGACCATCATTAGTGACAAGTGATTCGCCGTATCCCACTTTCTTAAAATTCGCTTTCTGAGCTGCGGAAGAGTTAGCAGTAAAGCAGTGGGTTCATTATGGCAAATGATATAGTCAAGGTCTAGCATCTTCAGAGTTAGAGGTAATTAATCCTTTTATAAAGCAAAGTTTGCATCAATAAGTGGCTCAATGCCTAAGTTAGGTACTACAGTGGAAATAAAGAGGATATTAATTTATGATACAAGCAATAGAAGATTATAATAGTAATGCCTAAAATAAGTAGGCCTAATAGTAATGAAGTTATGGTGACATGATTAGCTTTCTAAGGCAAACTAAGTAATATCTATAAAAGTAATGGAACTAAAGTAATACCTAAAATAAGTAGGCCTAATAATAATGTTTCTCATAATGACATAATTAGATATCTAAGGCAGACTAAGTAATGTCTCTAAACATAATGGAACTAAAGTAATGCCAAAATACATAAGGGCTAATAATAATGTTCCTTATAGTAACATAATTAGATATCTAAGGCTTATTAAGTAATGTCTCTAAAAGTAATGGAACTAACATAATGCCTAAAATACGTAAGAGGCTAAAGTAATGTTCCTAAAAGTAATGAGACTAAGACCATTATACTAATGAAGCTAGTGATAAGTAAACCTATTGTAAACACCAAAACAATAAGTTAACATAAGGCTCTACTTAGAATTTACATCACCTTTGGGCAGAAGTAAACTAATATCTAAGTACACATGAGCATTAGGGTCATGCAACACAACGCTTATCTTTTGACCTTTGGGCACAAAATTAAGAATCGTGTATATTATGCATGAAAATGTTCCTTTTAGCACACAAAATATATTAAATCACCTTTGGGCAGAATCAATATACTTAGTGTTCATTATGTAAAAGGAAAAGAACGAAAGCACCATGAGAATCACATTTGACCTTTGGGCACAAATGATAAAACCATGTACATTAGTGCGAAGCCCCCACACATTACGGGGGTCCGGGGGCAGCGCCCCTGGAAGCGGGGTCCAAGGGGCGACAGCCCCTGGCGGGGTCCAAGGGGCAGAGCCCCTGGCTGGGATCGAGCTGCTATGGTAAAAATGTCTTAGAAAAAATTATTTTCGAAAAATAAGCACGAGTTCATTCATCAGCTAAAATCATCTTTAGTATGACACGAACTTAAGTTATAACTCGTGAGTAAGTAAGCACGAAGTAGACAGTAAGTTCGTGATGATGTAAGCACGAAGACATCCTTAAGTCGTGATGACGTAAGCACGAGGGTGTGTGAAGTTCGTGATGATGTCAGCGCGAAGTTGTCATAAGCTCGTGATGACGTAAGCACGAGTAAGCGTGAGAAGATAGCTGAAGTTCGTGGTGACGTAAGCGCGAAGATGGGCAGAAACTGTGATGACGTCAGCACGAAGTAGTCTGTAAGTTCGTGATGATGTAATCACGAAGACATCCTTAAGTCGTGATGACGTCAGCACGAGTTCTTCAGTTCTGCTAATTCTGAGTTCGCGAAAAACCCTCGAGATCGAACCAAAAACATTATAGATCTTCGTAACGAGTCTCTGATACCACATGTTGGAATAAACATGGTTTGATTCAAGGGAAAATACTCACCAGATGATCCTGTGGAACTTGTAAGGGCATTAAACATATTTGCCATTGATTTCGGGTTCCCAAAACAAGGTGATTGATTAATAATGGGATGAGTAATTCGGCTGTGGCTTGATGCACGAATTGGAGAGGAGAAAACACACGAATTTAAGGGTGAATTATGTGTGTAGATTAACCTAAACTTAGGGTTAATTACTCTCTATTTATAATGAAAGTAATTACACATTCAACCCCTTTGGTGTTTAATGTGTGTACCATTAGTCCTCTTAGTTACAATCACCTAATGGGAAACCCTATACTACGTCTCTAAGAGTAAATACGCCCATCATATATTTACTTAGACATAGGGATTTCATTATCGTCAATTATCATATCAGGAATGATAAACGATCAGTGACGGTCACACTAACGTGGTTCCAACATGTTTGATGGTCATATGGTGTACTTGGGTTTGACAGAGATACTAATATTCGGCTCGATCAAGGTTGAATAATATGCTATTTGGGTTACTAGGGTCAACCTGACAACCCCAAAATAATTTAGATATATGTATAATTTTTCTAATAAAGTGACCCATCAAATTGTTTGACCTGAAACTAGCCCACGAACCTGGCAACCCACTAACCCATTTTACCTGAACCAACTGATTTGACCCGAAACAACCCAAAAACACCCAGAAATACGTCATAGAAACATTGGATTTAAAAACGTCAATACTAGTCACTACCTTGCTTTTGAAAACTTTTTCGTTCCTATACTAATTCGAGACCACCAGCTTTGAAATGTTTGTAAGACGTTCGGATGGACCAAAATCAGGTAAATCCATTTGTAACCAAGACGATAATAAGGCTTTGAGTTCAAGCTTAAACAGACAGTCGGTGAATAAATGAGTTGTGCATTCTGCCCCTTTTCTATTACAGCCAAATTGGAAAGTGATGCATACAAAGATGAGCTGAAATCAGAATGAAAAGAATGAATAAATGAAGTTTCTTTTCGTTCTACAGCCTTGGGTTTTGGCTACATTCTACTTGATTAGGATTTTTAATATAAAATACAGGAGATAAGTTCTGCATAGTTTTTTCTTTTAGCGGACATGAAGCCTTTCTGTTATGTAGAGTGTCGATATCATGTACAGCTCATATTACCAAAGTCTCCCCAGTCCTCATCATCGTCGCATCCCCATATATATTACCAAAGTCAGCAAATGATTTTGTTGCAAAAGGACTATCGTTCATAAAAATAATCATTTATTTACAAAGGTGGTAAAACGGGTGGTGTAACACCCCAAGCCAAGGCTCAGAATATCACGGAAATCATATAGCACAAGGTGGAATTAATGTAGAATATGAACTAAATGCAAATAAAGGATTCAGTGAATCTATACAGTAAGTTAAACAAGAATCAAAATACATAAAGAACAAGTCATCATCAAAGATTACAACAGAACATCAAAAGATGGCTAACGGTTCTAAGTATAATGCAAAAGAGAAGGTCGATGAATCCTTGATTCATAAAGTCCAAAGCCCGGGTTTAACAGCAAGCAAACAACTAAGCTCCACGTCCGGGGATAAGCTGATTTCCTGAAAAGTGTACTAAGCATAGTCAACACAAGGTTGGTGAGTTCGTAGTAATGGTCCATAAGAACCATCATCAATAATCATATACGAGTAGAGGCAAAACATGACTTACAGTGAGCCTCTAAGAACAACACAACAACATCCACCACAAGATTACACACAACAAATAAAACGCGTAATAAACATTATACCCAAGTAACGTACATAACATCAATTCAAAACAGGTATCATATCCTCTTCAGTGGGATTGATACACAACATAAGTCATATCCTCTTCAGTGGGGGGGGGGGGGGGGGGGGGGGGGGGTGGGGTGGGGGGGGGGGGGGGGGTGGATGATCGATACTGATGTGTGATCTAGCTTAAAAATTTATACCAAGATCTACCGTTTGTGACTACCACCAC
>CM067175.1:26650998-26698589 GCA_034093135.1 Erigeron breviscapus | reverse complement strand
ACAAACTTCTCCTTGAGCTAGAACCCAAATTAGGTCAAAATGGCTAAAGTGCAAGACTTCCACCTTTGATTCTTTGATATGACGATAATGTTGTATAGATGACGATGATTCTAGCGTTATAACCTTTCCAACACTAAGTAGATGGTAGAGAGAAGAAGAATGAAATGGTCTTGCTTTGCTTTTGAGAGAAAGAGAGAAAGAGATAGATAGATAGATAGAAATGAAAATGAGAGGGGGAGAAAGGGATAAGGGGGGGAGAAATGGGTCTTGGGGCTGGTGGGTCATAGACTACCCACGGGCCGACCCGTTTCTCTTTTCAAGCCAAGTTACAATCGTTACACTATTAAACATCGAATAAACATATTAACAACCCGACCAACATACCACATAGTCATATAATCACAAATGGGCCCAATTATTTCATTCAACAAGTTTGTTAGTCAAATTACACAAAAAGTCAATGGGTCAAGATTCACGGATGTTACATTATTCCCCCGTCAAAAGAATTTCATCCCGAAATTCAGCAAATCACCAATAGTTAGACAAATGTGGGTACTTAGGTCTCAACTCTAACGGTCTCCATCACACATCGACCCACTTCCTTCGTAGCATGCAAGCTAGTTGCTATCTTCTTAGTTTGAGAAGTTGTTCTTGTCATTCCAATTACTATTCTAGGCCCGCTGCATTGGCTTTCTTTGATTCTTGGCTCATCCAGTGGAGAGTAACACCTCTACTACTTAATGCTTCGGCTAGTGACATTCGAATACTCGCGTGACAACCTTCATTGCACAAGATTTCCGCCATGGTCATAAGCACATTTTCTTCGCATGTGATCAAGTCTCGAGTCGGTTTGAGTACCCGTTGCTCATTGGATGGCTCCCTGAATTGGAGTTAAGCGACTTTCTTTATCTGAAATGATAGAAATCGAATCTCTGTGCACCTACACCATTTCTTCTACATACTAATGTCCTAGTTTTTCTTAATCCATCAAATATTATTACAAAAGCTAAGTTTAATGATAAGAATGATGATCAATATATTTATTTGAGTAAAGCAATTTAGAAGGTTGTATGCATTTTTTTCCCTTTTCAAAAATGAGGCGTATGGCATTTGACCACACTTTGAACGACTTTGACCTGTTTGACACATTTGACATGTTTTTTCTCTATTTTTTATTATTTTTTTAATAGTAAAACTTAATCCATTTAACCCATTATAGGTAAAATGGTTGACTTTTTCACCTCTAACTATATATCGAGTTGGATATACTGTTGAGTCCCAATGTTCTTGGATTAAAGTCTGTAAATTTGGTGATGACAAATCTGACTTATAAACACTTAGAAATCTTTTGGTTCTTGTAATCTGATCTGGGTCAGACTAAGCTGACACAACTTACAATCTGTCTCTGACCCAGATCATGCTTCATACTTTGTAATTGTAAAATCTTATGGAAGCAAGTGGTATTCAAGCTGCATCAACAATGTGATAGCATTCAATCCAAGTCGAAGAAGAGGATTGAAGATAGAAGACCAAGCTGTTATTGGAAGACAGCTTGGGATTAGCAGTCAGCTTGGAAACACTTAGGCAGATTGGTGCTTTGACAAACGGCCCAATCTATGTCTGACAATCAAGTGAAGATAACAACTTGGATTGAAGATAAAGACAAATGACGTGACTAGGAAAAATCCTAGGATCCAGGTTGGTGGTTGGTTTTACATATGCGTGTCCATACTATTATTGGTTGATGAAGAATGTGCGTCAGTACGTGGGGGACCACAAGTACTATGAAAGGCACGATTGATTATTCCTTTATCATCCACTGAAAGAATAATACGTGGCTGCAACGGACACCAAGAGAAGGAGTGCTTTCGCCTATAAAAGCCTCGATCATTGATTGCATATGCGTGGCATTTTCCTGAGAATCATTCTTCACACAAGTTTCTCTGCTCTTATACACAACTTAATCTGTACGAGATCAGCTTGGGCTGATTCTCTTGAGCTAGAACTTATTGATTGTAGTTTGTCATTTCAGAGGTTGTTTAGATATCTATAGGCTATCTTTATTCCGCAACAACCTTGTAATTCTTTGTATAGATTATTTCTTAATAAAGGATTACTTTGAAAACCACAATCTGTGTTCAAGAATGTTTTCGTTTCTTTATTGCTTTAATGTTTTAATGATTCCTGCGCTTTACTTACTTGCTTAATATATATAAACTGAATCTTAAAACGTTTTTGTTAAAAGTTTGTAAAGATTAAGGAAAGTTGTATTCACCCCCCTCTACAACTGTTCTGTGTACAATATACTTTGGTATATTGATACACCTTGGGACATATCAATAGGTATCAGAGCAGGGGTTAAGAATTAACTTGACTTGATCCTTGCATATTTCCCTTAATAGTAAAGCATTATGTCATCCTATATTGATAATGGTTCTTCAACCCGACCACCCATGTTTGATAAAGATGATTTCAGTGGGTGGAAAGGTTGAATGTCTTTGTTCCTTGAATCCATCGATAACAATATGCCTGACATCCTTGCGGATGGTCCTTATGTTCCTACACAAACCATTGTGGTAGAAGCTGTGGTCAGGGAAGGTCAACCAACCATTCCTGCCATAGTTAAGTCTATTGTTAAGGACAAGGCAGATTGGGGGGATGAGGATAGGAGCTAGAAATTTCATTGTCCAAGCTGTGCCCAAAGACCTTTACCATTCTATTAAAATGTGTTCTACAGCTAAGAAAATGTGGGGTACATTGACTGTCATGTTTGAGGGTTGCTCTACTTCCATGGAATCTACAATCACTAAATTGACCAGGAGGTATGAGAGATTTTTCTCTTTGAGAAATGAATCCTTGACTGACACGCATACCCGCTTTAATGCTTTGGTAAATGATTTAGCTGCTGTTGGAATTGTTAAGAAAAATGAGGTTTTAAAGAGTAAATTTCTTGATTCATTACCACCTAAATGGAACAACTATATTTCTTCTGTTAAATTAAGTTCTGTTTATCATGATCTTGATTTCCCTGGACTTTTTGGTTTGCTTCATAACCAAGAATGTTCAGAAGCTGAAAAGTTAATTGCTATGGGTGATTCTTATAGTCAGCCTGCTGCTGGACTTGTTGCATCTATGACTGAACACCCTAGTTCAATTAGTAATGAGATCATTCCTTGTGTTAATGATGATATTCCTAATATGTCTAATCCTAACTTTGTTTGTGCTGAATCTGAATGTGATGAATCTGACGGTGATTATGATAGGGCCATAGCCATTGCTGAAGTATGTGCTATGGAGCCTTGTTATCAGCCTCCTTCACCACCCAAAGTCCAAACCAAAGGAATAAATTCTAAACCAATTAAGTTGGTTCAGAAATCTGGTATTAGGTTTAAAGATTCTGAAACCATTGGTCAGACCATTGCTGAAGCTGTGTCTGAAGCTGATAAGGTTATTGAGTTAAAACCTGAAGAAAGTCTTGACTTGTCCAAGCTGACCATTACCCAATCTGAATCAGATTCAAAGACTAAAACAAACAAGGGTAGTTTAAAGAAAAACAAAAGAAAGGTTAGAGATCATAGTGTTCCTAAAGAGAAAATAAAACTTTTAAAGAGTAAGAAGTCTGGTTCTCATGGAAATGAGTCACAAACAAAATCTGAGTCTGTTTCAAGTAACACTAAGTCTGACTCTGACAAAATGATTTCAAAATATGTTGAGTCCAGAACTGATAAGGTTTCAATGGAAGCAAATTTTCTTAAGAATGTGTCTGATCCAAAAACCGTTGATCAAAGAAAATTGAGAGCTGAATGTAAGAAATCTGGAATAGGCAAAGGTTTTGTTCAAAAGGAAACTCGAAATGGTAAAGGACAGACCAAGCAACAATGGGTGTCAAAATGTGATAAGAGTCTAAGTTCAGTTACCCAATCTGAGTCAGACCAGAAGGTCAGCTTTGGTGAACCCATCTTTGGATGGGTTACCAAAAAGAACTAATCTCTTATCATAAATGTAGGGCAGTCATGACGATAATACCTGGCACTTGGACAGTGGATGTTCCAAGCATATGACCGGATGTAAGTCCCTGCTATGTAGCTTTAGGATTCGCGCTGGTCCTAATGTTACTTTTGGAGATGACTCTCAAGGAAAGACTGAAGGATTTGGTATACTTTCAAATGGTCCCCTTACTTTCAGAAGGGTCTCATATGTAAATGGTTTGAAGCACAATCTGATCAGTGTGAGTCAGTTGTGTGATGCTGGTTATGAAGTGAGATTCAGGTCTGATAAGGGTATTGTTCTTGATTTAGAAGGCAATGTGGTTCTTATTGCAAAGAGGGATGAGTCTTTGTATTCTTTTAACATGAGAAATCCAACTGTCACAAGAGAAGTTTGTTTCATGTCAAAGACTCAAGATGAGCTGAATTGGTTGTGGCATAAAAGGTTGTCTCATATGAATTTCAAAGACATCAACAAGCTGTGTAAGAAAGAGTTGGTGTATGGTCTTCCAGTGATCAATTATGAGAAGGACAAGCTGTGTGGTGCTTGTGAGAAAGGCAAACAAAACAAAGCTACTTTCCAGTCTAAAACATGCTCAACCATTGATAATTGTTTGGATCTGCTTCATATGGACTTATTTGGACCAATTAGTACTCCTTCATTCACTGGAATGAGGTACTCCTTGGTAATTGTTGATGAATATTCAAGATACACCTGGGTTTTCTTTCTCAAACACAAGAGTGAAGATGCTGACAGTATCATTCATTTCATCAAGCAAGCTGAAATTCTCTACAAAAAGCCTGTTAGGCAATTAAGAAGTGATAATGGTACTGAATTTAAGAATATTACTCTTAATTCTTTTTGCAGTGAAAAAGGAATTTCACAAGTATACTCAGCTGCCAGAATACCTCAACAAAATGGTGTTGCAGAAAGAAGAAACAGAACTCTTATTGAAGCTGCCAGATCCATGATGGCTCAAAACAATGTCAAGTCTCATTTCTGGGCTGAAGCAGTACACACAGCTTGCTTTACCCAGAACAGATCCCTTATTGTGAAAAGACACCAGAAGACTGCATATGAACTTCTTAGGGGGAGAAAACCTGAAATTGGTTTCCTAAGAATGTTTGGGAGTCCTTGTTACATTCTGAATCAGAAAGACCATCTTGGAAAGTTTGATGAGAAATCAGATGAAGGTATCCTACTTGGATATGCAACAATGATGAAGGCCTACGGAGTTTACAACAAGAGAACTAAAACAATTGAGAACTCTGTTAATGTAAGCATAGATGAAGGTTGTTCCAAGCCAAATTGCTCTCCTCCTGAAGATGAAGATTTCAATTTTGAAGAACTGGCTGTACCTGAGAATGAGCCTCCAACTAATCCTCCAGTTGGAGCTGATAATGCTCAAACTCAGGGGGAGCAACCAATAGAAGAAGAAGAAGGTGTTCCAATCTTTGAAAATGCACAAGCTGATCCTACTCCTACTGAAGAAATTATTCAGAATCCATCAAATGACTCTCAAACTTGTTCAGATTCCTCCATTCCAGTCCAAGCTGATCAGCCTCTTCCTCAAGCTGATCATGCTGGACCATCTAATCTGAATCAACCCATTGTCCCAGTTTCAAATAATTCAACTCATGTTACCAGATGGACAAAGAGTCATCCAATTAACCAAATCATTGGTGATCCTCTCTCTGGTGTTAAAACAAGAAGAAAGGCAACATGCAATTTCTGCATGTTTGTCAATTTTGTAAGCAAGGTGGAACCAACTGAGGTTAATGAAGCACTGGCAGATCCTTCTTGGGTAAATACAATGCAAGATGAGTTAACACAGTTTGAAAGAAACAAGGTTTTGGAACTTGTTCCAAGACCTCATCACAAGACTGTGATTGGAACCAAGTGGGTCTACAGAAACAAAATGGATGAAAGGGGAGTTGTGACCAGAAACAAAGCAAGATTGGTAGTTCTTGGTTACAGACAAGAGGATGGAATTGATTATGATGAGACTTTTGCACCAGTGGCAAGATTAGAGGCAATCAGAATGTTCTTGGCCTTCTCTGCTCACAAAGGTTTCAAAGTCTATCAAATGGATGTGAAGAGTGCATTTCTTAATGGAAAATTGGAAGAAGAAGTCTATGTTGAACAGCCTCCAGGTTTTGAAAGCTCAAAGTTTCCTGACCATGTGTTCAAGCTTGACAAGGCTCTCTATGGGTTGAAGCAAGCTCCAAGGGCATGGTATGACACTTTGTCTAAATTCTTACTGGCTAACAACTTCAAAAGAGGTAATGTTGACAAGACTTTGTTTGTGAGAAAGTATAATGGTGATATCCTGCTTGTACAAATTTATGTAGATGATGTAATATTTGGGTCTAGCAGTGAAAGACTTTGCAAAAAGTTTTCTGAATTAATGTCTAAAAAGTATGAAATGAGCATGATGGGAGAACTAAACTATTTTATGGGTTTACAAGTTAAACAGACTAAAAATGGAATTTTTATAAACCAAGGAAAATATGTTAAAGATCTCTTAAACAAATTTGGTTTTAGTGATTGCTCACCTATGAAAACTCCTATGGGAACTGGTGATAAGCTGGGTGAAGATAAAAATGGCAAATCTGTTGACACCACAACTTATAGGGGTATGATAGGATCATTACTTTACTTGACTGCTAGTAGACCAGATATTATGTTTGCTACATGTCTTTGTGCAAGATATCAAGCTAGTCCTAAGGAATCTCATCTTAAGGCTGTGAAAAGAATCTTTAGATACCTTAAAGTTAGTCCCAATCTTGGTCTTTGGTATCCCAAAGACTCAGGATTTGATCTAATTGGCTATTCAGATTCTGACTTTGCAGGCTGTAAGATTGACAGAAAAAGTACTTCAGGAGCTTGTCAATTGCTTGGCAATAGACTTGTAAGCTGGTCCAGCAAGAAGCAGCATTCAGTTTCTATCTCCACTGCAGAAGTTGAATATGTTGCTGCAGGAAGTTGTTGCTCTCAAATTCTTTGGATGCAATATCAGCTTTAAGACTATGGTGTCACTGCATCAAAAACTCCAATCTTTTGTGACAGTACCAGTGCCATAGCAATTTCAAACAATCTTGTGCTTCATTCAAGGACCAAGCACATTGATATAAGATATCATTTCATCAGGGATCATGTAATGAAAGAAGATGTTGAACTCCACTTCATTCCAACAGAGAATCAGCTTGCTGACTTGTTCACAAAGCCATTGGATGAATCAAGGTTCAACTATCTTATAAGTAAGTTAGGTATGCTAAATTTGTAAAAGGTAGTGAGCTAAGTAATAACAAATCTGACCCCTTAGAGTTATTCTAAATTTTAAGGGTAAGCTGTGTCTGACCCAGACTACCCTTTTACACTTGGTGCATTTCCAAGTAAAAGAGGGTAAGCTGAGTCTGACCCAGCTTCGTGGTTATTTTTGTTATTAAATATCTCAGTGCGTTTTATTACTTTCATTATTTTATTTAGTTTACTTGTTGATCCTATTGGAGTGTGACACGTGTAGAGGTTACAGACGGATACTGAAAAAGTACTTCAGGAGCTTGTCAATTGCTTGGCAATAGACTTGTAAGCTGGTCCAGCAAGAAGCAGCATTCAGTTTCTATCTCCACTGCAGAAGTTGAATATGTTGCTGCAGGAAGTTGTTGCTCTCAAATTCTTTGGATGCAATATCAGCTTTAAGACTATGGTGTCACTGCATCAAAAACTCCAATCTTTTGTGACAGTACCAGTGCTATAGCAATTTCAAACAATCTTGGTCTTTGGTATCCCAAAGACTCAGGATTTGATCTAATTGGCTATTCAGATTCTGACTTTGCAGGCTGTAAGATTGACAGAAAAAGTACTTCAGGAGCTTGTCAATTGCTTGGCAATAGACTTGTAAGCTGGTCCAGCAAGAAGCAGCATTCAGTTTCTATCTCCACTGCAGAAGTTGAATATGTTGCTGCAGGAAGTTGTTGCTCTCAAATTCTTTGGATGCAATATCAGCTTTAAGACTATGGTGTCACTGCATCAAAAACTCCAATCTTTTGTGACAGTACCAGTGCTATAGCAATTTCAAACAATCTTGGTCTTTGGTATCCCAAAGACTCAGGATTTGATCTAATTGGCTATTCAGATTCTGACTTTGCAGGCTGTAAGATTGACAGAAAAAGTACTTCAGGAGCTTGTCAATTGCTTGGCAATAGACTTGTAAGCTGGTCCAGCAAGAAGCAGCATTCAGTTTCTATCTCCACTGCAGAAGTTGAATATGTTGCTGCAGGAAGTTGTTGCTCTCAAATTCTTTGGATGCAATATCAGCTTTAAGACTATGGTGTCACTGCATCAAAAACTCCAATCTTTTGTGACAGTACCAGTGCTATAGCAATTTCAAACAATCTTGGTCTTTGGTATCCCAAAGACTCAGGATTTGATCTAATTGGCTATTCAGATTCTGACTTTGCAGGCTGTAAGATTGACAGAAAAAGTACTTCAGGAGCTTGTCAATTGCTTGGCAATAGACTTGTAAGCTGGTCCAGCAAGAAGCAGCATTCAGTTTCTATCTCCACTGCAGAAGTTGAATATGTTGCTGCAGGAAGTTGTTGCTCTCAAATTCTTTGGATGCAATATCAGCTTTAAGACTATGGTGTCACTGCATCAAAAACTCCAATCTTTTGTGACAGTACCAGTGCTATAGCAATTTCAAACAATCTTGTGCTTCATTCAAGGACCAAGCACATTGATATAAGATATCATTTCATCAGGGATCATGTAATGAAAGAAGATGTTGAACTCCACTTCATTCCAACAGAGAATCAGCTTGCTGACTTGTTCACAAAGCCATTGGATGAATCAAGGTTCAACTATCTTATAAGTAAGTTAGGTATGCTAAATTTGTAAAAGGTAGTGAGCTAAGTAATAACAAATCTGACCCCTTAGAGTTATTCTAAATTTTAAGGGTAAGCTGTGTCTGACCCAGACTACCCTTTTCACACTTGGTGCATTTCCAAGTAAAAGAGGGTAAGCTGAGTCTGACCCAGCTTCGTGGTTATTTTTGTTATTAAATATCTCAGTGCGTTTTATTACTTTCATTATTTTATTTAGTTTACTTGTTGATCCTATTGGAGTGTGACACGTGTAGAGGTTACAGACGGATACTGAAAAAGTACCTCCACTACTTGTTCATCCTCCAATCATAATCTTTCTCTCTCCAACTTTTTCAAACGGGATATTTTGAATTATGTATATAATATATTTAACCTAAATCCCAAATCACTTGTTCATATTTTCTTAAATCAATTTTTTTTCTCTCAAATCTGATTACTGTTTTATTATTTTATTTAAATTTCTTCTTATAAAAATTGTTTTCAAATGGCATCATCATCTGTTTCTCTTCATACTAATGATTCTCAATCTATTCAATATTCTTCTCATTCAAAAGAGGGTGAAGGGTTGGCCAAAACATCAGCCACCTTAGCCACACCCTCATCCACTCATTCAAAATCCGCTTCTAAAAGACCAATTGTTGAGGACTTAGTACCTCACAAGGCTAAAAAGAAAAGAATGCAAAGGAAATCTGTGTCAGCTTCTGGGGTTGATAATGCAACATCCAATCTTGAGATCCCCCAAGGTGCAGTGGAAGCTAAGGAACGTTCCAAAGCTATCCCTGCCACCCAAGCTGATAAGCCAAAATCGCCACACCCATCTACACTGCTACCCAACCCTCCAAACAGGGTGAAGGTATTGAAAGAAAGACCTCCTCCCAAGGTCATACTGAGTCTGCACCTAAATCGCTATCATCAGCCTCCCAAAAGGTTGATGATATCATTAAAGGGATAACAGAGGATCTAGCCCAGATCCAAAATGAGTCAGAGTCTATGCACATCATTTCTGAGGATGGTCAGCCAAAGGAGAGAAGTATCGAACGCACTGGTGACACTGCTTCTCCTCCCCAAGCTGATCAGACTCCTTCTCTCTTACACTCTGAGTCTGTACAGGCTGTCAATGCCCCTTCTAGATCACAAGGAGGGGTACATGCCTCAATTCTCCCTAAGGATACTTTGGTGCAACAACACACCTCTGTTGAAGGGCAATCAAATACACAAAACATTACACCTGCAGAGTCTGTGTCTGCATCTGTACTTGGACAGAGGGATTCTGTAGGTTACATGGCTGTCTTTAAGGCAGTTATGTCAGCCCCTTGTGCAGCAAAGGGAACCATTGATGGTCCTCACGATGTCAATGAGAATATGATCACTATCTCCGGAAGTGATTCTTCATTCGATGATGAGTTTGCCCATCCATCTTCAAGGGATGCTCTGATGGAAGATGCCAGTGGAGGAGTTGATCAAAATCAAGATCAACACATTCCCACTGGCCCTCAGCCTGAATCAAACGTTAATCTTTCTCAGGCTAACCAACTCATCATCATTTCTGACAAATCTACTCATGAGACTCACTCTCATGAGCAAATTCACCAAAACTCCTTAAGCCTCCACCCCCTTCTATATGAGCCCAATGAACCTGATATTAAGGATTGCAGGATGCTCTTTCCAGAGTCAGTGGCAATCAATGAAGAGAAGGAAAGAAACAAGAGTACTCTGAGTCAGATTGAAACTGCAGCAACCAAGTTTACAAGGGAAGTCACCATAGAACTTCGATCTGCAAACAAGTCACAAGCAGATTTCAAGAATGATCTGATTGAAGTCTCTAAGGGTGTTAAATCTAAAATTGGACTCCTCCATGAGAATTATGTTGAGCTAAGGAGAGCCTGTTGTCTCACTAATATCAAGATTGACTTGATCAACCAAGATCTCAAAGGCCTCTTTGCCACTCCAGTGAGCTCTTTCCCTGCTGATGATGAAAGAAGAAGAGTGCTATGAGAGATGCTGAAATTAAGCTAGAAAGAGAAAGACAACAAGCTCAGGTTGATAAGGAGATTGAAGAATATTTTGAGAAAATGAAAGAAAGACAGAATAAGGCCAGAGCCGAGGAGGCAACCAATGATAGAAGAATGGTTGTGCATGGTTCTAAGGTGGAAGGTGAGAAGGAAACTGTAAAGGAGATAAAAATACCAGAATCTGAGTCTGGTGGTGAAATTGTTGGAAAAATAAATGAAGAGGCTGAAAAGGAGAGTGATACAACTAAGGGGGAGACTGTTGTTGTTGAAATGGGAGATATAAGGAAGGATGTTGGAGTTGAAAAAGTTAGGAAAGCTGAAAAGAAAAGGAAGTCCTCCCAAGCTGTTCCTGTACAAGTTGTGCCATCGCAAGCTGACCCAGCTCCCAAAGAACAAATTACTGAATCTTCTTCAAGTAAAGACACATCCACTCTGTCCCAGATTATGCTCAAGAAAAGGCCAACAGAAGGTGGGTCAAGTGGTGTGAAGATCTTAACTGACAAGGAAAAGGATTGGGAGCTTGCAATTGAAAAAGCTCCACAACTTGGGGTAACAGTTAAGGCGGCTTACAAGATTGTAAAGGAGGACAGATTACAAAGAGAAAGAATGGCTGCTGTTGAATCTGATCTAGAAGTTTCCAAGGTTCTTCAAGAAACATTGAATAAGGAAGATGAAGAAGACCTTGCAGCTATTGGATCCAATAAGAAAGATGCGGGCAAAGGCAAAGGTAAGAAGAAAGTAGTGGTTCACACTAAACCATCACAGAAAGTGAAAGATATGAAGAAAAGTGTTGAAGCCCATGATTGGTGGGAGGCTCTGGAGAAAAGAAAGGTGACTGAAAACATTAATTATAGAAGGCATCCAGAGCCAATCATCCAGGTCCAACTCAAAAGAAGAAAAGGAAAGAACATTCCCAACATCAGGTTTACAAGGAAAGGATATGAAACAAGCTTGGAAACCCATGATCTTGACAATCTGTTTGAACTAGGATACACTGAGTGGGTGAAGTTACATAATATCATAACTGGTATATCTGGAATCCACAAAGAGACAGTCTTGGAAGCCATTGAAAAGAAGTTGGCTGTAATTGTGAAATTCAAGATTGATATCACTGGCCTTCCAAGACCAAAAGCATATGATATGGATGATGAAGATGAGTCAGCTGAGCCACTAAAGAAGAAAAGAAGAAAAGGAAAGAACATTCCCAACATCAGGTTTACAAGGAAAGGATATGAAACAAGCTGGGAAACCCATGATCTTGACAATCTGTTTGAACTAGGATACACTGAGTGGGTGAAGTTACATAATATCATAACTGGTATATCTGGAATCCACAAAGAGACAGTCTTGGAAGCCATTGAAAAGAAGTTGGCTGTAATTGTGAAATTCAAGATTGATATCACTGGCCTTCCAAGACCAAAAGCATATGATATGGATGATGAAGATGAGTCAGCTGAGCCACTAAAGAAGAAAAGAAGAAGGTTTGAAAGGATTAATGCTCCTGGAGGTGATCATACAGTTTTTCTCAAAAACTTGTCCCCTTCAGAGTTGCTTGCACAATTATCTTCTGGTGCTGTTGACAAGATTCTGAATAATCTCAATCTGTCTCTACCTACTGGTGTTGAAAATGCAAGATGTGGGATGTTCATCACTGAACCTGAACATGGGATGTATTTTGTGGATGCAAGAGGGAAATTGGTTTTCCAAAGGATTGTTGAACTACAACAGGTACCAGCTATGCACCTTTTTACCTTATACAGATTCTGCAGAAATTTTAGTGAAGAAGGTAATGGGTATGAGCAGTTCCTTATTGATGATGGGTTAGATAGGCAGTTAGATGTTGAAGTTGCCCCATCATTTGAAGTTAAGCAAGAAGCTATAGAAATGCTTGGAGAATAGTTATATATCATGTAATATCTTTGTTTTGTTCTCTATATATGCAAAAGCAGTTGTACAAATCTGGTTTCTTTGTTAAAACTTCATTTCAGTTCAAAAAGATTCAAAGGGTCACAATCTGTTAGTCTTATTTTACCTTGATTCTTTGTAAACTGATAGTTAGAAGTGTTGTTGGGTTTTGTCATCATCAAATAGGGGGAGATTGTTGAGTCCCAATGTTCTTGGATTAAAGTCTGTAAGTTTGGTGATGACAAATCTGACTTATAAACACTTAGAAATCTTTTGGTTCTTGTAATCTGATCTGGGTCAGACTAAGCTGACACAGCTTACGATCTGTCTCTAACCCAGATCATGCTTCATACTTTGTAATTGTAAAATCTTATGGAAGCAAGTGGTATTCAAGCTGCATCAACAATGTGATAGCATTCAATCCAAGTCGAAGAGGAGGATTGAAGATAGAAAACCAAGCTGTTAGTGGAAGACAGCTTGGGATTAGCAGTCAGCTTGGAAACACTTAGGCAGATTGGTGCTTTGACAAACGTCCCAATCTGTGTCTGACAATCAAGTGAAGATAACAACCTGGATTGAAGATAAAGACAAATAACGTGACTAGGAAGAATCCTAGGATCCAGGTTGGTGGTTGGTTTTACATATGTGTGTCCATACTCTTATTGGTTGATGAAAAATGTGCGTCAGTACGTGGGGGACCACAAGTACTATGAAAGGCACGATTGATTATTCCTTTATCATCCACTGAAAGAATAATACGTGGCTGCAACGGACACCAAGAGAAGGAGTGCTTTCGCCTATAAAAGCATCATTCATTGATTGCATATGTGTGGCATTTTCCTGAGAATCATTATTCACACAAGTTTCTCTGCTCTTATACACAGCTTAGTCTGTACGAGATCAGCATGGGCTGATTCTCTTGAGCTAGAACTTATTGATTGTAGTTTGTCATTTCAGAGGTTGTTTAGATATCTATAGGTTATCTTTATTCCGCAACAACCTTGTAATTCTTTGTATAGATTATTTCTTAATAAAGGATTACTTTGAAAACCACAATCTGTGTTCAAGAATGTTTCTATTTCTTTATTGTTTTACTGTTTTAATGATTCCTGCTCTTTACTTACTTGCTTAATATATATAAACTGAATCTTAAAACGTTTTTGTTAAAAGTTTGTAAAGATTAAGGAAAGTTGTATTCACCCCCCTCTACAACTGTTTTGTGTACAATATACTTTGGTATATTGATACACCTTGGGACGTATCATATACTATCTCCATTTACATGGTTGTAACAATGCAGGTGCACATACAATCGGAGTAGCAAATTGTGCAACGTTATAGGATCCCAACATGGTATCCAGCCTTCAGAATCTATGTACAGTCAACGGAGACGCTAGTCGGATAGCACCTCTGGACTGGAACTCGACTGACCTATTTGATACTTATTACTTCCAAAACTTGATTAATGGAAGGGGAAGTCTGGAATCTGATCAATTCCTATATTTGAGTGAAATTTTAACTACACAAAGTCTAGTTGAACTCTAAAGCAATAACACACAGCTATTCTTCAATGACAACACATGCAAATTCAATGACCAAAATGGGGAATATACAACCCCCCAGCGGATCAGCTGGATAGCATAAGAATGAATCCCAAACACCCCCTAAAACTTGGACCCTAGAAACTTATTAAACTTTCTTTTATTCATCGGCCCGTTTTTGAAAAATCTAGACGTGAAAACCAAAGAGACAGACCGTGGCCAACGCTAATACCCAACCCTAGGTTTGATATACATCAAGAACTCAATCTTTACTGAAATTGAACTAAAAGTTCTTGAAACAATGAAAAAGCCATATGATTAGATAAAAGAATTCTACTACAATCTCAAACATATTAACCAAGTAAGAGTTTTCTATCCTGATTAAAAGAACCATCAAACCCGATTTACTGAAATCCAATTACAAACACAAGATACTAGAAACTATTTGAAGATTTATAGATTTGTAGTGTTAAAGAAGAAGCAAAAAGGTCATACACCAAAGCCATGTTATCTTTTACTGCATGCTTCAGCAACTTGATCCTTTGGTTAACTGAGAAATAAGAGCAAGAAGTCAGTATAATAAAAAACAGTTGTAATTAATAAATAACTAGCAGGTGGCGACGACGTAAAAAATGAAAAGGCCGGAGCATTACGTAATAAGATCCTTTCCTTAGAACCCACCTTATTCGAGCATCCTTCTTTGCCGCGCCACTTGCTTTCTCTTGCATAACAGATTTAGAACCATATATAGGGAGATACAAGACTCTGCACATATGTAGGGGCACCAATATATCTAAAAGTGTTGCACAAAACCACACGTGGTAATTCATCAATAGAGTAATCATCATCGTCCATGACGTATACAGCATCATAACTCATCACATAATTCTGTGGCAACAATACCCAATCAGATTGTTTTCCACTATTATTATTGTCGCTTCTCAATATCCATATCTCGGTGGATGTCGGTGATCTAACATAATGGCATAGAGATCCTTCCATGAGCCCCAGGGTGTAGTGAGTACTACGTTGATATGCAGAATGACCGTCTGGCATTTGAGTCGTTGTAAATTCCTCACGAGATAAATTAAAAGAAAAAATGGCTACCTCTTGAGTTTGAGAATTCGTCATATCCCAATGAAGTGCCCCATCATATAAGATGCCGGAAACAATATATAAATTAGAAGCTACATAGTCATATTCACCAATGAATTTCCAAACACATGTTTTTAACGAATAAACATAGAAACGTGTTCTGGACCGTCTATGGTGTTCCTCTGTCACAACAAAGCCTACTACAATCTTGTAGTCATCGTTGGATGAATCATAACCGAATCCCCAAACCAAATCCCACCTTTGGTCGCTCTTGGGAAGAGGTTCGGGTGGGGGTTCAAATATTATCCTGGTCTGTCTAGTACATGGATTGATAACTAAAAGTTCAAAATCTTCCGTAGAGAAGCATACAAGACCATTGGCAGAACCAACCACAAACAATTTGTTTTCAAAAAGAAAGCTCGAATCGCTGCCTAGCCCAGTGATCTTTTTGTTAAGTTCACGATCGTTGTTGTAAGCATGTTGTTGTTCTAAATGAGAGTCAGCAAAGTAAGGAGTGGAGATTAAAGAATGCCATGACTTACAGACGCCCTTCCATCTGATTAGATCTTTCACATCCGATCGTATGAGAATTTGCTCTATCATATCATCAGCCGCTGCTGCCGCCATTGGATGGAAAGTAACAAAAACCAAGTATACCCTTCCTAGCGTGTCAGGTCGGAAACATATGACAGCAGACTTTTGCGATAAATATACCTTATAAGTATAATATGACAAGTCGTAGGTTAACAATGCCTTTTATAGTTTTTACATTAAAGCCCATTGTTCTTAATTATTGAGCTGCATGTTATTTCACGTATAATATTAGGTTTAGACTCGTCGGTTGGACCAACTTTTTTTTTTAGAGGACACTATATGAGTTATGAAAACATATTAAGGAATTGATATGTTGAGTTGAAATTAACTAGACTTATACGAAGATAGATAAATAAAACTGTATAAGTGTGGATTTTTTTTTTTAACGGTAATTTTAGACCTATCGCATGTATCTCCATCAGGGGAGGCCCGGAGGTGGGGCAAGCAAGACCTCCGGCCGGGGCATAATTTTGAGGCCCGGGGAACAAAAATGTTAAAATTTTATGGGATATTATATAAGTAAAAGTATAATATATTATATAGATATAAATATATTTGATTCTAATAACAAATTAATGCTAAATTATAAATAATATAATATTTTAGGCATCTAAATATATATGTACATACAAAGTTATGTCCTTAGTAATAAATATAGAGTACCTTTTTTTACAATTAGCTAAATAAAGCTTAATTAGACTATCCACATCAGCATATTTAAGGGAACTCGTGTGTTAACACGGTCCTTAACCTAGTTAATAATTAAACATCTAAATGTATTTCTAATACTATCATTTTTTTTTAACGGCAGAATGATATATATTAAAACCAACGACCAATCTAGCAAGATACTAGAGGTCAAGAGTATAAACGTTAAAATCTAGACTATACACATAACCTTAGGCTAGACTCATCCCGTAACTTTACCTGCAAAGACTACTCCAAAAACAAAAGCAGCCCATTAAGCGCTAATCAAGGGGGACACGATCCATTCATCCCATTTCAAGTGATCCAGCTTATCCCGATTATGAATCCAAAGGTAAGCAAACGAAACAATATCGTTGAAGATGTCCCTGCTTTTCACTTGAACTTTATTGTGAACATTATTATTCATTACTATCATTGGTTATATGTATTCATTACTATCATTTTGTTATTGTTATAACGTCTCAATATAAAAAAAATTTGCTTATATAATTGGATTTCTAAGAATTGTTGGCACTTTTTTCCCGACTCGGACTGGGCACTTGAATTCTCGGGGCCGCCACTGATCTCCATATACCTAATTCCAACCCTTGGTTTAAAAAAAACAATAACTTGTGGTATTGAAAGAAATTGTCTGAATGAATGATGTTAAAATACTGAAGAATAATACAAAGTACAATACATTAGAGAAAAACGAATAGCATCTGATGACCCATGCATCAAGTAATACGGAGTATATGTTTTAACTAACTAGACAGATGTCCGCGCGATGCGGCGGCGATAATGGTAGCGACGAAGGTGTGGTGACGGCGATGTGCGGCGGTGACGTGGTGGTGAATGTAAATTAATTGATGTAAGAGGGGTTAATATGGTTATTTAAGGGTTGGATGATCTATGTTGTAAATAGGTGAAGATTTTTAAATTAGTGAATAAAGAAGAAGGCTAATATGGACATTTTAAAGTCTTAATTACTTAAAATAGAGGGGGTAGTTTGCTTTATATAGTAGTATAGATATAGATAGATATAGAAATTTGGTTTCTTAATGGTAAGACCAAACGAGGGACGGAGATTACATAAGGGCGAAAGTTTTTTTTTCCAATGACAACTACATCTAGGTACGACGGCGATGGAGGGATTCATAACAAAAAATGCCAATGATAATAACATTTATGGGGATTAGAGCAAATGAGGTTGGTTACCCATTACTATCACCACCTCTCTGGGTAATTGTATTGCTGGTGTACACATGTCTTTTGCATAACTTAGTGCTGCAAAAGTTTTTTGGGCAAAAGGTTTCATGTAGTGCTGCAAAAGTTTCTTGGGCAAGGGTAGCTGTTTGACTGGAATGGCATAACTTAGTCTTGTGTCAATCTCTCAAATATATGGTCATAGATATTGGAAAGTCCAACTTCAACAATCGACAAAAAAAGGCGATGCTAGCAGTTATCATGAAGACATCATGGATGATTAGGGCAGACAGTAACATGAAGGTGTTTAGGAATAAATTCAACTCGGTAGAGAGATTGTTGGATGAAATCAAGGAAGAAACTTTCATTTGGATGAAGCATAGAGCGGGCTTGATGCCGTTGACATTAGATAGGTGACTTAAATTTGATGTAAATCTTTTTTAACTTTTCTTGGTTTTGGGTGTAAGATGTGATGTATATGGGTGTAGTGTTTCTGGTATCTTGCTAGAAGATTTTATATATCTTGGTGGAATGAAAGATTGCCTATCTGTTCGAAAAGAAATTATTATGAAATTAAGAAAAGCTGAATGGTTATATGTTTAACAACTTAAGTAGCATCTGTAAATTGACCTAAAAATGAAACTAGTTTTAACAACTTATGTAGCATCTGTAAATTGACCTAAAAATGAAACTAGTTTACCACTTCCCCAAATTGGACAGAATTGTCTGTTTGAGAAAAGCCCATCTACGGATTCATTTCTAGAGGTCAGGAACATGGTTCATAAAGCTAGGTTATGGTCATATGGTGTACTTGGGTTTGACAGAGATACTAATATTCGGCTCGATCAAGGTTGAATAGTATGCTATTTCGGTTACTAGGTCAACCTCACTACCCCAATAATAATTTAGATATATGTATAATTTTTCTAAAGAGCTTACCCATCAAATTGTTTGACCTGAAACCAGCTCACCAACCTGGCAACCCACTAACCTATTTGACTTGAACGACTAATTTGACCCGAAACAACCCAAAAACAACCAGATAAACATCATAGAAACAATGGATTTAAAAACGTCAATACTAGTCAATACCTTGCATTTGAAAACTTTTTCGTTCCGGTACTAATTCGAGACCACCAGCTTTGAAACCTTTGTAAGACATTCGGATGGGCCAAAACCAGGTAAATCCATTTGTAACCAAGACGACAATATGGCTTTGAGGTAAAGCTTAAACAGAAAGTCGGTGAATAAAGTGATAATACGGGAGTGGCTTGGACTGTAATTTGGTCTACCTTGGTTGAGTCGGCTGTTGCTTTATTTAGCTTGGCTTGCGTAGTTTGGACCTTACAGAAATCAGGACCATGTTAGGCTAGCATTTTTTTCTACTTAGGTAGAAACAAAGTATGTTAGAGCTTTAACATCACCCTCAAGTGTCAAGTCGTACGTAGGCCTCAATGTCGGGAGCTAATACAACGCTACCTGGAGTCCTGGACCCTTTGAGATGGTTGGTAACATCACCCTCAAGTTTCAAGCCGTCAGCCTCAATGTCACGGATGTCGTGTCCCTAATTCCCTATTAGGTTTTCTTTACATTTTGTTTATCATATTCACATGGTGTACTTTGAGTAGTTAGACCTGTATGATTCTGTTCCAAACAGACTATCGTTCATAAAAATAAAGCTTAAAAGGTCCTATTCATTGTATTGGTGAAAATACATAAATCTTGTAATCATTAGTTTACAAAGGTGGTAAAATGGGTGGGTTGGCATGTTGAGTAACTAGTCAAAACAGGTTGAATCAGGTTGGTCTAGGACCCAAGCACATTTTTATGTCCTAGTTTTCCTTAATCCATCAGATATGATTACAAAAGCTAAGTTTTAATGATAATATTTATTTTAGTAAAGCAATTTAGGAGGTTTTATGCTTCTTTTTTTTTCTTTTTAAAAATGAGGTTTATGGCATTTAACCTGTTTGATCCATTTGACATTTCTTCTCTATTTTTTATGTTGAATATAAATTTTTATCCATTTAGCCCGTTAGTAGAGATGTAACACTACCCAAATCTTGGAAAGTAAAAGGTAAGCTTAGAGTCCAATAAGTATAACATAGCAGAATTTGTTTGGACGTCCAATTTTTGGGCCTGTGGCAGTATGTGAGTAAAAAACAAGGAAGCCTCCTTACAGTGCCCATTTAATTTACTTTGTCTCATTTAGGTGTCAAGTTTGTACAATGTTATAATCATAATAATAGACCCTTCTATTCGCAAATCTTTTATTGTTTTTTATTTGCATATGGTTACAGTTAAAGTACAACATGGGATATATTTTTACTTAATGTAACACATGAAATTCCTTTAGGAAAAAAAATGTAACACATGAGAAGCCCACATGCTTCTTTTTTGGACTCTAATTTTGTCTACTACCATCATAATTGCACAATTGCACTTCTTTTCAAACCAACATCACTCCAGAATCCAGATCCAAAGAATGAACATCAAATGAGATGAAATTAAGAAAATCTTGTCTAAAAGTGTAATGGTTATATGTTTAACAGATAAAACTTTTAAAAAGTTATTTGTCAGATAAAGTAGTATTAGTAAATTGACATAAAACATGTTACCATTTTTCCAAATTGGACAGAAGTGTCTGTTTGAGAATAGCCCATGCACTGATACAAATTTCATTCTAGAAGCCAGGAACATGGTTCATAAGGTTATGGTGTACTTCGTTTATGTGTGTTAATAAGTTGACACAAATCAAGTAGCAGAGAATTTGGCTTTGATCGAGATACTAATATGTGGGTCAAGGTTGAATAATATGTTTGGAAATAGAAGTTTGATTATCGTTTAAGATTTATTCGAACAGCCGACGTTTTATTCGGGAAAAAAAAAATTAGCAAGATACTAGCAAAATAATTACAAGTACATGAACAACAAGAACAGGGTTGTAAGGTACCCATTTTTAATCAGGATGGTGGGTTAGGTTCGGGAGACAGGTTAGAGTTGAGTTTTCCAACCTGATTTTAATATCAAGTGCGTCAGATTGAGTCTTTTTAACCTGCAAACCCGAACCAGACCTAAGTGACAGCCCTAGCTTCTATTGTTCGATAGAATGCTTGATGATTCAAATGCTCTATATGCAGTTGATTTCAAAAAAAACTTAAACTATTTAATAAGTGTAGGAATGTAACAATTACAATACTTTGTTACTTCTTTATATTAATCCGGTGACACAGATCACCAAACCAGAAGGAATCACTGTTAATTGTTGAAATACCAAAACTGAATACTACTATACAAATTACATTCGTACCAATGTACCATAGCAAAACCCAAATGAAAACTAACCAAGATTCGAAAAGACTAACTAATTCAACATTATTTATTCAGATGCTTAGAAGATCACGGATCGTATTTTGTTCAGTGTTGTTGACATTGTCTGAAGTACTGATGGGTGATTCCATGGTACCTGGCAGAGGCGGTGGTGGCGGTGATGGAGATCTCAAAAGAGGTGAATCTGTAGCATCACTAGCGGCAACAACTGATTCTCCTCCTTGTCTGCAAACGGGAGTCTTGGGAACTTCTGTTAAGATTTGGACAACTTCTCTCATGGTCGGTCGTTCCACTGCTTGTTCTTCGACACAAAGCATTGCTACATAGAACACGTGCATTACCTCATGTGTGGGAGCATTCGGGAGTCTAGGATCCACAATCTTGGAAACATGTTCTTTATTACCGCCTGTCATCTTTCTCACCCATTGCACTATGTCTACACCATCTCCAAATTCTCCCACTGGTTTCCTGCCAGTCACTAGCTCCAACAGAACCACCCCGAAACTATACACATCACTCTTCTCATCAACCTTTAGGGTGTATGCATATTCTGCAATAAAAAAAGATACGTTCTTGATCAAAATAAGAATAAACCCATGCAGCAAACACAAAAGTACAAACTTTATTATGCAAGGATAATCTGAAACCTAAAAAGATACAATCTTTTGATTAATCTATAAAGAAACCATGTCAAAAGGCATCAACTTTAGTGTTTATGCATATTCTGCAACCAAAAAGATACTTTATTGATCAATATAAAAACAAAGCCTTTTACAAAAAAACATAAATCAACTATAGTGTCTACAACGAAAAAGGAAAACTCTTGATAAATCTAAAAGAAACCTCTGTATGAAAAAAGCGTAAACATTAGTGTGTATGGATACTCTGTAACAAAAAGATACATACTTGGAAGACATAAGCCGATGTCAACAAACATAAATTTTATGCAAATTTTAGAAGCTCAGACTAGAAGATAATACCTGGTGCAATATACCCGTAAGAACCAGCAATGGCAGACATACATTCTGAGGTGCCTGAATCTTGCAAGAACTTAGCAAGACCAAAATCCGCGACATGGGCTTCAAAATTAGAATCCAAAAGTATATTGTTTGATTTCACATCACGGTGGAGGATCAAAGGGGAGCAATCATGATGGAGATAGCAAAGCCCCTTTGCAGATTCAATGGCAATCTTATATCTTGTATCCCAATACAAATGGCCACCTTTCTTCCCATGAAGCATTTCACCTAAGCTCCCATTTGGCATATACTCATAAACCAATAGATTTGTTTCATGGTTTGAACAGAACCCCAATAACCTGACTATATACCTGTGTCTAATTCTCCCTAGAGTCTGAATCTCAGCATTGAACCCGTGATCATGGGCTGAACCCTGGCTCATAACTGCTAACCTCTTGACAGCCACTAGTTCATTGTTTGGCATCACCCCTTTGTAAACAGTTCCGGCTCCTCCTTTTCCAATAATGTTATCTTCTTTCAAACTATCAAGAACATTATCACATGTAAAGTCTAATCTTTGGAAAGCCGTGAGTTTCCATGCTCGGGCTTCACTAGCTCGTTTTAACGATCGAGCTTTTATGATTGCTGCAATAGCAAACACAATGGAGCACAGAAGAAGCCCAATAACAAGCAAAAGCTTTGCAGAAGAAGAAAGTGAGCCTTTTGAATGCGAATGATGGGTGCTATTAGCAACCCCATCTTTACATGGTCCCAAATATGGTCCACAAAGCTCTGGGTTCCCCTTAAATGAAGTGTAATTGAAGTAACTAAACTGCCCAGTACCCGGAACCAAACCAGAAAGATCGTTATATGAAAAATCAACAGACGTCAAGCTTTGCATTGATGCTATCGATGTCGGAATGCTACCTACTAAACTATTACGCGACACATTCAAATAATTCAAAATGTGCATATCTGTTATTTCAGTAGGAATCTCTCCGGAAAGCTGGTTCTGGCTAAGATCCACATATGTCAACAACTTACATCTGCTAATCTCCGGTGCAATCTTCCCAGAAAAACTATTCCGGCTAAAATCAATCTTTGACAGTTGCTGCAATTTCCCTATTTCACCCGGAATGTGCCCCGTAAAGTTATTACCATCCAGCAAAAGCTTCTGAACACCAGTAAAGTTACTAATACTAGCAGGCAACGGACCACTTAACCCATTATTCGACAAACTCACCTGTCCAAGACTAACCGAAACATAACTTGTCACAGGAAACCCGCCCATAAGTAGATTATCTTGAAGCTCAACTTGTGAAAGCTTAGGCAAACTAAACAACCCTTTCGGTATGGAACCATTAAGATAATTCTCCCCCATTCTAACTCGACTCAACGACTCACATTCGCCTAACTCCAAAGGAATCTCCCCAAACAAAAAATTCTCCAACACAATCAAAGTTTCTAGCTTATTCCCATAACACAAACTACCAGTCAATGAACCAGTCAACTTATTTGTACTCAAATCAACTATTTGCAACTTCCCATTTTTACCTAAACTTTTCGGTATATTTCCAGTAAAATTATTATCCCATAACTGTAAAACTTCTAATTCAGGCAAGTCAGCTATAAACTCCGGTATAGACCCATATAACTTATTTCGGAATAAATTAATTAAAGTTATATTTTTTAAGTCTCTAAAAGATTCCGGTATCTCTCCAGTGAACATATTATTTGAAAGATCTAAACTTTTTAATGATTTTAAATTCCCAAGTTCATTTTTTAAATACCCAGATAGCCCATTAATTTGTAGAAAAAGTGTATCAAGATTTACAAGTTTACCGAGCTCCGGCGGAATTTCTCCGGCGAGTCCACAGCTAGCAGCATCTATACGTATCAAGCTAGTTAAGTTCCCAAACTCCGGCGGTATACCGCCGGAGTAAACATTGTAATAACCCAGATAAAGATATTTCAAATTACTTAACTTTCCAATCTCCGGCGGGATTTCTCCGGTGAGTTCGTTGCCGGAAACCGCCAAATATTCAAGTTTTGAAAAGTTTCCATATTCCGGTGGGATCAACCCAGAAAAATAGTTGCCACCCAGATGAAGATGCCGGAGATTTGAATTTTCCGGTACACCGGCGGGAAGGTTTCCGGTCAAATTATTATTGTAAAGATCAAGAACTTCAAGATTTTTTAAACTAAAAAGTTCCACCGGGAAAGTGGAATTAAAGATATTGTTGGAAAGGTTAAGATACCGGAGACCGGAGATGTTTGAAATTTCCGGCGGGATATTTCCGGCGAAGTTGTTAACGGCGACGGTGAAGTTAACCAAGTTTACAAGGTTTCCGATAGTATGTGGAAGTATCCCGGTGAGATTAAAATCAGTAAGATTTAATGAAGTCACGTGACGTTGATAATCGCACGTGACACCGGCCCAAATGCAATGGCTAGTGGATATATTCCATGATTGTAAAACGGAATGTGGGTCGGATGTTATGAAGGATTTTAATGATAGTAAAGCTTTGTATTCGGGTAAATGGGCTGACCCGGTGGGTTGGGAAATGGATATTTGGAGGGAAAGAAGAATTGTTATTATTAGGAAATATAGTGTGAAATTCATGTTGTGTGTTTCTTTGTAAGGATTGTTATTATGAAACAAGGTGGTGTTTTATTGACGAGGAAGAAGGTGAGTAAAATACAAAAGAGGTTACAAAAATATGAATATTTACATTCTTTCTCTGAAAATGTGTAGAATCTTTATTATTTTAATGGAAGATTTTTTTGAAATGTTGAGTAGACATGATTGGACTTCAATAGATAGAAAGCTACATACATTTCGTTTGTTGCATATAATATTGCAGGTTATGTATATGTAATGTACATTATAAAGAAGATGATATCTATAACATACTATTGTAATTGTAACTCTCTCCTACGCTTAGGTTTTCTTCTACTTCGTTGTATATATTGCCTATATTCTAACAATAAAAACATATGATAGGCAGTGGAGGAGCTTATGTGGTTGGCCACGGGTGGCCATGGCAACCCCACAATTTTTATAAAACTCTATATTTCTAGTACTATTTCTAAGTATTTAATCAGTTTTAAGGTAATTGGCAACCCCAGACTAGAGTAATTGAAATTTGTAGTTTAACTTTACACTTATTAGTATCATGAAAACTGTTCGGCGACCCCAGAATAAAAATCATGGCTCCGCCACTGATGATAGGTTATAAAATTCAAAAGCTTTTAACTACATTTAAACAATTAAACCTCGTTACATTACATTCATATATATTTATATATATACGAGAGAAAGGTACCCGCGCGTTGCGGCGGCGGCGGTGGTGATGTAATGGTGGCGGCTCGTGGTGACGGTGACGGGTGGTGGTGGCGAGCGGCGGTAGCGGCGGCGGAGATTGGTGGTGGTGGCGGTGGCGCCGGTGAGTAGTGGAAGTTATTGATGTAATGTGGCTATGATGTATGGTAAATCATGCATTAGAATGTGTACATTGTTGAAATTTAAAATCAATATTGAAATTTTAAGTTCAATGTTGAAAATCAAAAGTAGATTTACTTTATAATATAGTATAGATATATTCATACTAAAGTTTGGGGCTGTTTGGTTCACGGAATGCTTTTGAAGGAATTGGAATATCTCAGTGGAATTGGAATTTGAAGGAATTAGAATTTAAAAGTTTTAAAATTTGTCTTTGTTTGGTTGGTGGAATTCAATAGAATTTTTTCAAAGGAATTGATATAAATTTTATATCAAATGACAAAGTTACCCTTTGATTACTTTTTTATAAAAATGTTTTAAGCTTTATTATAAAGTATTAATTATACTATACAAAAAAGTATACTCTATTTCTTTTTGTTACACGAGTACATCCTCCTTTACCCTTTTGTTTTTATTTTATTTGTTTATCTTCTTCTCCGATTAGCTCTATATCTACATTCTCTACTTTACTTTTTTTGTATCTATCTCAGATTCAAGCCACCAAATACATAAATATAGTAAAGGCAACTACTCCTTTTATATTATGCCTATATTTGACCAACCTCTTTTAACTCCTTTTCATTATTGAATGGTGTCTTTCTTGGCTCAACTAGAGGATCTTGAATCTTTATATTAAAAGATGAAGATGGAAGAGGATATGCAAAAGAAGCATCAGTAGTAGTAATTTGTAAAAGTGGGTTTCGAACTAGCATTCCAATCTCTTTCCTTTAATCCTGATTGGAATTAACAGCAATAAAAGGGTTTAGTGAAGATCGAGATGAGAGGCAGCATCTATGGAGAAAGTATTTTGATGAGGATCGAGATGAGAAGCGGCAGCCATGGAGAAGAATTTATCTGTTGCAGCCGAAAAGAATAGTGTATGATTGGAGGGCTTTTTTGTCATATATTTGAATTCCAATTGAATTACAAACTTTTCATGGATAATTTGAAGGAATTCTAAATTCCTTGTTTTAGAGAATCTGATGGAAAATATTAGATTCCAATTCCATCCTCTATAAATTGAATTCAAATTCCAATTCCTATCAAATTCTATGAAATCCACCAACCAAACAGCTACTTTCAAAAGCTTTAAGTAGCTACTATATCTAATATTCTAATATAATTGGATGCAATAATTATATGGTTTTAGGTAAAATAAAACAAGTATTAAAATAAAACAAATAAAACAATAGGTTTCTCTTCACTGAAGATCACCGTGCATCATGAAAATCATCGTGCATTAGTTGCTTCGTGAATCTTCTTGCATCAATTTAACCATGATCTAAGGAGCAGTTTGGTTCGCGGAATGTTTTTAAAGGAATTAGAATCTGAATGTTTTAATATTTATCTTGTGTTTGGTTGACGGAATTCAATGGAATTCAGTTAAAGGAATTCAAATATAGACTATGTCAAATGACAAAACTAACCTTTATTATATTTTTGTTATATAAATTTTTTTTATTTAATAACATATTATTATATTATACATCTTAATAAAAATAATAATACTCATATAACCACACACGGCCCCATCAAAATAAAAATCCCATTAAAACAAAAAATCTCCAACGTCGATGCAGTGATCTCTTTTTTCACCCCCATCAAAGATCTAACACGCACACACTAGCGGTGTGGAACTCCGGCAGTCCCATCAAGATCTCTATCTTTTTTCGAAAAGCACCCCTCATCAAGATCCTTTTTTCACCTTTATTAATCATACTCCGACTGCTGTCTATGGTGGCTGTTACTCCGTGCACAGCGGTGGTGGCTTTTACTGAATAAGTAGCAACGGTGGTGGCTGTTACTTCGATAAGCATCAGCGGTGGTGGCTTTTACTCCGATAAGCAGCAGCGGTGGTGTCTACTGTTATTCCGATAATCAGCAGCGGTGGTGGCTTTTACTCCGATAAGCAGCAGCGGTGGTGTCTACTGTTAATTCCGACAATCAGCAGCGGTGGTGGCTACTGTGATTTCTGTACAACAGTGGCGGAGCAGATGAAATGAAGAAGAAAAGACAGAGGTAGGCTGATTTAATAATATAGGATTTAATTGTAGAAAAGGGTTTTTTTGTCAATAAAGTTGAATTCCATTGGAATTTATAACATTCCATCAATATATTGATGGAATCCCAAATTCTGTGTTTTAAGGAATTTGGTGGAAAATTTTAGATTCCAATTCCATCTTTATCTCAACCAAACGTGATCAGGAATGGAATTCAGATTCCAATTCCTTAGAATTCCAATGAATTCCATGAACCAAACACCCCTAAGGGTCAAGATCTTGTCTTATTTGTTATACTTTAATACTTGTTTTACAATACCCAACCCCATAATTATATTTATACAATTTAACATCTTTTAGTCAAAACACACTTATAAATTAATAAAATTTTAATTTTAGTTATTACATATAGAAAATTAGGCTTTAGGTAAAATAAAACAAGTATTAAAGTAAAACAAATAAAACAATGGGTTTCTCTTTATTGAAAATCAACGTGCATAATGAAAATCATCATGCATCAATTGTTTTGTGAATCTTCGTGCATCAATTTAACCATGATCTAAGGGTCAAGATCTTGTCATATTTGTTTTACTTTAATACTTGTTTTACAATACCCAACCCTAAAAAATTAACACAATAATGTGATAAATAAATTAAAATGAAAAATCAACTTTGTAATATGAAATCATTGAAACTCATTCTCTCATAAGGTTATTACAGACACTATTATGCAAAGCTAACGATCAACGAAGGCAATAGCCATCATCTCAACCATTTTGTCATGTATTTTGTTAAACAACTTGAAATATTTGACTTGTGCATTTGCACAAGTACATTTACTTTTACATCAAGCAAATGCCATTGATGGGAACTTAGAAGAAATTTGAAATGAACACTTAAAAGTTAGATATTATTCTTTTATAAACCATCAGCAATGTTATTATAATCACAACATTCTAGGAGTTTTAGAACTCGTGAATAAGCAAATAACATAAAAATATGCCAAAGGTTCAATATAGTTAAACATTATATGTAAAATTTACCCATTTCAATACGTTTTTGAAGTCTTAAAAATAGTTAAAGTTTCTAGCCTCGCATCCAAGTAAAATAATTTTCAAAATTATATAAAGGGAAAAAATAATAATAAATGTGATTAATCTGATATCTTCAAAAACATGTTTAAAATTTTGATACCGTCATGATAATGAAATTAATAAATAAATAAGTGAGATATATTTATCGATCGTTATTTATTGTCCCAATATTATAGGTATGTTTTTTTTTTTACGGATTTTTCTAGGGAGAGTCTTAAGGGCTATGAAATAATCGGTATAAAAAGGTAATATTTTTCATATCAAAAGTTCACTTCTTTAATTTTATGGTAAAAATAAAACAGTTTTATGCAACTTAACTTTATGGTAAAAATAAAACAGTTTTATTCAGATGGTTCCATTCCTTTTTGGATTTTTTTTTGATGAGGGACCATTTTGTACATTCAAATATTAGTTTGTAGAGAATTTTTTTTGCAAATAATTTCAAGTAGGGAGTAGGGACGATCTCGTGTATAATTTTAAAAATAACCACATAAATCATTATTATATATTTTAATAATAAATTTAAACTCAACAACATGTCTTTTCATATATCTAATCTAACTTTAATATAAGAGGAAACCATTATAGAAAAATCACCGACTCAGTTTAATTATGAATGCAATGTTTTGCTCACATCAGGATTTGAACCGAAATATTTTTATTCGTTCCTCCATGTATCAATCCAAAATAGCGTACTTTCAAACAATTTAAAGGTCACTTGACATGAATATAGAAAGATCATGTGAATTTTTAAGCAAATGAAGTTATCCCCATTGTTACTAAAAATAGCTTATTAACTGATTTATAAAACAAATGAAGTTCACATGATCTTTCTATATTCAAATTCGTTCCAAAAATCATGCATGATACCCCTTCCCATGAGTTTTATAAATCTTTAGAGTAGTATATCAAACAAAAGCTTTAGACGATTAATTACTTTAGCAAATATAGACTCATAGATACGGAGCCAAAATTTGATATCAAAAGGGGAGGAAAAGGGGTTGATTGGGATGTGCAGATTGGAAAAATTCATGTTGATTTAATATTTCAAATGAAAACCTAAAAAAAAAAAAAATTGTGTTCATTTGGAGGCCAGGGGTCGTCGAATCCATTGCCTTTTGGCCCTTGATGTAACCTTTGCATAATTGCATATGCTCTTTAAGTACAAATGTTTATAACAATGGAATTTATGTAAACATGCCGACATATACGATACATACATATAAAAATACTCGCATAAACATGATATTGAAGCGCTACATTTTATATGAGGTTCAAACTTTCATGGTTTCCAAACGCTTATAGACAAAGTAAGTTTTTGTATTAACGGGTTTTGGTAACATTGTGTAGGTCTAGATAACCACGCAAGTAGTGTGACCAACGAGTAATCTACATCAATATTTCACCTACTACCACTCTTCTAAAATCACATATTTGTGATTTTTGTCTACATCCCTTTGTTTGCTAAATTAATTTACCTGTTTTTATACAACTAATTATGTAAAACTGGAATAAACTATACTTTTTTTCATTAGTAGGCTTAACATAAAACTTCATTTTTTTCCATCTCAACATTCAACGTATCAAGAAGAATCATTTTTTCAATTGAACATAACGTATCGTGCTCAATTGCAACTGATTTTATCAACATAAATATGCATATAGCAATTAGGGACGGAGTTAGTCAATCTACAAAATGGAAATAGTGTACCATGCTCGATATACACTATATCCGATTCTCCGTCCCTGATGACAATCAAATAGTGTACCATGCTCGATATACACTATATCCGATTCTCCGTCCCTGATGACAATCATCGTATTGTACGCTTTAAAGTTTTTAACTACCAGATCATACTTCGTTAGGAAAAAAAATTATGGATGCAATTTGCTAAGTGTTAAAACCTAATTGTGGTTTGGTGATGTTTTGTCATGGGGTCACACTCAGACAACGAATGCGATGTTTTGATTTTGGATATGCTTTTTAATAATTTTCCTTTTCAATCAACCTTTTTTAAAAAGGTAATTCTCTATATATATTTAAAAACCGTGAATCGGGTTTTGTGCCTCTCACATTTCAACATTATTTTAATATTTTTTGCTTCTTTGTCTCCTCTTTGTGTCTTCTCATGCTTTTACTCTTTTCCCGGTTGACTTTTCTTTTCGGCCCATGTGGTAAGCCGTAAGCCCAATTTTTAAATCAAATTAAATTCATGAATTCTCCTCCTACAATTTTATTTGTTTGTTTTTTTGAATTATGAGTATATTAGTTTTTCATTAAAGTGTTTGTATCATAAAACTGGAAATTGATCATTACACAACACATTTTTACCATACACAACAATATATGCATCAGACAGTTGTACTGTACAATTATTTGATGCATAAATTGTTGTGTGGTAAAAATATGTTGTGTAGAGATCATTTCCAATGGACTTTGCACCAAATTTCTAAATGACGTTTATCTATAAGAATATTTTGGGATTTTACTTATTTTTTAAATACTTAATATATAACAGTGACTCTTTTACACGTTATTATTTTAATGTGATTACGTTCTGATTCGTGTTATATAATAAAAGAGGTTTATATATCAAAGCTTTCATGATGATAATTCATATAATTTTACGATACACATGTTTATACTTTGTCAAACGATTCTTTATGGATATGTTAACACCATGTTTTAAATAACAACAGATAGAATTATATGCCGTTATTTTACTATTGCTGCTATGTTATGATTTTATGTTAAATAATAAGATATATTTATATGTCAGGTTTCATAATTAGGTTATATAATAATTCACGAGTATATTATTTGTTTAAACGATTGATGGTTGAGAAGTTTTTATTAATATTTTATTATTAACATGGATACTCCTAAATTGCATTGGAATGGAATGAAACGCTAGACTTCCAAAACCCCTTATTATTTGTTTAAACGATTGATGGTTGAGAAGTTTTTATTAATATTTTATTATTAACATGGATACTCCTAAATTGCATTGGAATGGAATGAAACGCTAGACTTCCAAAACCCCTTATTATTCCAAAACCCCTTATTATTACAAATTGCATTGGAATGAAAACGCTAGACTTCCAAAACCCCTTATTATTCCAAAACCCCTTATTATTTGTTTAAAAACTAAAATTATGAACTTGAACCAAAGTAAAAGATTATCTTTGCAGATTTGTTAATACGTGGATTCAGTTTTCGAAGCACTTTTTCTCAAACGTTACGTTTCCCGGGGCAACGCCCGGGTGACGAAACTAGTTGTTGCTTAAATTTTGTGAGATGTAGTTAAAAATGAATAAAATCTGGTCAAACTGAGGTGACTGCCAATAAATGGAACAAAATGAGCAGCTGGAAAGTATAAAACAACCCCTTTTGCCTGACTGATTTTCATAATTACATATAGCCCCCTTTAACTTTTACAAATTATACCCTACAATCCTACATATATGATTTGTTTGGCTTTCTATGATCGGTTTCTATTATTGTACTGTGTACTAGTCTATGGAGTACACTATGATTTTTTTTTATAATTAATTTTTTAACACAAATAGAAAATAATTAAAAAAAGTTTATAAAAAAAAGGAGAAAAAAATAATAAATGAATTACGGATGTGTTTCTAATTTTGTTGATGAAAATCACATTCTTGAGCGAAAATGGCCCAATAAACAAAAGTCACATAACAAACTATTGATTAAGTACTGGTCCTAAGGCAATGTTAACCATTAACCATTTGCAAGCTAGTGATCCAGCATCCATCTACATTGAAAAGAAGCAAGTTAACATTTGTAGCATTTTTATTACAAAAGTAACCAAGATCAACCCATTAACCCAACCCACCCATTTAGACATCTGTTAATTATGAATCCCGTCAATGGAGTAATGTTGTCTAGCTTGTTTAATCTTTTAAATTGCTGAATCTAGTCTATGGTTGCTGATTCTAATGCCGAAATTAGTGATTTACGATGGTATCAACAACTACTAACGCTTGTTGGACTAATGTTACCCATAATACTAGATATTATCAGACTAAAATTTGGTAGATTCACTACCATTTTCTCAATATTTGGGTGACGAACGAAAAATTTAACATATTGGCATCCCATAACAATTCAATTAACGACACTGTAACTATTCCTTTATATTCCCTATATATATGTTGAACTTCAAAACTTTAAAACCCAATCTGGCACGGTTAATCCAAGCGATGAGATTCGTGTTATGTAACATCCCAAACTTTTTCAAGTTTGACTTGTCCGTTAGTCAACGTTAGGTTACGTCAAGTTATATGCCCTAATTGGATTATGTGATTAAATGCTTATGCGTTTAATATGATATGATTAAAGTATGTTAAATGAAAGTAATTAAAGTAAAGTCATGAAAGCTAAGTGCTTGTTAAGTCGTTAAGTGTTCCGGTGAGAAAGTTAAGCCAAGAAAGTAACGTTTAAAGAGTCGAGGGGCTTAAGATGGAATTTATTAAGGATGGCCAGGGGTTGTATGACAATTAGGTTTCCCTAATTGTCATTTTCCAGGTCTGATGCGTGTGAGAAAACCCCCCAAGCCGCCCCTCCCCTCTCTCAAAGCAATTCCCTCCAAGATCTATCCGTTTCGTGGTGTTTCGAGCAAGATTTGATTAAGATCTTTCATCCTTATGATCATCTACAGGTAATATAGGTGATAATTATTTGATTTCTGGTTTTGTGAGTCATATATGTGAATCCGATTCAGGTCATGGGGTTTGGGTTGGGTTAATTTGCAAAACGTTTACGGATCTCATGTCGTTCGGGTGATCAATCAAGTGATTTATGTTTGTAATGGATCAAGGAATCAATTGATGGTTTGAAGTCATCAATTGTGTCTTAAAAGAGGTCAATTTGATGTCTACAGGTCGGGGTTAGGGTTTGAGATCGAATGGGAATCGTTTAAAGCAGTTCAAAAATCAGATTTGCTGAACAAGCCCCGATATGCGGCGCATGGGAATTCCATGCGGCGCATGGATGGCTCTGGAACAATCTGACTTGGTTTATGCGGCGCATGGAAGAGCCATGCGGCGCATATTCAGGTCTGGTGGTCGTATAGGCTTGTTTTCATGCTCGTTTGACCCATAGACCTTATGCTTAGGTTACCTTATGGTATAGGGAACTTAGAGAGGTCTTTTGAAGCCACATTTATGTTACCTATTGGTTATATGTTGCTATAGGTAGTCGGAAACACAAACAAGACAAATTAACCTTGTGTATTGCTCGTTGTGCTCGTCACGAGGTAAGATACACTACTTTGACACGCTGAGGGTTCAACAAAAACATGGTTTCATATAATTACTTCCCAAATGTTATCTTGTTTGCTTATGGGTATTCGGGGTTACACGGGAGGTGATATGGGCTATGTAGACGAATATTGACGCCTGAAATGCTACCCCAATGATATGAGATGATATGCATTGTTATGAAATGATATGAGATGATATGTATTGTATGATATGCTATGAGATGATATGAATTGTATGATATGCTATGAGATGATATGTGTTGTTATGATATGCTATGAGATGATATGTGTTGTTATGATATGCTATGAGATGATATGCTTTTAGATGAGATGCCATGAAATGCTTTGAGATGTTAAGAAACACGATAAGTAATAATATATGATATGAGATGTAATGATATGCTATGAAATGTTATGTATTGTATGAAATGATATGAGATGATATGTATTGTTATGAAATGATATGAGATGATATGTATTGTATGATATGCTATGAGATGATATGTATTGTTATGATATGCTATGAGATGATATGCTTTTGATGAGATGATGAATGCTTTATGAGATGATATGCTTTTAGATGAGATGCCATGAAATGCTTTTATATGAGATGATATGCTTTTAGATGAGATGCCATGAAATGCTTTGAGATGTTAAGAAACACGATAAGTAATAATATATGATATGAGATGTAATCGAGCTCGTAATTTAGATGAAAGTTTTAAGCTTAACCCGTACTTTCCCTTGCCCGGCTAGTGCGTAGATGTGGTTGCTTGGGTGGCTCCTTGCAACATGGTCTTAGATGTGAAGAGTAATACGGGAGGTCTGACCAACCCCATTGTCTTGAACATACGGATTACTCCGGGATTGGCTTGCCATTCCTTAACGATATTGATGTACCGCCGAAAGGTTTGTCCATCTAGTCGGGTGTGAGGTTCCCTGTATGGTCCTATGACCGCCTACACACAAACTTACACCTTATATGAGATGCGTGACTTATGTCACAACTACAAAGATGTTTAGATGATATATGTGAAGATGAAAAAGATGACTAGGCACATTTAGGATGACCCATCCTATATGAAAGATGTTTAATGCAAGATGTGATACAATAGATGTGATGACTTGTGATGATATGTGCCTTAAAGATGAAGTATGACTTTTCTATAATGTTTTAAATGGACAAATGCTTTATAAACTGTGTGTTATCTTACTTAGCTAATTCGTTAGCTAATACTTGTTTCTTGAAATGTGTTGCTCCCTCAGGTTTAGCAAGCTCGTGATAGATGATGAATAATGTGCGAGGCAAGGGTAGATTGCAATGAGGATAGCTATAGGTTACCCATAGTGGCTGCTCGCATTAGACAATTGCTTTATGATTAGACATTTATGATTTGCATTTACTATGTTTTCAGTTGTTTAATGTTGGGCAACCGATGGATTTCCATTTGTACCTATTTTGATGACATTGTTGGTAACACCTATGAATAAATGAACCAAACAGATTCTTTTGGTTTGGTCTTTCAAGTTTACTTCCGCTTTCTTTTGACGCCGTTAGGCAAAAGTTTTTGGAAATCCACATTTTTAAACGACAGGTGTTACAAGTGGTATCAGAGAAATGGTTTAAGTGAACCAAGGACTATAGGTTTGCCATAGGAATTGGACTTAAACCGGTAGAGGACAAGTTAGGCTTAAGTAGGTATGCTTAGCCTTTGAGACGAAATGCTTTAGGACGGGTTTGGGATTGAGTGAGGGTGTAGGATTAAGGCTATGTGATGATTGTGATGATATGTGCCTTAAAGATGAAGTATGACTTTTCTATAATGTTTTAAATGGACAAATGCTTTATAAACTGTGTGTTATCTTACTTAGCTAATTCGTTAGCTAACACTTGTTTCTTGAAATGTGTTGCTCCCTCAGGTTTAGCAAGCTCGTGATAGATGATGAATAATGTGCGAGGCAAGGGTAGATTGCAATGAGGATAGCTATAGGTTACCCATAGTGGCTGCTCGCATTAGACAATTGCTTTATGATTAGACATTTATGATTTGCATTTACTATGTTTTCAGTTGTTTAATGTTGGGCAACCGATGGATTTCCATTTGTACCTATTTTGATGACATTGTTGGTAACACCTATGAATAAATGAACCAAACAGATTCTTTTGGTTTGGTCTTTCAAGTTTACTTCCGCTTTCTTTTGACGCCGTTAGGCAAAAGTTTTTGGAAATCCACATTTTTAAACGACAGGTGTTACAAGTGGTATCAGAGAAATGGTTTAAGTGAACCAAGGACTATAGGTTTGCCATAGGAATTGGACTTAAACCGGTAGAGGACAAGTTAGGCTTAAGTAGGTATGCTTAGCCTTTGAGACGAAATGCTTTAGGACGGGTTTGGGATTGAGTGAGGGTGTAGGATTAAGGCTATGTGATGATTGTTTATTGATATGTGAATGTGTCTTTTAGCCTTTATTCTCCCGTTTCTCGCTTCTCCGTAGCTAATTATTCTATTGCTATGATAGACGCCCCTCGAGGTGATCTTCTATTTCTCTAATTGAATTTGATAAACTTGTGTTTTATATTACGTGGGAATTTGTTAAGATGGACAAAAGTTGGAGGATTAGGTGAAATGGTATTCTATCAATGTCGAACCCACGAGGTTAAGGACAAGGACCACAATGGAAAATATATGTTGTATGCGTAATAAAGGTCGCGTGAATGGATTTGGTGAAAAGAAGACGATACACAAATGTGGTAACGAATATGTGAGTGAAAGGATACAATTACAATTATGGTCCGGAACATAATTGCAAGCGTATCACGACGCGAGCGTGTTTGTATGGCCATGCTTGCGTTGACCAGTGTAGAAAGTAACGAAGTTGGTAAGATCTCTATGAAGTGTTGTATTGTGTTGTGGAGCCCACAGGCTTAAAAGACATGGACTTGAAGTTTGACGAGTAGAGTTGATGCTGGATACTTGAATGGTTATAAGTAGGTGACGCATAGAAAGGTTACCGGGCACACGTATGAAAGGTTACAACTACAATTCCGGTCGCGAACGTAATTGTAAATGTATCACGACATGTGTGTGTTTGTGAGACTGTGTCTGTGTTAATCCGAATAAAGTGAAGATGGGAATGATGGAATCACTGAATGGTATCATATTTAACCACGCGAAGAGTAGACGCGTATAAATGGAATAAAGAATGATGAAGCAGAAGCAAGTAAAGAAGTTAACACAAAGGTTGATTGAACCCTTAACCATGAAACTCTTCCATTCTATGAACACTATGTTATGATGTGAGGCTACATTCGAGCTGTGAAGTGTTAAGGTTGTGCTTGGGATTAAGGTTTGGGGTTTGAAAGGAATTCGTTTAAAGGATTAAAACATGGGGGTACTTGGTCGAACTGGACGATATGCGGCGCACCAAAAGGGGGTGCGGCGCACATCTGCCCAGTTTTGGAATTGGGTCTTCTGAAGGAATCCCGATATGCGGTGCATGGATCTTCCATGCGGCGCATATTTTGTGTTGCACAAACGCTTGGCGTTTTCTGTGACAAAAATAAGTGAAATATGCGAAGCATATTTCTTTCATGCGGCGCATATGTGCCCAGTTTTGAAATATGCGGCGCATATTTTGGTCTGTTTTGGATTTATGACTCGTTTAGTTTTGATTTCGCTACGGGACGATATATGACAATTGGGACGAGTATCTACAGGGGGAGATTCTTCCTTATATTGCATAAATGTAAAGGTGATGTTGATATCCTATATTTGTACAAAAAATCTTATGTATGACTGCTTCTCTAGATAAAGAGTTTTCCCCTTAAGAAAAGTTAAGAAGTTGGATGATGGAGTTATTTATAGTTTCTTAAAGCACAAGAAGTAAAAGTTTTCAAGAACATTTGACTCTGAATTAATCATGTTTCTCGCATATGTGATTTACTCATGTAAGGCAAAGGTTATATTTCTAAGGTGAGGCCACTCGTAGTTTTGAGATGTTCTATTAATGTTCCCGGTTTCGTTGCGATCGTGAGGTCGAACCTTCAAGTGATGTGTGTCTAGTGCTACTTTCATGCAAACGCACCTTCCGTTTTGTTCTCCATTATAGGAAGAAGTTAATGTTTTCGATTGTGGGATGTATTTCTTTTATAAGATAGATTTACAATGTTGCTACCATTTGTTGATGATGAAAGTCCTGATAAAGTTATTCTCACACTCATTATGACCCTATTGAGTTTCTCAAAATACCTTCATGATAACGAAAGTCCTTGTTGTGTATGAATTTAAGGAATCAAGTCTAAAGTTTTCTCTAGATCGTTTAGTCATTACGTTTAACAATGAAAATCTTGCCAATTCTAAGTATGACGAAGAACATTATGTTTGCGTAAAGAGCGTTATTACGATTTTCAACTCGAAGAGGCTTAGTTTTAAATTCGTCAAAAGTGAGTAAAAGTTAAGGGAGCAGCTGACGCTTAATGTTGAAAGGAACAAAGTTCTATTTGTTAGCTAAGTCTGTGGTTGCGAGGTTATGGTGAGTGCCTGACTACGGCAAATCAGCTCAAGGTAATGTTATTTGAGACAAAGAATGTAGTAGAACGGGAGCATAGTCAGAAGAGTCGAGATAAACCATCATGAAGCAATACGTTTAAAAGTAAGATTTCGGTATCCAAGAACGAATGACCAAAAGTTGTACTTGAGGAGGCTTATGAACCGTGGTGACATGCTTATTTGGATGCCGCCTGAAATGTGATACGACCTATTATGATACGAGGTGTAGTAAATCTTATATGTTAACGTGTGATAGGGTTAAAAGCCAAGACTAGACACCGAAAGTTTTGTTACAAAATAATTATTTAATGATCCTTTAACGGAAGTGAGGAGTCACGTTATCATGGACTAAGAGACAAGGTTGCGTGGGAAGCTAAAGGTAATGATATGATGTGAGCCATTAGTAAACTGGTTGTCCAAGAATGTTTATTTCCTGGTGAACTATTGCACCGTGATGTGTCTCAATATATACATATTTCTCACATCTTATTTGGACGTTTTAGACACGTTTGTTAGCCGTTTATACATGTTTTGTGGTGCTTTATGGTATTTGCTAGTGATTTCAGGTCTACAGCAAGTACATCGCTCATAATTGGTAGAAAACAGCTTAAGAATGGTCCAATATGCACTAACGATGTAGAACGAAGCTGAAATTCCAAAACCAGACAGAAATTGCGGCGCAACCATGGGGGCTCGCGGCGCGATATAGTGTAAAAGTCCAATCGCGGCGCGACCTGATAAACTCGCGACGCGAAAAAAGTCCCTGAATTGAGATGCTCCAATTTTGACACACCTCGCGGCGCGACCATGGGGGCTCGCGGCGCGAAATCAGTCTGACAAGTCAACTTTCTCTCTCCTGGGGTATAAATACCAAACCCCACTCAACCCTAAACCTAATCTTGGACACTCCAGCCTCTATATTCTCACTCCAGCCGATTTTAAGGGTTTTTCAAGGGTTTTCATCATCAAAACTATTGGGAAGACTTGAAGATTAATTTTGGCTCTTGATTAGTGATTATAGCTCGGTTGTAACCTCGATTTGGATTATTACTTCATATTTGGTACACTTTGTTCTCCTTCTTATTCGAATCTCTGGTTATTTTCTTTATGAGTAGCTAAATCTCTACACATCTATGAAGATGAAGTGAAACAATTAGTTATGGTTGCATAATATTTTGAATTCAAGTTGGTTTTACTTAACATTTTGTCAAGATCTTAATGAAGTGATTTCTTCTACTTAAACTTGTGTTCTTGGTGATATTTGTGTTCTTCGATAGTGGTACTAGTTGAATGCAAGTATTATTTTAGTTGTTTGTCTATGAATAACTCTTGCTAGGTCATGGTATGATAGTAAAGAATACAAGTCTAATAGAAATTACTTTGTTAAGTGGATTTAACGGTTGGTGGTACCACGTTTCTTTCACAAAGATAAAAATTGTTATTTAAATAATCAAACAAACTAGTTAGTTCGAGGAATTGTAATAGGGTTGGTGGTACCACTTGTTGCAAGAAATTGGATTGAGTAGGTGATTGAGTCGATTTTACAAACGGAGTGCACCCGGTTGTGTTTTTGTCTTGTCACGATTATTATCACCAACACATATGAATTTTGAGCTTAACCCATATGCAACCTAGACTCTTTGCGTAGCGGATTCGACATAGATGGCTTTTTAATTATTTGTTTACAACTCAAATCTTTTCGCGTGCTCTCGATTGACACCGGTTGAGTACTTTATTTTACTTGTTGGTTACATAGTTTTCAGAATCGCAAAGTGACAATTCGGTCACACCAAACCTTTTACTTGTTTCACATTTTTACAACCTTTAGTACAACAATCAGTCCTTGTGTTCGATCCTGGTCTTGCCAGTTAGCTATATTACATATGAACGGGTACACTACCCGTAAGTGTGTCGTCAGTTAGCGATAGATCTTGTTATAAATTATAAACTAGATTTCACACATCAAGTTTTTGGCGCCGCTGCCGGGGATTGAATTTAAGTACTTTTGGTTGAGATTCTGTGAATCGATCCTTCTTTCGTGCTTTGCACGGAGAAGTTACTTGCTTTATTTTATTTTAGTTTGTTTTAATTGTACCCCAGGTGCTATTAAGGTTTTTGTTGTTGTGTTGTGTTCGTAGATTATTTCCAGGTAGTGGATGAACACTCGAACTTCTGGGAGACCATTAGTGAAAGCCACATCCAATCCCGAAAAACTAAAAAAACGCACCAAAACACAAACATCACAACCATTAACTTCCGACCCATTTTTTATAGACACCACTCCTAGACCCAAATCCGACCACATACTTCACGAGATTTATTACGAGTCGGGAAGTAACGAGTGGGGTTACCAATCCGAAAAAGAAGAACCACTTTCCGATAAAACACCTACTCCACCCGAATCACCGAAAACAACCGTTAACATGGTCGGACAACAAAACCCTCCCGATCTTTTCAACATGAAGATCGAGGACCTTCCTCGAACTATACCAACATCTCGCCAATCGGCCATTCGTGCACCCGAAATTGACACTTTCACGGTGAAAGGCAATCACTTGCAAATGGTTAAAGATTTGTGCTTTGACGGAAGGCACAAAAGAGATCCTCATGAGCATCTTGACAAGTTTGAGATGATTTGCAACCTATTCAACTATGGGGAAAATCAGGCCAATAATGTCAAGATGAAGCTTTTTCCCATGTCTCTCACGGGAGAGGCTCACAAATGGTTGAAGGGTTTAGCACCGGATAGCTTGACTACTTGGGGTGCGGTTAGGGAAGCGTTAATTGAGAGATTCTTTCCGGCTAATCGGGAAAGAGAGCTCATACTTGTAATTAGATCTTTTAGGCAAGATGAGGATGAGTCTATTGTTGAAGCTTGGTTAAGAATGAAAGATCTATTGTGGGAATGTCCAGGGCATGGGGTGAGTGACACCGAGATTGTGGGGATATTCATGGATGGGCTGAATAGAGAAAGTTATGAGAAGATGGTGATGACGTGCGGAGGTAGCATTAGTTACAAGACCTCAAGTGAGCTTTGGAAGATGTTTGAGGATATGGCGAAAGCTCAAGTTTCTAGGACTTCAAATAGAGATAGGAGGTCGCGTAAGGTAGTAGCTAGAGTTGATGAGGTGAAACATCCGAGGTAATTTCTGAAATTCGGGCACTTTCAAACCGAATGGACGAAAGGTTCTCAATGGTGGAAAACAACTTTGGTGGGCTTGAGCGGGATGTGAAGATTATGGCAGGGGGATGTACTCATTGTGGAGGTCCACATCATTCCGACGAGTGTGATTCGGTAGCTCAAGAAGATGTGAATTTTGTGCAAAATCAACGCCAAGGCCAATACCAACCTCTCTTTCAACGGGGTGGCAATTACCAAGGCCGATATCAAGGTAACTCTTCTAACTCTTTTAATTCTTATCCTAACAATCGTGGTGGTAATTTTCAAGGTAGGTGGCAAAAAGAGGATAATCATGGAGCACCTCAACAACAACCACCATCACCTCCTATGAAGGAATAAAATCAAGGTGAAGGCTCACCTCTCATGGCCATGATGGCCAAGTTTCTCGATAAACAAGACAAGAGGGAGGAGGCTCAAGAGAAGCGAAATGCTTCAATGGAGAATTACTCTAAGCTTTTGAATGACAAGATTGGAGGGTTGCATGACAAGTTAGACATTAGCAACCGCAACAACCATGCTTTGATCTCCAACTTGGAAAAGAGGATTGATAGAATGGGAAACCAAGAAAGGCAACCGGGTACTCTTCCGAGCAATACCCAACAAAACCCGAATCAAGGCCAAGGAGGATCATGGAGAAATGGGGATGACAAGTACAAAGCACCCAAACACCGGAATGAAACCGTCAATGCCATAACCACACGGTCCGGGAAGGTAAGTACTCCTCCTATTGATAATTCTTGTAATTCTAATGTTTCTCCTCGAGTTGGGCAGTTTGAAGAAGATGTTGATGAAGAGGTGGAGATGGAGTCACCGCCGGTAGTGACCACTTCGGTTCCTAAATGAGGAATGCTCGGCGGTCATCCGAAACAAGCTTCCACCTAAGCTTTCAGATCCAGGGAGTTTTCTTATCACTTGCACTTTTAGTAGTAAATTGTCTTATAAAGCGTTGGCCGACCTTGGGGCAAGCATCAACTTGATGCCTTACTCTATTTTTAGAAAGCTTTCTTTGGGGAAATTGAAGCCCACTAAAATGAGCATCCGCCTTGCGGAACATTCTTTTCAATACCCATTGGGGGTGGCCAAGAACTTGCTAGTGCAAGTAGGCAAATTTGTGTTTCCGGTCGATTTTGTTATTTTGGAGATGGAAGAGGACACAAGGGTGCCTCTTATTTTGGGCCGACCATTCCTATATACCGCGGATGCTATCATTCGGGTAAAGGACAAGGAAATTTCCTTGGGGGTCGGGGAAGACCGGATTGTAATTAAAATTGAAAAAACCTTGCAACATTCTTATTCTTCCGATGACACTTGTTTTAAAATTGATGTTATAGATAATGCGGTTGAATTGGAGATGTTGGAGCTTGTTAGAATTGATGGTGAGGACAATGATGATCGCTTGGCTAGCATTGGAGAGGGAGATGTCACTAGTGACCAAGTGGAAGAGATTGAAGAGATTATGGCACTAAGCATGGATGACACTCCACTGGAGGAAGAAGGGTTTGAAGAAATTGAAAGAATTCCAAGTAATAAGCTGCCCACTTCCATTGATAATCCTCCTACGGATTTAGAGCTCAAGCCATTGCCCGATCACTTGGAATATGCATTTCTGGAAGGTACGTCTCTTCTTCCCGTTGTTATCTCCTCATCACTTTTGGGTGAGGAGAAGGCTAAACTCATGTCCATTCTAACGGCCCATAAAAAGGCCTTTGCATGGAAGACATCCGATATACCTGGAATAAGCCCCGATTTTTGCAAACATAAAATCAATCTAATCGAAAATGTAAAACCGGTGATTCAAAGGCAAAGAAGGCTTAATCCTAACATGAAAGATGTTGTAAAAAAGGAAATTGTTAAGCTACTTGATGCGGGTATTATTTTTCCAATATCGGATAGTCCATGGGTTAGCCCAGTACATTGTGTACCAAAGAAGGGTGGGATGACCGTTGTAACAAATGAGAAAATTGAATTCGTCCCAACTAGAACGGTCACCGGTTGGGGAGTTTGTATTGATTACCGTAAGTTGAATGAGGCCACCAAAAAGGACCATTTCCCTTTACCCTTCATGGACCAAATGCTTGAAAGATTGGCGGGTAATGAATTCTTTTGATTTCTAGATGGTTTTTCCGGGTACTTCCAAATACCCATTGATCCTAATGATCAAGAGAAAACAACTTTTACTTGTCCTTTTGGAACATATGCTTATAGCCGCATGCCTTTTGGGTTATGTAATGCACCGGGCACTTTTCAAAGATGCATGTTGGCCATTTTCCAAGATATGATTGAAACCACCATGGAAGTTTTCATGGATGATTTTTTGGTATTTGGAAACTCTTTTGATAGTTGTTTGACTAACTTGGATAAAATGCTTGAAAGATGCGAAAAAGCACATTTGGTGCTTAATTGGGAAAAATGCCATTTTATGGTCAAAGAAGGTATTGTGTTGGGCCACAAAGTGTCAAGGGCGGGTCTTGAGGTTGACAAGGCTAAAATTGATGTCATGACTAAATTACCTCCACCCACAAATGTGAAGTCGGTAAGAAGTTTTCTAGGTCATGCCGGGTTTTACCGGCGGTTCATCAAAGATTTTTCTAAAATCACAAGGCCTATGACTAGATTGTTGGAAAAAGACGTTCCTTTTGAGTTTAATGATGAGTGTCTAAACGCTTTTTCTCTTTTGAAAGACAAATTGACAAATGCTCCAATAATGACTTCACCCAATTGGTCTTTACCCTTCGAACTTATGTGTGATGCTAGTGATTATGCTTTCGGAGCCGTTCTTGGCCAAAGGGATGAGAAGCATTTTCGTCCTATCTACTTTGCTAGCAAAACCCTAAACCCCGCCCAACAAAATTACACCGTGACCGAAAAAGAGTTGTTGGCGGTGGTGTATGCTTTTGACAAGTTTAGACCTTACTTGGTGTTGAATAAGACCATCGTGTTCACCGATCATTCGGCCTTGAAATACTTGTTCTCAAAGCAAGATGCTAAACCTCGATTGCTTCGATGGGTCTTGCTTTTGCAAGAATTTGATATCGAAATCAAAGACAAAAGTGGGGCTGAAAATGTTGCCGCCGACCACTTGAGTAGGCTCGAAAACCCTCACCTGGAGGAGTTGAAGGAGCATGAGATTAATGATTCTTTTCCCGATGAGTTTTTGATGCAGGTGGAGGATGAAGAAGCACCTTGGTACGCCGATATTGCTAACTATTTGTGTGCAGGAATTTTGCCTAAGGGGTGGTCTTCGCAACAAAGAAAGAATTTTTTCTCCGAAATCAAGCACTATTTTTGGGAAGAACCGTATTTGTTCAAGGTGTGTGCGGATGGCATGATTAGAAGATGTGTTTGGGGAGGTGAGACTAGAAGAATTTTGGATGAATGCCACCATGGACCGACCGGTGGGCATTATGGGCCATCGGTGACGGGGAAGAAAGTGTTTGATGCGGGATTCTATTGGCCTATGATTTTCAAAGAGGCTCAAACACTTGTTGAAACATGTGATGCTTGTCAAAGGCAAGGAACTATCACCAAAAGGGAGGAGATGCCTCAACAATCCATCCAAGTTTGTGAAGTCTTTGACGTGTGGGTAATCGATTTCATGGGCCCATTTCCACCATCAAACAAATGTCTCTATATTTTGGTGGCGGTTGATTATGTCTCGAAGTGGGCTGAAGCAAAGGCCTTGCCAACCAATGATGGCAAGGTAGTGATTGATTTCTTAAAGGCTTTGTTTAGCCGGTTTGGTATGCCAAGGGCTTTGATAAGTGACCGGGGAACTCATTTCGCCAATCATCAATTGGCAAAAGTCTTGAAGAGATATGGTGTCACTCATCGTTTTTCAACCTCCTATCACCCACAAACTAGTGGGCAAGTTGAGAACACCAACCGTGCTTTGAAGAGAATATTGGAGAAAATCGTTGATGGGAATCCTAAATCATGGTCAAAGAAGTTAGATGATGCCCTGTGGGCATTCCGAACCGCGTTCAAGACTCCCATTGGAACTACTCCATATCGACTTCTCTATGGCAAGACTTGCCATTTGCCGGTGGAAATTGAGCACAAGGCATATTGGGCCTTGAAACATTGCAACATGGACTTGATTGAAGCCGGTGAAACGAGAATGTTGCAACTCCATGAGCTTGATGAGCTTAGACATGGTGCCTACGACAATTCGTTGTTGTACAAGGAAAGAACAAAGGTATGGCACGACAAAAAGCTCAAGAGAAAGGACTTCAAAGTAGGAGACAAGGTGTTGTTGTTTCTCTCCAAGTTCAAAATCCACCAACCAAAGCTCACATCGAGGTGGAATGGACCGTTTGTCATCAAGCATGTATATCCTTCGGGATATGTTGAGTGATGGCAGTTCGTTCATTGTAAATGGACATCGGTTAAAGCTCTACCTTGAGGAAGAAGTTGGGGAGGGAGCCTTGGTCGAGAAGCTCCAGCTTTTTGCTTGAAAAACGAGGTTTAATCGAGTCAAGCTAATGACTCGTAAATAAATAAAGCGCTTCTCGGGAGGCAACCCGTGTGTTTTTATCATTTTTAGTTATTTTCAGTAGTTTTGTTCTATTTTTATGTTTTTCGTTGAGATTCACAGGTGAGAAATGATTTTGGGTGAACCGTTGTGTGCGAAAGTGTGTCAAAGAGCCAAAAATCTGGAAAACTGCAGAAACTCGCGGCGCGACCTCACCCTCTCGCGGCGCGAGATTGGGTGGCTTTGGAACCATGTTGGACAGAACTTTTTCTCGCGGCGCGAGTTTGGCATCTCGCGACGCGAGGGGCCGTTTTAACGTGATCGCGATGCGACCATAACCACTCGCACACACACACACACACACACACACACACACACACTCACACACACACACACACACACACACACACACACACACACACACACACACACACACACACACACACACACACACACACACACACACACACACACACACACACACACACACACACACACACACACACACACACACACACACACACACACACACACACACACACACACACACACACACACACACACACACACACACACACACACACACACACACACACACACACACACACACACACACACACACACACACACACACACACACACACACACACACACACACACACACACACACACACACACACACACACACACACACACACACACACACACACACACACACACACACACACACACACACACACACACACACACACACACACACACACACACACACACACACACACACACACACACACACACACACACACACACACACACACACACACACACACACACACACACACACACACACACACACACACACACACACACACACACACACACACACACACACACACACACACACACACACACACACACACACACACACACACACACACACACACACACACACACACACACACACACACACACACACACACACACACACACACACACACACACACACACACACACACACACACACACACACACACACACACACACACACACACACACACACACACACACACACACACACACACACACACACACACACACACACACACACACACACACACACACACACACACACACACACACACACACACACACACACACACACACACACACACACACACACACACACACACACACACACACACACACACACACACACACACACACACACACACACACACACACACACACACACACACACACACACACACACACACACACACACACACACACACACACACACACACAC
>CM067175.1:26543498-26645998 GCA_034093135.1 Erigeron breviscapus | reverse complement strand
AGTAGATTATAGCTTAGTAAGAACGAGCCTAAGGTAAATTGGAATGATAGAAATGTTCAAGAGGTGTGATGTGCTAAATCGAGTTTAAAAATTATAAACTAGAAATACCTAAAAACTCACTACTACACACTATCGGGCAGTGGACCCGATCGTATGCAATATAGTTAAAAAGTAAGTCCAGGTTCGTTCACGGGGATTGGTTTGAATCAATTGTTTAGTAAAATGGTTTGGAAAAAGGGTGTTGCTTCAAATCTCTCTTTGACTATAACTTTAAAGACAAAATGCGTAAAAGTAAAGGTAAGCCTCAATCAACAATGGTAAAGATCATCCACCTTGACTTCGCTAGACTTCAAACATGATTGCTTTCAATTAAGACCAATTTCATTAAGAGTTGACAGGATAATCGTGAAAGGATAAAATGCTCGCGTGGTACCACCAACCGCTCACAAATCACCCCAACACCTAAGTTGCTAGTTTAATTACCCAAGCCGGTACCACCAATGCCTAGACAATCTTACCAACAATTAGTTTGCTTGACTATCAAATGACCAATCGTGCCTATGTGAAAATAACGTGGTACCACCAACCGTTACAAAACACGTTGACAAAATTATTCCTTTTATTAAAATGACATTCACTACCATACCATGAACTAGTGATAATTGCTCATAGACAAGCAACCGTTGAAAATCACATATGTATTCGACTAGTACCACTAACGAAGAACACACATGCCACCAATATCAAATTAATACAAATAAAGGAATTAAATCATCAAGATCTCGACACCACGATAATTGAAATCAACTCTTTGAATTATAACTTTAAAGACAAAATGCGTAAAAGTAAAGGTAAGCCTCAATCAACAATGGTAAAGATCATCCACCTTGACTTCGCTAGACTTCAAACATGATTGCTTTCAATTAAGACCAATTTCATTAAGAGTTGACAGGATAATCGTGAAAGGATAAAATGCTCGCGTGGTACCACCAACCGTTACAAAACACGTTGACAAAATTATTCCTTTTATTAAAATGACATTCACTACCATACCATGAACTAGTGATAATTGCTCATAGACAAGCAACCGTTGAAAATCACATATGTATTCGACTAGTACCACTAACGAAGAACACACATGCCACCAATATCAAATTAATACAAATAAAGGAATTAAATCATCAAGATCTCGACACCACGATAATTGAAATCAACTCTTTGAATTAAAACATATAGCAATCACCTCATTCGTCTAGTTTCATCAAGGTGGACAATTGAAAGATTAGCCACACATGATTAAATTGAAATTACAATCAAAATCAAGGAAGAACATGATGTACCAATCGTTTGGGGAAAAGAAATTGTAAGACAATAAGGTAGATACGATCTAGATGGGTGCACGTGAATCTTCAACGAATCGGAAGATGATGAAATCTTGAATTGATCCTTGAAGGGTTCCCTTGTAGTGCAGCTCCTAGAAAGAATATTTGATAGTTTGGGAACTAGGTTATTTTTCTATTTATATCTCCCTTCAATTGGTGCAAAAGCTGCCCAAAACCCTTTCAGCATCGTCCCTTCACTGCGGCGCAGTGGGCACCACTTGCCCACTGCCTCGCAGTATGAATACACTGGACGAAGGCCACACATCCACTAATGAAGACTTGCATATTCTCTATCTCTTTTCACCTCTCGAACTCTCCAATCAACTTCATGACCTCAAAATTACTCGAAATTGCACCAAATGGAAACGTCACCTGTTTAGAACCTGAAACCACTAACAAAACCCATAAACGCGCCAAATGCCCGCAAAATCGACTAAAAACATTTAATAAAAAGGCCAATAACGATGTGGGCGATGGGTATAAATTGGTCACATCAAATCCCCCCACACTTGAGCATTGCTTGTCCTCAAGCAAATCCAACATTTAAAGAAAAAGTAATCCTTGGCAAAGAAGCTAAATAAACAATTACGAGTATCAAAAAGAAAACACCAAGTATGATGAAATCTTGAATTGATCCTTGAAGGGTTCCCTTGTAGTGCAGCTCCTAGAAAGAATATTTGATAGTTTGGGAACTAGGTTATTTTTCTATTTATATCTCCCTTCAATTGGTGCAAAAGCTGCCCAAAACCCTTCAGAGCCGTCCCTTCACTGCGGCGCAGTGGGCCTTGATCACCCCCACTGCGTCGCAGTCTGAATACACTGGACGAAGGCCACACATCCACTAATGAAGACTTGCATATTCTCTATCTCTTTTCACCTCTCGAACTCTCCAATCAACTTCATGACCTCAAAATTACTCGAAATTGCACCAAATGGAAACGTCACCTGTTTAGAACCTGAAACCACTAACAAAACCCATAAACGCGCCAAATGCCCGCAAAATCGACTAAAAACATTTAATAAAAAGGCCAATAACGATGTGGGCGATGGGTATAAATTGGTCACATCAAATCCCCCCACACTTGAGCATTGCTTGTCCTCAAGCAAATCCAACATTTAAAGAAAAAGTAATCCTTGGCAAAGAAGCTAAATAAACAATTACGAGTATCAAAAAGAAGCAACACCAAGTATGTCAATGACAAAGAAGTTGGGTGAAGCAGTTTTAATCTTAAATGAAAACCCGAAATGTTTGACAATATCTGAACAATCCACAAGCCTCAATAACACGACTATGCACAAGTGAAACAAATGAACCTATCAATATCATTCTACTCCAACGAACTTACTTTTGGGGTTGAATATATGAAGAATCACTCATAGCACGGTCGTGATGCATATCTTACCATAGGCTTGAACAAGGATCATAGCTCCACCGACATGGCGTAAGCACCAAGTACATCATCAAAATATGGCATATAAGTTGGTTGTATAGTTAGGCTAAGGTATATGTAACGGATATTTACAATGAGTAAGGGAGTGTAGGTTAGAAATGAAAGGAAACAATCAAAAGTATAAGGTGTGTACGAAATATGAACAAAATAGTCTAATCAAAAACCCGTACCATTGATTGCCAACAAACCAATGACAATCAATGGCCCCCCAGATTAGACTATCGGTATAGTAAGGTATGATTAGGTAAAGTTTACATAAATGAGTGTATATATTCAATGGAAAAGGCTAAGTTAAAAAGATGTATAAGAAAGGTAGTAAAAGAAAGAATGATGTATATGTAAGTGAGTATAAGTATAGTAGGGGTAAGAATATACAAAAGGAAAAGTGAAAATAAAGAAAGAAAGAAAAGTATGGGTCAAACCTATATGCCAATTCGTCATCCAATGTACTTTTATCACAAAAGTGATCTCACTGCGGTCTCGTCACGATCACAAGGCCAAGTTCTAGCTCAACACATCACCGGCACACTCAAATCAAAGAGAAGAACCCGGTAATGGAATAAATTAACCTCAAATTCGCACATCTTAGTGCAGAGTTCGAAATGGAACCCTTACTCCCGAATAAATCCAAGAGCCTAAGAGAGGGACAAATTACAAGGCAATCAAACCAAAACCGCAAACACCAAGCACATCTATATATGAACAATGAATCTCACAACTTTAGGTGTTTGGGAAATTTAGAGTATGCAAGTAATGTTATCAATCCACAAGGATTAGCCCAATAACCGTTCAGAACACATTTCGCCGATTAAATTTGTACCAAGGAAAAATTTTTGTAGTAAAATTGCTCATTAAGGTATTATGAATTAAGTGACAAAAGCAATTTACCACAAGGACAAGCTCAACACAAGTTTCAAATCATATCATCTTCCGTCATCCTACCAAATCGAAACAACCATTCTCAAACATGCACATCATAGTTCAGAGTTCAAGATAGAACCCTTACTCCCGAATAAATCCAAGAGCCTAAGAGAGGGACAAATTACAAGGCAATCAAACCAAAACCGCAAACACCAAGCACATCTATATATGAACAATGAATCTCACAACTTTAGGTGTTTGGGAAATTTAGAGTATGCAAGTAATGTTATCAATCCACAAGGATTAGCCCAATAACCGTTCAGAACACATTTCGCCGATTAAATTTGTACCAAGGAAAAATTTTTGTAGTAAAATTGCTCATTAAGGTATTATGAATTAAGTGACAAAAGCAATTTACCACAAGGACAAGCTCAACACAAGTTTCAAATCATATCATCTTCCGTCATCCTACCAAATCGAAACAACCATTCTCAAACATGCACATCATAGTTCAGAGTTCAAGATAGAACCCTTACTCCCGAATAAATCCAAGAGCCTAAGAGAGGGACAAATTACAAGGCAATCAAACCAAAACCGCAAACACCAAGCACATCTATATATGAACAATGAATCTCACAACTTTAGGTGTTTGGGAAATTTAGAGTATGCAAGTAATGTTATCAATCCACAAGGATTAGCCCAATAACCGTTCAGAACACATTTCGCCGATTAAATTTGTACCAAGGAAAAATTTTTGTAGTAAAATTGCTCATTAAGGTATTATGAATTAAGTGACAAAAGCAATTTACCACAAGGACAAGCTCAACACAAGTTTCAAATCATATCATCTTCCGTCATCCTACCAAATCGAAACAACCATTCTCAAACATGCACATCATAGTTCAGAGTTCAAGATAGAACCCTTACTCCTGGATAGAAACCCAAAAGCCTACGAGAGGGACACATCCACAAGAACGGCTAAAATCTCAATGGCAAGACAACAAAAGTGATCTCACTGCGGTCTCGTCACGATCACAAGGCCAAGTTCTAGCTCAACACATCACCGGCACACTCAAATCAAAGAGAAGAACCCGGTAATGGAATAAATTAACCTCAAATTCGCACATCTTAGTGCAGAGTTCGAAATGGAACCCTTACTCCCGAATAAATCCAAGAGCCTAAGAGAGGGACAAATTACAAGGCAATCAAACCAAAACCGCAAACACCAAGCACATCTATATATGAACAATGAATCTCACAACTTTAGGTGTTTGGGAAATTTAGAGTATGCAAGTAATGTTATCAATCCACAAGGATTAGCCCAATAACCGTTCAGAACACATTTCGCCGATTAAATTTGTACCAAGGAAAAATTTTTGTAGTAAAATTGCTCATTAAGGTATTATGAATTAAGTGACAAAAGCAATTTACCACAAGGACAAGCTCAACACAAGTTTCAAATCATATCATCTTCCGTCATCCTACCAAATCGAAACAACCATTCTCAAACATGCACATCATAGTTCAGAGTTCAAGATAGAACCCTTACTCCCGAATAAATCCAAGAGCCTAAGAGAGGGACAAATTACAAGGCAATCAAACCAAAACCGCAAACACCAAGCACATCTATATATGAACAATGAATCTCACAACTTTAGGTGTTTGGGAAATTTAGAGTATGCAAGTAATGTTATCAATCCACAAGGATTAGCCCAATAACCGTTCAGAACACATTTCGCCGATTAAATTTGTACCAAGGAAAAATTTTTGTAGTAAAATTGCTCATTAAGGTATTATGAATTAAGTGACAAAAGCAATTTACCACAAGGACAAGCTCAACACAAGTTTCAAATCATATCATCTTCCGTCATCCTACCAAATCGAAACAACCATTCTCAAACATGCACATCATAGTTCAGAGTTCAAGATAGAACCCTTACTCCCGAATAAATCCAAGAGCCTAAGAGAGGGACAAATTACAAGGCAATCAAACCAAAACCGCAAACACCAAGCACATCTATATATGAACAATGAATCTCACAACTTTAGGTGTTTGGGAAATTTAGAGTATGCAAGTAATGTTATCAATCCACAAGGATTAGCCCAATAACCGTTCAGAACACATTTCGCCGATTAAATTTGTACCAAGGAAAAATTTTTGTAGTAAAATTGCTCATTAAGGTATTATGAATTAAGTGACAAAAGCAATTTACCACAAGGACAAGCTCAACACAAGTTTCAAATCATATCATCTTCCGTCATCCTACCAAATCGAAACAACCATTCTCAAACATGCACATCATAGTTCAGAGTTCAAGATAGAACCCTTACTCCTGGATAGAAACCCAAAAGCCTACGAGAGGGACACATCCACAAGAACGGCTAAAATCTCAATGGCAAGACAACAAAAGTGATGTACCCGGTAGCTAACACCTATTTGCCACCCCCCCACACTTAAGATGGACAATGCCCTCAATGTCCATATTCGGTCAAACAAAGGTAAATAGGGGTAAGCAACATAGAAAAATCAGAGCACATACCGGAATAAGGACCGTGTGTGAACAATGTCAATAAAGATGCCAATCAAAAATATAGCGCTGAACTTACTGCCAGCATATGCACATGACATCACAGTGAGCTACTAACACGATCACACAATCAAACAAATCCAACTGGTCCTCCCCCCACACTTGGGTTCCACTAGGTATTGTCATCAAACTGATAGACCTGTCCAACTTCAAACAGCAAGCACAACCAAATATCCATACAAAAACTCAAACTAATCTAAAGTCTCATGCAGAAAATTAAAGAAACAAAAGAAAAGAATACAAATGTTTCATCACCCCGTAGGGTGGATACCAAACAAAAATAAATAAATAACAGTCATCCAAATCATAACCAAGCACATATGATTCCATCCCACGGTCACTGAAACTGGCCATGATAGCCATAGGGGAGACCGGATGTATCAAAAAGATCGGTGACCCAAGTTCGCTCCCCCTCTTGACCGGAACTAGAGGCGCCAACATCTCCTCCAGACGGTCCACTGGTCCATGGTCTCCAATCTGCACTAGTACCTGCATCAACAGAAGACCTACCTCCAAAAGAACCAAACTGCACAGGGCCACGAGGAGATCCACCTAGATCATGTGGGAAGAAAGAGCCTCCTCCCTGACGATATGTCGGGACATGAATAGGTGGTGGTGAAAAATCAGGAATAGGCGTATCAGGAACGAACGGCTGGCCATGGTACTGAGCATCCCACATCGGCTGATAATAATCAAGGGTATAGTTGGTGCGGGCCTGCTGCGATCCCATCCAGGTCATATCCTGATCCATACGCCGCTGATAATCATCAAAAGCCTGGCGGCTAGCCTGCTGCCCATCCATAATCTGTTGCAGCTGGGACCCTAAATCAGTCAAGTCAATACTTGGACGGCCCCGCCTCCGCTGAGGCTCCTGCGGGGCGTCCTCCATCTCATCATCATCAGAATCCTCCACCTCAGGAGGCGGTGCAGCGATAACTCCCGTATCATCCAACAACCTTGCTTGCTCATTCTTCTTCGGCTTCTTCACTATCTTGGCTATTATCAACTCTTTCTCAGTTAAATGCTCTTGTCTAACCTGCAAAGACAATCCCTCATGACATATATCAGTATCAAAAACTCCCATCCTCTTGTAAATACGGGTGATAAAATGCCCAAGCACCAACTTCGAATCCGAGTGATTCACCATCCTATCCAGAACAACCATCGGGGCCAAAGCAAACCTCCTCGGTGCCCCCTCAGTAAACAACTTAATCAGCCATAAATCTAGCTGGTACGCCTTGTCCCAATGGGTGGACCTTTGTACCAGAAACGTGACAATCATCCTATGCAACATCCTCAGCTTGACACTTCTAATCTTAGATACACTACCCGAGCCACCAGAGGGCCAATCATGTCCCGAAATACGAGTCCAATACTGAGTTATCGACTCTCCATCCCCCATATCCTGCTTCACATACAAAAACTCAAACTAATCTAAAGTCTCATGCAGAAAATTAAAGAAACAAAAGAAAAGAATACAAATGTTTCATCACCCCGTAGGGTGGATACCAAACAAAAATAAATAAATAACAGTCATCCAAATCATAACCAAGCACATATGATTCCATCCCACGGTCACTGAAACTGGCCATGATAGCCATAGGGGAGACCGGATGTATCAAAAAGATCGGTGACCCAAGTTCGCTCCCCCTCTTGACCGGAACTAGAGGCACCAACATCTCCTCCAGACGGTCCACTGGTCCATGGTCTCCAATCTGCACTAGTACCTGCATCAACAGAAGACCTACCTCCAAAAGAACCAAACTGCACAGGGCCACGAGGAGATCCACCTAGATCATGTGGGAAGAAAGAGCCTCCTCCCTGACGATATGTCGGGACATGAATAGGTGGTGGTGAAAAATCAGGAATAGGCGTATCAGGAACGAACGGCTGGCCATGGTACTGAGCATCCCACATCGGCTGATAATAATCAAGGGTATAGTTGGTGCGGGCCTGCTGCGATCCCATCCAGGTCATATCCTGATCCATACGCCGCTGATAATCATCAAAAGCCTGGCGGCTAGCCTGCTGCCCATCCATAATCTGTTGCAGCTGGGACCCTAAATCAGTCAAGTCAATACTTGGACGGCCCCGCCTCCGCTGAGGCTCCTGCGGGGCGTCCTCCATCTCATCATCATCAGAATCCTCCACCTCAGGAGGCGGTGCAGCGATAACTCCCGTATCATCCAACAACCTTGCTTGCTCATTCTTCTTCGGCTTCTTCACTATCTTGGCTATTATCAACTCTTTCTCAGTTAAATGCTCTTGTCTAACCTGCAAAGACAATCCCTCATGACATATATCAGTATCAAAAACTCCCATCCTCTTGTAAATACGGGTGATAAAATGCCCAAGCACCAACTTCGAATCCGAGTGATTCACCATCCTATCCAGAACAACCATCGGGGCCAAAGCAAACCTCCTCGGTGCCCCCTCAGTAAACAACTTAATCAGCCATAAATCTAGCTGGTACGCCTTGTCCCAATGGGTGGACCTTTGTACCAGAAACGTGACAATCATCCTATGCAACATCCTCAGCTTGACACTTCTAATCTTAGATACACTACCCGAGCCACCAGAGGGCCAATCATGTCCCGAAATACGAGTCCAATACTGAGTTATCGACTCTCCATCCCCCATATCCTGCTTCACATACAAACCTCTCCTCAACAAAGCCCTAAAATCTTGGCTATCCAACTGCTCCCTTGTATACATACCACAATAAAAACCAAACTCAGGAATAGATAACTTCCTAGGCTGTCCCCCGCAGACAAAAGTTACTACCCGCTCTTCAAAAATATCGTTGACTTTATTAAGCTCCTTGGTCAACTTCAAAGTAGAATAAAACTCCAGACAAAGTTCACGAAAACATGGTTCCCGATTATGGAAAATGTTATGCCACATATCACTACTAACCACCTGGTCACCGATTGGAACCTCAATGCGAAACCACCGACGGATATCCTCCTGAATGCCATAATTTCTAGCAAAAATCGGATCAAGATATTTAGGAGGGCAAACTACCTGACGATGTAGAGCGAAGAGATTATTCAAAAAGTTGTTCTTATGGGGTTGCCTAACCCCATCGAACGCCAATCATGTCCCGAAATACGAGTCCAATACTGAGTTATCGACTCTCCATCCCCCATATCCTGCTTCACATACAAACCTCTCCTCAACAAAGCCCTAAAATCTTGGCTATTATCAACTCTTTCTCAGTTAAATGCTCTTGTCTAACCTGCAAAGACAATCCCTCATGACATATATCAGTATCAAAAACTCCCATCCTCTTGTAAATACGGGTGATAAAATGCCCAAGCACCAACTTCGAATCCGAGTGATTCACCATCCTATCCAGAACAACCATCGGGGCCAAAGCAAACCTCCTCGGTGCCCCCTCAGTAAACAACTTAATCAGCCATAAATCTAGCTGGTACGCCTTGTCCCAATGGGTGGACCTTTGTACCAGAAACGTGACAATCATCCTATGCAACATCCTCAGCTTGACACTTCTAATCTTAGATACACTACCCGAGCCACCAGAGGGCCAATCATGTCCCGAAATACGAGTCCAATACTGAGTTATCGACTCTCCATCCCCCATATCCTGCTTCACATACAAACCTCTCCTCAACAAAGCCCTAAAATCTTGGCTATTATCAACTCTTTCTCAGTTAAATGCTCTTGTCTAACCTGCAAAGACAATCCCTCATGACATATATCAGTATCAAAAACTCCCATCCTCTTGTAAATACGGGTGATAAAATGCCCAAGCACCAACTTCGAATCCGAGTGATTCACCATCCTATCCAGAACAACCATCGGGGCCAAAGCAAACCTCCTCGGTGCCCCCTCAGTAAACAACTTAATCAGCCATAAATCTAGCTGGTACGCCTTGTCCCAATGGGTGGACCTTTGTACCAGAAACGTGACAATCATCCTATGCAACATCCTCAGCTTGACACTTCTAATCTTAGATACACTACCCGAGCCACCAGAGGGCCAATCATGTCCCGAAATACGAGTCCAATACTGAGTTATCGACTCTCCATCCCCCATATCCTGCTTCACATACAAACCTCTCCTCAACAAAGCCCTAAAATCTTGGCTATCCAACTGCTCCCTTGTATACATACCACAATAAAAACCAAACTCAGGAATAGATAACTTCCTAGGCTGTCCCCCGCAGACAAAAGTTACTACCCGCTCTTCAAAAATATCGTTGACTTTATTAAGCTCCTTGGTCAACTTCAAAGTAGAATAAAACTCCAGACAAAGTTCACGAAAACATGGTTCCCGATTATGGAAAATGTTATGCCACATATCACTACTAACCACCTGGTCACCGATTGGAACCTCAATGCGAAACCACCGACGGATATCCTCCTGAATGCCATAATTTCTAGCAAAAATCGGATCAAGATATTTAGGAGGGCAAACTACCTGACGATGTAGAGCGAAGAGATTATTCAAAAAGTTGTTCTTATGGGGTTGCCTAACCCCATCGAACGCCAACCATGCGTGAGACTCGTCCATTTGGTTCTCTCCAAACTTTAAATCGGGCACCTCTGGTTCTTGCCTAGCCCTCTTGGAACCAGTCCCGCTTCCTTGACCAACTTCCATCTGCCTTCTCTGAGCTCCAGTCTGCAATCACAACCATTAAAACAAACAAACAAACATTAGACATACGGAATGCAAACTGAACTCTCAATATCTTCAAAACAAATTATGGGCAGAAACTTCCCACTGCGTCGCAGTGCAAAGTCACTGGTGACAACCCCCCCATTTTTCCTTAGAAAAATTTCGAAAATATACTTACCTCCAACCGCTTGTCCTCAAAATCGCACCTGCACATTTCTTGACAAAACAAAATCAAACTAACCAAGAAAATGAAAATAAAATGCAACAAAAATAACACGGGTTGCCTCCCGAGAAGCGCTTAATTTATTTACGAGTCGTTAGCTAGACTCGACTACCTTTCAAGCCTCATATTCAAAAACGGGGATCTCCTCGATTATCCCCTCCACTTGTTCTTCTTCCAAGTACAACTTAAGTCTATGGCCATTAACAATGAAAGATCCTTCACCATCCTTCTTGAACAACTCCACATAACCCCACTGCGGCGCAGTGGCACACATACACCACCACTGCGGCGCAGTGGACTAACTTCCCACTGCGTCGCAGTGAGACAGGGTGGTCCACACTGCGGCGCAGTGGGACAATATACACGTGCAGGCCAGAAGGTAGCCACTGCGGCGCAGTGGCACACATACACCACCACTGCGGCGCAGTGGCTCATACACCACTGCGGCGCAGTGGAACATACAACCACTGCGGCGCAGTGGCACACATACACCACCACTGCGGCGCAGTGGCAACATACAACCACTGCGGCGCAGTGGCACACATACACCACCACTGCGGCGCAGTGGCAACATACAACCACTGCGGCGCAGTGGCACACATACACCACCACTGCGGCGCAGTGGCAACATACAACCACTGCGGCGCAGTGGCACACATACACCACCACTGCGGCGCAGTGGCAACATACAACCACTGCGGCGCAGTGGCACACATACACCACCACTGCGGCGCAGTGGCAACATACAACCACTGCGGCGCAGTGGCACACATACACCACCACTGCGGCGCAGTGGCAACATACAACCACTGCGGCGCAGTGGCACACATACACCACCACTGCGGCGCAGTGGCAACATACAACCACTGCGGCGCAGTGGCACACATACACCACCACTGCGGCGCAGTGGCAACATACAACCACTGCGGCGCAGTGGCACACATACACCACCACTGCGGCGCAGTGGCAACATACAACCACTGCGGCGCAGTGGCACACATACACCACCACTGCGGCGCAGTGGCAACATACAACCACTGCGGCGCAGTGGCACACATACACCACCACTGCGTCGCAGTGAGACAGGGTGGTCCACACTGCGGCGCAGTGGGACAATATACACGTGCAGGCCAGAAGGTAGCCACTGCGGCGCAGTGGCACACATACACCACCACTGCGGCGCAGTGGCTTGGTTTACCCACTGCGGCGCAGTGGCACACATACACCACCACTGCGGCGCAGTGGCACACATACACCACCTCTGCGGCGCAGTGGCAACATACACCACCACTGCGGCGCAGTGGCACACATACACCACCTCTGCGGCGCAGTGGCACACATACACCACCACTGCGGCGCAGTGGCACACATACACCACCTCTGCGGCGCAGTGGCACACATACACCACCACTGCGGCGCAGTGGCACACATACACCACCTCTGCGGCGCAGTGGCACACATACACCACCACTGCGGCGCAGTGGCACACATACACCACCTCTGCGGCGCAGTGGCACACATACACCACCACTGCGGCGCAGTGGCACACATACACCACCTCTGCGGCGCAGTGGCACACATACACCACCACTGCGGCGCAGTGGCACACATACACCACCTCTGCGGCGCAGTGGCACACATACACCACCACTGCGGCGCAGTGGCACACATACACCACCTCTGCGGCGCAGTGGCACACATACACCACCACTGCGGCGCAGTGGCACACATACACCACCTCTGCGGCGCAGTGGCAACATACAACCACTGCGGCGCAGTGGCACACATACACCACCACTGCGGCGCAGTGGCACACATACACCACCTCTGCGGCGCAGTGGCACACATACACCACCACTGCGGCGCAGTGGCACACATACACCACCTCTGCGGCGCAGTGGCAACATACACCACCACTGCGGCGCAGTGGCACACATACACACCACTGCGGCGCAGTGGCACACATACACCACCACTGCGGCGCAGTGGCACACATACACCACCACTGCGGCGCAGTGGCACACATACACCACCTCTGCGGCGCAGTGGCAACATACAACCACTGCGGCGCAGTGGCAACAACACACCACTGCGGCGCAGTGGCAACATACACCACACTGCGGCGCAGTGGGACAATATACACGTGCAGGCCAGAAGGTAGCCACTGCGGCGCAGTGGCACACATACACCACCACTGCGGCGCAGTGGCACACATACAACCACTGCGGCGCAGTGGCACACATACACCACCACTGCGGCGCAGTGGCAGGTCCACACTGCGGCGCAGTGGGACAATATACACGTGCAGGCCAGAAGGTAGCCACTGCGGCGCAGTGGCACACATACACCACCACTGCGGCGCAGTGGCACATACAACCACTGCGGCGCAGTGGAACATACAACCACTGCGGCGCAGTGGCACACATACACCACCACTGCGGCGCAGTGGCAACATACAACCACTGCGGCGCAGTGGCACACATACACCACCACTGCGGCGCAGTGGCAACATACAACCACTGCGGCGCAGTGGCAACATACACCACCACTGCGGCGCAGTGGCAACATACAACCACTGCGGCGCAGTGGCACACATACACCACCACTGCGGCGCAGTGGCAACATACAACCACTGCGGCGCAGTGGCACACATACACCACCACTGCGGCGCAGTGGCAACATACAACCACTGCGGCGCAGTGGCACACATACACCACCACTGCGGCGCAGTGGCAACATACAACCACTGCGGCGCAGTGGCACACATACACCACCACTGCGGCGCAGTGGCAACATACAACCACTGCGGCGCAGTGGCACACATACACCACCGCTGCGGCGCAGTGGACTTGATCACTTCCACTGCGTCGCAGTGCAAAGTCACTGGTGACAACCCCCCCATTTTTCCTTAGAAAAATTTCGAAAATATACTTACCTCCAACCGCTTGTCCTCAAAATCGCACCTGCACATTTCTTGACAAAACAAAATCAAACTAACCAAGAAAATGAAAATAAAATGCAACAAAAATAACACGGGTTGCCTCCCGAGAAGCGCTTAATTTATTTACGAGTCGTTAGCTAGACTCGACTACCTTTCAAGCCTCATATTCAAAAACGGGGATCTCCTCGATTATCCCCTCCACTTGTTCTTCTTCCAAGTACAACTTAAGTCTATGGCCATTAACAATGAAAGATCCTTCACCATCCTTCTTGAACAACTCCACATAACCCGACGGATAAACATGCTTGATAACAAAAGGTCCAATCCACCTAGAAGTTAGCTTAGGTTGCTTGATCTTAAACTTAGACAAAAACAACAAAACCTTAGCTCCAACCTTAAATTCCTTTCTACGGATCCTCTTATCATGCCAAACCTTGGTTCGCTCCTTGTAAAGCCTAGAATTCTCATAGGCACCTAACCTAAGCTCATCAAGCTCATGGAGTTGCAACATCCTAAGTTCACCGGCTTCCATCATATCCAAGTTTAAATTTCTCAAGGCCCAATATGCCTTATGCTCAATCTCAATAGGTAAATGACATGTCTTGCCATAGAGCAACCGGTATGGCGTGGTGCCAATCGGCGTCTTATAAGCCGTCCTAAATGCCCACAAGGCGTCATCCAACTTCTTTGACCACACCTTAGGGTTATCTCCCACAGTTTTCTCCAAAATTCTCTTCAAAGCCCTATTGGTGTTTTCTACTTGCCCACTAGTTTGTGGATGATAGGAAGTAGAAAAGTAATGTACAACACCATATCTTTTCATGACCTTAGCTAATTGATGATTTGCAAAGTGTGTTCCTCGGTCACTAATTAAGGCTCTAGGGCAACCAAATCGGCAAAACAATTGTTTAAGGAAATCAATTACTACCCTAGCATCATTCGTGGGCAAAGCCTTGGCTTCGGCCCATTTAGACACGTAATCAACGGCGACAAGAATATATAGGCACTTATTAGATGATGGGAATGGTCCCATGAAGTCTATACCCCAAATATCGAAAACCTCACATACCTGAATGCTCTGTTGAGGCATCTCGTCCCGCTTAGTGATGCTTCCTTGTCTCTGACAGATGTCACAAGTTTCCACCAAAGTTTGAGCCTCCTTAAAAATTGTCGGCCAATAAAAACCTGCATCAAACACTTTCTTACCTGTGACTGAAGGACCGTAATGACCTCCAGTAGGACCATAGTGACAAGCATCCAGAATCTCCCTAGTCTCAGCTCCAGCTACACATCTCCTCACCATGCCATCTGCACAAACTCGAAACAAGTATGGGCTATCCCAAAAATAGTACTTGGCATCCGATATGAGCTTCTTCTTCTGTTGGTGCGTGAAGTCAGTTGGTATCTCACCTGCAACTAAATAATTGGCAATATCTGCATACCAAGGTGCATCATCAGAAGTAGAAATAAACATTAAACATTCATCGGGGAAGTGATCATTGATCTCCCCATCACGAAGTTCCTCCCGGTGAGGATCTTCTAGGCGACTCAAATGGTCGGCAGCCAAATTTTCAGCCCCTTTCTTATCCTTGATCTCAATATCAAACTCTTGTAACAGCAAGATCCAACGGATAAGCCTGGGTTTAGCATCTTGTTTCGAGAACAAGTACTTAAGGGCTGAATGGTCCGTAAAAACTATGGTCTTACTTAAAACAAGATATGATCTAAATTTATCAAAAGCAAAAACCACGGCAAGCAACTCCTTCTCCGTTGTGGTGTAATTTTGCTGGGCGGGGTTCAAAGTTTTGCTAGCAAAGTAGATGGGCTTGAAATGCTTATCAACCCTTTGCCCAAGCACGGCTCCCACAGCAAAATCACTAGCATCACACATCAATTCAAAGGGCAATTCCCAATCCGGCCCGACCATGATAGGTGAATTGGTCAATTTCTCCTTTAGAACCTGAAAAGCACTTACACAAGAATCATTAAACTCAAAAGGGACGTCCTTCTCCAACAAGTGGGTCATAGGACGAGTAATCTTAGAAAAATCTTTAATGAAACGGCGGTAAAAGCCGGCATGTCCAAGAAAACTCCTTACCCCTTTCACATTGGAAGGCGGGGGTAATTTGGCTATAACGTCAATCTTAGCCCTATCAACCTCTATCCCGGCCTTAGACACCTTGTGACCTAGCACAATACCCTCGGTCACCATGAAGTGACACTTTTCCCAATTTAAAACAAGGTGTGCCCTCTCACACCGTTCCAACATCTTATCCAAGTTATGCAAACAAGTACGAAATGAGTCCCCAAAAACCGAGAAATCATCCATGAAAACCTCCATGGAGGTTTCAAGCATGTCCTAGAATATAGCTATCATGCACCTTTGGAAGGTGCCCGGGGCATTACATAGACCAAACGGCATTCGCCGATAAGCAAAAGTGCCAAAGGGGCACGTAAAAGTGGTCTTTTCTTGATCCCTTGGATCAATGGGTATTTGAAAGTACCCGGAAAACCCGTCAAGGAAACAAAAATACTCATTACCTGCGAGTCTCTCTAGCATCTGATTAATAAAGGGTAAAGGAAAGTGATCCTTTCGGGTGGCGTCATTAAGCTTTCGGTAGTCAATACAAACCCGCCATCCCGTTACAGTTCTAGTAGCCAAGAGTTCCTTATTTTCATTTTCAACCACTGTCATGCCCCCCTTTTTGGGCACACAGTGGACAGGACTTACCCAAGAACTATCAGCAATAGGGAAAATGATCCCTGCATCTAACAACTTAATAACTTCTTTCTTAACAACCTCTTTCATATTAGGATTTAGCCTCCTTTGTCTCTGGACAACGGGCTTAACATCATCAATAAAATCAATCTTATGCTGACAAAAATTTGGACTAATACCTGGAATGTCAGTAGTTTTCCAAGCAAAAGCTCGCTTATGAGCTCGGAGCACAGCCAAAAGGAGTCCTTTCTCGTCACCCGAGAGTGAGGACGAGATAACTACTGGTAAAGATGATTTACCTGCCAAGTAAGCATACTCCAAATGTGCAGGCAATGGCTTAAGCTCCAAATCTGTAGGTGGTACATCAACTGAATTAGGCACCCTTGAGCTTCCATCAGCAACAACTCTCTCAAAGCTCTCATCCACTGGAGGTGTCTCATCCAAGTTAAGTGCCATAACTTCTGCGAATAAATCATCATCAGAAATTTCCCCCGATCCTAGATTTGCAATCTCCTCATCTCCCATATCGGTCTCCATCAACTCCTGGAACTCTCGGTCCAAAGCATCATCAATCACATCAATCCTGAAACATGACTCATCATTAGAATATGAATGCTTAATAGACCTCTCAACATTAAAAACAATCCTATCTGTACCCACACCCAAAGATATTTCCTTATCTTTCACACGGATGATAGCATCCGCGGTATTAAGAAATGGTCTACCAAGTATTAGGGGTACCTGTGCATCCTCCTCCATCTCGAGGATGACAAAGTCAACTAGGAAAACAATATGGCCCACCTTGACTCTAATGTTTTCAGCAATACCCATGGGATACTGGAATGAATGGTCAGCTAGCCTTATACTCATGCGAGTCGGGCGAAGGATTCCTAAGGCCAACTTACTCCAAACCGAATAAGGCATCAAATTAATGCTAGCTCCTAAGTCAGCTAAAGCCTTACAAATAATGGTTCTAATAGAGCAAGTTATAAGAAAACTCCTTACCCCTTTCACATTGGAAGGCGGGGGTAATTTGGCTATAACGTCAATCTTAGCCCTATCAACCTCTATCCCGGCCTTAGACACCTTGTGACCTAGCACAATACCCTCGGTCACCATGAAGTGACACTTTTCCCAATTTAAAACAAGGTGTGCCCTCTCACACCGTTCCAACATCTTATCCAAGTTATGCAAACAAGTACGAAATGAGTCCCCAAAAACCGAGAAATCATCCATGAAAACCTCCATGGAGGTTTCAAGCATGTCCTAGAATATAGCTATCATGCACCTTTGGAAGGTGCCCGGGGCATTACATAGACCAAACGGCATTCGCCGATAAGCAAAAGTGCCAAAGGGGCACGTAAAAGTGGTCTTTTCTTGATCCCTTGGATCAATGGGTATTTGAAAGTACCCGGAAAACCCGTCAAGGAAACAAAAATACTCATTACCTGCGAGTCTCTCTAGCATCTGATTAATAAAGGGTAAAGGAAAGTGATCCTTTCGGGTGGCGTCATTAAGCTTTCGGTAGTCAATACAAACCCGCCATCCCGTTACAGTTCTAGTAGCCAAGAGTTCCTTATTTTCATTTTCAACCACTGTCATGCCCCCTTTTTGGGCACACAGTGGACAGGACTTACCCAAGAACTATCAGCAATAGGGAAAATGATCCCTGCATCTAACAACTTAATAACTTCTTTCTTAACAACCTCTTTCATATTAGGATTTAGCCTCCTTTGTCTCTGGACAACGGGCTTAACATCATCAATAAAATCAATCTTATGCTGACAAAAATTTGGACTAATACCTGGAATGTCAGTAGTTTTCCAAGCAAAAGCTCGCTTATGAGCTCGGAGCACAGCCAAAAGGAGTCCTTTCTCGTCACCCGAGAGTGAGGACGAGATAACTACTGGTAAAGATGATTTACCTGCCAAGTAAGCATACTCCAAATGTGCAGGCAATGGCTTAAGCTCCAAATCTGTAGGTGGTACATCAACTGAATTAGGCACCCTTGAGCTTCCATCAGCAACAACTCTCTCAAAGCTCTCATCCACTGGAGGTGTCTCATCCAAGTTAAGTGCCATAACTTCTGTGAATAAATCATCATCAGAAATTTCCCCCGATCCTAGATTTGCAATCTCCTCATCTCCCATATCGGTCTCCATCAACTCCTGGAACTCTCGGTCCAAAGCATCATCAATCACATCAATCCTGAAACATGACTCATCATTAGAATATGAATGCTTAATAGACCTCTCAACATTAAAAACAATCCTATCTGTACCCACACCCAAAGATATTTCCTTATCTTTCACACGGATGATAGCATCCGCGGTATTAAGAAATGGTCTACCAAGTATTAGGGGTACCTGTGCATCCTCCTCCATCTCGAGGATGACAAAGTCAACTAGGAAAACAATATGGCCCACCTTGACTCTAATGTTTTCAGCAATACCCATGGGATACTGGAATGAATGGTCAGCTAGCCTTATACTCATGCGAGTCGGGCGAAGGATTCCTAAGGCCAACTTACTCCAAACCGAATAAGGCATCAAATTAATGCTAGCTCCTAAGTCAGCTAAAGCCTTACAAATAATGGTTCTAATAGAGCAAGTTATAAGAAAACTCCTTACCCCTTTCACATTGGAAGGCGGGGGTAATTTGGCTATAACGTCAATCTTAGCCCTATCAACCTCTATCCCGGCCTTAGACACCTTGTGACCTAGCACAATACCCTCGGTCACCATGAAGTGACACTTTTCCCAATTTAAAACAAGGTGTGCCCTCTCACACCGTTCCAACATCTTATCCAAGTTATGCAAACAAGTACGAAATGAGTCCCCAAAAACCGAGAAATCATCCATGAAAACCTCCATGGAGGTTTCAAGCATGTCCTAGAATATAGCTATCATGCACCTTTGGAAGGTGCCCGGGGCATTACATAGACCAAACGGCATTCGCCGATAAGCAAAAGTGCCAAAGGGGCACGTAAAAGTGGTCTTTTCTTGATCCCTTGGATCAATGGGTATTTGAAAGTACCCGGAAAACCCGTCAAGGAAACAAAAATACTCATTACCTGCGAGTCTCTCTAGCATCTGATTAATAAAGGGTAAAGGAAAGTGATCCTTTCGGGTGGCGTCATTAAGCTTTCGGTAGTCAATACAAACCCGCCATCCCGTTACAGTTCTAGTAGCCAAGAGTTCCTTATTTTCATTTTCAACCACTGTCATGCCCCCTTTTTGGGCACACAGTGGACAGGACTTACCCAAGAACTATCAGCAATAGGGAAAATGATCCCTGCATCTAACAACTTAATAACTTCTTTCTTAACAACCTCTTTCATATTAGGATTTAGCCTCCTTTGTCTCTGGACAACGGGCTTAACATCATCAATAAAATCAATCTTATGCTGACAAAAATTTGGACTAATACCTGGAATGTCAGTAGTTTTCCAAGCAAAAGCTCGCTTATGAGCTCGGAGCACAGCCAAAAGGAGTCCTTTCTCGTCACCCGAGAGTGAGGACGAGATAACTACTGGTAAAGATGATTTACCTGCCAAGTAAGCATACTCCAAATGTGCAGGCAATGGCTTAAGCTCCAAATCTGTAGGTGGTACATCAACTGAATTAGGCACCCTTGAGCTTCCATCAGCAACAACTCTCTCAAAGCTCTCATCCACTGGAGGTGTCTCATCCAAGTTAAGTGCCATAACTTCTGTGAATAAATCATCATCAGAAATTTCCCCCGATCCTAGATTTGCAATCTCCTCATCAATCTCATCATCATTACCTGAATCCTGTACATCTGAAACACAAACATTAGGCATAGTAGGAGGGTCATAAGATCTACCTGTACGGGTTGTGATGGCCTTGGCTTCCTCATTACGAGCTTGAGGTGGAGTGTACTTCTGCCCCGTATTTTGTCCCTGATTCGGCCCCATGCTAAACTGAGGCCTAGGATTCTGTTAAGTATTACTAGGCAGAGTACCATGAGGCCTAGAAAGTGCAGCCATCCTACTCTCAAGATCCTTAAAATTGACACATTGATTCTTCATATTTATCTCAACCTTCCCATCTATCCTATCCAACCTCTCATTCAACGCCTTAGTATCATCCCGAATCATCTGAATGCTAGAGTTAGTTTCAGCCTGATTACTAACCAATTGTTTCATCATCTCCCTCAACTCGGCATTTGGATCGGCATTAGAGGAAGAAGAAGCTGATCCTTGTCCTTGTTGAGGTTGTTGATGTGGTTGACTCTGAAAGTTATCCCTTTGCCACCTATTTCCTGAAAAACGAGAATTATTAGTAGGAAAAGAAGGGTTATAAGTAGGATTACCTGAAGAACGGCTTTGGAAACCGGTATTGCGTTGGTAGCTCCCTTGTGGTTGATTCTGAATGTAACTCACATCTTCGGGTCCCCGACTCGGACAATCTTCAGAATAATGCATATTACCACAATGGTCACACCCCTCGGCTACTACCTTTACATCTCGTTCAAGTGCTCCAAACCGACTCTCTTGCATAGAAAATCCCTTTTCCATTCGCTCAGACAGCGCTCTAATCTCTCCAATCATACCCAGAATCATGACTAGCCTCAACCTTTGCGACCCTACCTTGGCTAGTACCTTTCTTTAGCCTTCTCTCATTCCTCAAAAATCTATCATCATCCATATTTGCATTGTCCTTTGCCATGGACTCCAAAATATCAAAACCTTCATTGGGTGTAATTTTGTTGAAACCACCACCAAAAGCATATCCTAACTCACGTTTGGACTTCTTATCTAGGCCATCAAAGAAAAGCTCAACATATTGCTCCTTAGTCATGTTATGGCCCGGACAATTCCTCAACATTTCTTTAAACCGAATCCATGCATCTACCACATCTTCATCTTCATCTTGGTCAAAGGACCTAATCAAATTCTCCAACTTCCTTTGAGTTCTAAGTGAGTAAAACTCACCAATGAAAGCTTGCTTGAGTTGGTCCCAAGTTGTTATGAAATTTTCCGGAAGATCATTAAACCAATCTAAAGCATCCCCGGTAATAGACATAGGAAAAGTTTCTAGTTTAACTGCATTCATTTGGTTGTTCCCATATTGGTATAACCGTGCCAACTTCTCAAACCTCTCTAAGTGCTGGTATGGATCCCATTTCCTTTTACCATCAAACTGTTGCTCCTCAATGCTTTTAAGATGATTACCTTTCAGATTGAAATCATGACCAATGGCTGGAGGTCTTATAGGACTACCACGATTGGTAGGAATAGTGCGGACCCTCTCACCATAACGTATATCATTCGGATCCCTTTCTTGGTCTCCCATTTCCTCTTCTAATTTAACTTCGAGATCGAAAAACTCGTCTAAATAGAACCCTTCCTCGTCCGAATCAGGAGTGGGTCTAGCAATAGGTGAGAATGGTGTAGGTGTTGCGAAGTTAAATCTACGTCTTGTTGGTGTTCTCAAAGGACTATTTAGAGGTAAACCAGAAGACCTCAAGTTCATCAACCAAGTAGTAGACCTGTAAAACACAACTAACCAAACACGTCAACTGCACCTGTGATAAGAAAAGAAAAGAAAAACTAAACTATTAAAGCAAATAACTTCCTCACGCGTGAGGAAGGATCAAACCACTAAATTAACAACTAAAACGGCACACAATCCCCGGCAGCGGCGCCAAAAACTTGATGTGCTAAATCGAGTTTAAAAATTATAAACTAGAAATACCTAAAAACTCACTACTACACACTATCGGGCAGTGGACCCGATCGTATGCAATATAGTTAAAAAGTAAGTCCAGGTTCGTTCACGGGGATTGGTTTGAATCAATTGTTTAGTAAAATGGTTTGGAAAAAGGGTGTTGCTTCAAATCTCTCTTTGACTATAACTTTAAAGACAAAATGCGTAAAAGTAAAGGTAAGCCTCAATCAACAATGGTAAAGATCATCCACCTTGACTTCGCTAGACTTCAAACATGATTGCTTTCAATTAAGACCAATTTCATTAAGAGTTGACAGGATAATCGTGAAAGGATAAAATGCTCGCGTGGTACCACCAACCGCTCACAAATCACCCCAACACCTAAGTTGCTAGTTTAATTACCCAAGCCGGTACCACCAATGCCTAGACAATCTTACCAACAATTAGTTTGCTTGACTATCAAATGACCAATCGTGCCTATGTGAAAATAACGTGGTACCACCAACCGTTACAAAACACGTTGACAAAATTATTCCTTTTATTAAAATGACATTCACTACCATACCATGAACTAGTGATAATTGCTCATAGACAAGCAACCGTTGAAAATCACATATGAATTCGACTAGTACCACTAACGAAGAATACACATGCCACCAATATCAAATTAATACAAATAAAGGAATTAAATCATCAAGATCTCGACACCACGTTAATTGAAATCAACTCTTTGAATTAAAACATATAGCAATCACCTCATTCGTCTAGTTTCATCAAGGTGGACAATTGAAAGATTAGCCACACATGATTAAATTGAAATTACAATCAAAATCAAGGAAGAACATGATGTACCAATCGTTTGGGGAAAAGAAATTGTAAGACAATAAGGTAGATACGATCTAGATGGGTGCACGTGAATCTTCAACGAATCGGAAGATGATGAAATCTTGAATTGATCCTTGAAGGGTTCCCTTGTAGTGCAGCTCCTAGAAAGAATATTTGATAGTTTGGGAACTAGGTTATTTTTCTATTTATATCTCCCTTCAATTGGTGCAAAAGCTGCCCAAAACCCTTTCAGCATCGTCCCTTCACTGCGGCGCAGTGGGCGTGTAATGCCCCCACTGCGTCGCAGTGCAAATGTACTGGCCGAACACTCCCCTTTTCCACTAGCCGACTGCGGCGCAGTGGTCCAGTTCACCACCACTGCGTCGCAGTCAAATCTTTCTGGTCTCGATGCCCAATTGCCATATAGATGACTGCGGCGCAGTGGGCCTTGATCACCCCCACTGCGTCGCAGTCCAATAATTCTGGTCCAAAGACCACACATCAGCGTATGAAGACTTGCATATTTTCAATCTCTTTTCACCTCTCGAACTCTCCAATCAACTTCATGACCTCAAAATTACTCGAAATTGCACCAAATGGAAACGTCACCTGTTTAGAACCTGAAACCACTAACAAAACCCATAAACGCGCCAAATGCCCGCAAAATCGACTAAAAACATTTAATAAAAAGGCCAATAACGATGTGGGCGATGGGTATAAATTGGTCACATCAAGGTGTTAACACAAGCATAGGGAGGATTCTAATTGTAACCGAAAGATGGTTTTGCTCTAGATTAGTCGAATTTTCTGATTTCGTCTTAAACTTTGCTCATTAGTTTTTAAATGCATTTGCTTTTGGTATTCAACACCGCTTGGTTGGAAACTTCTCTTATAACCATGTTTTGTTTTATGAAATTGTGAATTGTTGGGTTATTGAGAATTGATTAAAGTGCATACTTGCTTGAGGGCAAGTAAGGTTTAAGTGTGGGGAGGTTTGATGTGTCTCAATATATACATATTTCCCACATCTTATTTGGACGTTTTAGACACGTTTGATAGCCGTTTATACATGTTTTGTGGTGCTTTATGATATTTGCTAGTGATTTCAGGTTTACAGCAGGTATATCGCTCATAATTGGTAGAAAATAGCTTAAGAATGGTCCGTATGCACTAACGATGAAGAACGAAGCTGAAATGGCAAAAACTACCATTCCTCGCGGCGCGACCTAAACCTCTCGCGGCGCGATCCTTCACAAAAGTCCATTCGCGGCGCGATCATGGCATCTCGCGACGCGACAAAAGTCCCTGGATTGAAATGCTCCAACTTTGGCACGCCTCGCGGCGCGACCAATGGGACTCGCGGCGCGACTCTGCGCTGGTCTGACAGATTTCTCTCTCCTGGGGTATTAATACCAAACCCCATTCAACCCTAAACCCAATCTTGGACACTCCAGCCTCCATATTCTCACTCCAGCCGATTTTAAGGGTTTTTCAAGGGTTTTTCATCATCAAAACTATTGGGAAGACTTGAAGATTAATTTTGGCTCTTGATTAGTGATTGTAGCTCGGTTGTAACCTCGATTTGGATTATTTCATATTTGGTACACTATGTTCTCCTTTTTATTTGAATCTCTAGTTATTTTCTTTATGAGTAGCTAAATCTCTACACATCTATGAAGATGAAGTGAAACAATTAGTTATGGTTGCATAATATTTTGAATTCAAGTTGGTTTTACTTAACATTTTGTCAAGATCTTAATGAAGTGAATTCTTCTACTTAAACTTGTGTTCTTGGTGATATTTGTGTTCTTCGATAGTGGTACTAGTTGAATGCAAGTATTATTTTAGTTGTTTGTCTATGAATAACTCTTGCTAGGTCATGGTATGATAGTAAAGAATACAAGTCTAATAGAAATTACTTTGTTAAGTGGATTTAACGGTTGGTGGTACCACGTTTCTTTCACAAAGATAAAAATTGTTATTTCAATAATCAAACAAACTAGTTAGTTCGAGGAATTGTAATAGGGTTGGTGGTACCACTTGTTGCAAGAAATTGGATTGAGTAGGTGATTGAGTCGATTTTACAAACGGAGTGCACCCGGTTGTGTTTTTGTCTTGTCACGATTATTATCACCAACACATATGAATTTTGAGCTTAACCCATATGCAACCTAGACTCTTTGCGTAGCGGATTCGACATAGATGGCTTTATAATAATTTGTTTACAACTCAAATCTTTTCGCATGCTCTCGATTGACACCGGTTGAGTACTTTATTTTACATGTTGGTTACATAGTTTTCAGAATCGCAAAGTGACAATTCGGTCACACCAAACCTTTTACTTGTTTCACACGTTTACAACCTTTAGTACAACAATCAGTCCTTGTGTTCGATCCTGGTCTTTCCAGTTAGCTATATTACATACGAACGGGTACACTGCCCGTAAGTGTGCTATAGTCAGTTAGCGGTAGATCTTGTTAAAAATTTTAAACTAGATTTCACACATCAGCGGGTAAAGCATAGTCCGAATCTTAACTTCAACATTCAACACATTAATAGTGTTTGTATACAGGGTGTACCAGCGGCTAACCCTCCACACCATTAATATATTGAATGGATGTCAAGACTCGGTTCCGTTATGCCCTCTAAATATTGGCCGGGTATGTATACAGGGTGTACCAGCGGCTAACCCTCCACCCAACCAACACTCATTAAGCATACCGGTTTACCTACTATACTTCATCCACAATGCGCAATCCACGAGGCCATTAACTTTATATGACATAGGGTAACCATAAATTTGTTGATCAGGCGCCTCTAGGGTTACCGAGTGTCATACTCCGTTAATGCCATCATTTCACTTTGCTAGGGTTAAACAATAAGACTATAAGAATATACATCAACGTTCATTCAGCAAGTCACGGTGTATCCCGACACTAACACATACGTCAATCAAGTCATCACATAACTATCAAGTCACAAGTCATGGAAAACCTACGAACTCCGTTTAAACAAGTTTTATGCGTCATACAATTCACGTTGCACACAAAATTTCCTATCATGCATGCTAATATGAAATATGGGTGCAATGGCTATAGGCTAGGTTGATCCACCTAATTCTCTACAACCACGGCTCTGATACCATTCTGTAACACCCCAACTTGGCGGAATCATGGGATGTCACACGAAAAGCATAGCATGACATGGAAGATTAAGTAGAGACTCAACTATATGCAAACAAGGATTGGGCAATCCATACATTAAGTTCAATTACGGGTTCGAGTACAACAAAGGATCACCAAAATACATAAGGAGCACATGCCATCAAAGTTAAAAAAGAATACAATCCAAAAATGATGGCCGATAATCCTAAGCACAACCAGTCAAGGGAATCATTGGATCACGGATCCATTAGTCAAGCCCAAATCCTAGCAAATATATGCAATCATCCATTTCGTCCTTGATTAACTGGATTACCTGAAAAGCGTACTAAAACGGGTCAACATAAAGTTGGTGAGTTCGTAGGTTTAAACGATAGAATCATAGTGTCGGAATAACAACCATTAACGATACACGAGGATTAGAATACCAATTCGCGTTCCAAGGGAAACCCTAAAAGGGTTCACGTTATTACAAATCAACACGTATCCAAATCAACACATATCGGCACGACGTACATATATCTCAAAGGCATGATCATATCGGCATGACTTACGTATTTTCCAAATGCATGATCAACGGCATGACTTACGTATATCTCAACGGCATGATCATAACGGCATGACTTACATATATTCCAAATGCATGATCAACAGCATGACTTACATATACTTCAAATGCATGATCACAACAAACATTCATAGATACATTTACGGAAAACAAAGCATTTACGTTCACAAATCATCGTTTAATATCAAATCATTTCCAATAATTCGTTAAAACATTTACGTGAAACAAGTACACTTTCCACCCCAAATATAAGAGAAAACGGGGCTACGAAACTCACCTTGGCCTTTGATGTTCTTAGAAAGTGATTAAGCGGGTAAGTAGGAAGCACAACGATCACAACCCTATTACATCAACATTAAATCCTCACATTATAGCCTACGTTATGTTACAAGTTATCCTAGGCCAACCAAGACACCCCATGGTCAAATCAACGAACACACGATTGAAAAAGTGAGATAACCAGAAAAAGATGATAGATTCACACTAAAAGAAAGATACTATGAGAAACTAGACTCTCATACAATTCCAACGATAGGTCATACGCCTAAAACGGGATTACGGATCAAGAGTTATTAACGTTTGAAAACTGACGCGTAAACTGACAGAAATCGCGACGCGAGAAAATGTTGTGGAATATTTTGGAGGATGAAACACAAGTGTCGCGGCGCGAGGGGGATGGGTCGCGACGCGAATGCCTGCAGATCTGCACAAAAACAAGCCAAACACGATTCCAACCCAACCCAAACCCCATTTTTGACTACCAATTCGACTTGGGAGGTTCTAAAACTCATTTTGAAGCTTGAACAAACATATTTCAACATAAATAAACATAACCCATTGCATAATTTCAATTCATAACCACATAACAAGCTTTAATTCGATTTTTGACCCAAGACCAACCTAATGAAACCCTAATTTGACATAAACTCGTTTTTGACCCAAAATCAACCTAATGAAACCCAATTTGACATAAACTCGTTTTTGACCCAAGACCAACCTAATGAAACCCTAATTTGAATAACTCGTTTTTGACCCAAGACCAACCTAATGAAACCCTAATTTGACATAAACTCGTTTTTGACCCAAGACCAACCTAATGAAACCCTAATTTGACATAAACTCGATTTTTGACCCAAGACCAACCTAATGAAACCCTAATTTGACATAAACTCGTTTTTGACCCAAAATCGACCAAGAACACACAAGATCCGGTTAAGAACAAGTGTAACAACATGAAATAAAGGAATTTAGCTAAGTTTCACTTACCAAAACAACCCGGATCTAAAATTCCGAATTCTTGGACACTTGGAAAAGATGAATACTTCAAAACCCTAGATCCTTGCAAGATGATGTTTATTATTATTGAGGTTTATATTTCTTGGTTAATCTAGCAATGAAACAAGTACACTTTCCACCCCAAATATAAGAGAAAACGGGGCTACGAAACTCACCTTGGCCTTTGATGTTCTTAGAAAGTGATTAAGCGGGTAAGTAGGAAGCACAACGATCACAACCCTATTACATCAACATTAAATCCTCACATTATAGCCTACGTTATGTTACAAGTTATCCTAGGCCAACCAAGACACCCCATGGTCAAATCAACGAACACACGATTGAAAAAGTGAGATAACCAGAAAAAGATGATAGATTCACACTAAAAGAAAGATACTATGAGAAACTAGACTCTCATACAATTCCAACGATAGGTCATACGCCTAAAACGGGATTACGGATCAAGAGTTATTAACGTTTGAAAACTGACGCGTAAACTGACAGAAATCGCGACGCGAGGGTCAAATTGGTCGCGACGCGAATGCCTGCAGATCTGCACAAAAACAAGCCAAACACGATTCCAACCCAACCCAAACCCCATTTTTGACTACCAATTCGACTTGGGAGGTTCTAAAACTCATTTTGAAGCTTGAACAAACATATTTCAACATAAATAAACATAACCCATTGCATAATTTCAATTCATAACCACATAACAAGCTTTAATTCGATTTTTGACCCAAGACCAACCTAATGAAACCCTAATTTGACATAAACTCGTTTTTGACCCAAAATCGACCAAGAACACACAAGATCCGGTTAAGAACAAGTGTAACAACATGAAATAAAGGAATTTAGCTAAGTTTCACTTACCAAAACAACCCGGATCTAAAATTCCGAATTCTTGGACACTTGGAAAAGATGAATACTTCAAAACCCTAGATCCTTGCAAGATGATGTTTATTATTATTGAGGTTTATATTTCTTGGTTAATCTAGCAATGAAACAAGTAATTATTATGAATTTATGATGATAGTTTGAGGTAGATGGGAGGAAGAAGAGAGAAAGGAGTGTGATGAGAGAGAGATAGGATAGATTTTTGGTAAAGTGAAGTGAGTGGATGAGTGAGTGAGAGAGAGAGTAAGGGGGGGGCCTTGGGGTCTCCTCTTTGAGGCCCCGCTCCGCTAATTTCGACAAATAGCTAAACGTTAATCATTAAATCGCTAAAACGAACTCGTATTCACAAATAAATTTAACGTTACGTTATAACACAACAAACGTTCGATAATTCATATAAATTCGGGAAGTCGTTTACATTTCATTACATTCAATCAAAAGTCAAACCAAGTCAAAAGTCACGAATGTTACAATAAAACCCAAAGTTTAAATGTTTTAAAATAATTAAATAAACTTTTCAAAAACTCATGGTCATTCTTTTTAAAGAAAATTACATTTTTGGTACATGAAGTTGTAAAAACTTTCACTTATAGTCTCTAAGTGAGGAAATTAAAATAATATCAGGAAGTTGGTTATTTTTTCATTTTTGATACCCTCATGTGTTGGTCACGTGGGAGCGTTAACGAAAAATACAAACGGCCTATGTGCTTGGTATCAAAAATGAAAAAAATAACCAACTTCTTGATATTATTTGTAACTTTTTCACTTAAAGACTATAAGCGAAAACTTTGACAATTTTAGATATTGAATATGTAATTTTCTCCTTAATTAATTTGGCTATAACAATCCTCACATAATCAATAGATATTTCAAACTTAATTGTATTTTTAAACTTTAGTTTGTGGTGAGCTAGCTATCGTCCCCAAAGTTAATGTGGGGTTATCTTATTTAGTAAAAGCTAAAACTTTTTGAGAAGAAGACTAAAATTCAAACTTTGACATAAAGATAGTTGGGTTAGTTCCACGAATAATACTAATATTAAACTGTAGAAAAAAACTATTGCCCAAATCATTACTAAAACATTTGCAATTGCAGTTTTCTTGAATCAAAATAAGCAATGTAGTTAGCCAATTTATATATTTCTGAAATCAAATGCATTTATCAGGTTGTAATTACCTAATTATTAATAAATTGAATGAATTGATTAATATCATGATGCCCACGACATCATTTTCTTGACTTTTCTCAAAAAAAAATATATTAATTTTCTATATTAAGCATTCAAATCATTGTTATATTTAAAGACACAGAATAAAGACAGATAGAGACCACAATAGTATTAAATCTAAATACATTCACCTTAGACTGTTTTTTGTATCGCTCGTGGTATCCGAGTGTGTTGTAAGCAACTTAATAAATGTCATGTACTCCCATGTGTTCGTGTCACATCAGATGAAACCCTTTCTTGATTATTTCGAATTCGAATGTTAACTAATACTTAATATTGTTAGGAAACTAAGCAGCAAGTTATTTCCGTCTTTCATTCAACTAAAAAAACGAGTTGGTTGGCAAGTTAATATTGTGGATCGCTAATCGCTAATCAGACAGTGAAGAAAGAGAGACACACGAGTTGTTAATTTTATAGAAGTTACGGACTATGTTAGATATATATATAACAATAAAATTGCATTATATTAAAAACTGGATATTATAACCATGGTTGTCACTGAATTGGGACCCTGTTATGAATCCATGTCCGGATTTCTAATGTATTGATAACTTAGAGAGAATCCCCTCACTAACTTAGACTTGATCAAACTATGTTAAGAATGCAAGTGAAAAATTTTTACTTGTTTCTCAGTTTACAAAATAAATTCCAAAAAATACGCTTTTATCACCAACAAATTTTGAAAAGGAGAATTGTAGCTTCCTTCAAACATATGTCATTAATCTGACTCACTTGAAAAGAGTTTATTAAGTTACCTTAATTAAGATGAGTAACATATTTGTTTGTACTTTGTAGAATACATATTTTTAGAATACGGTGTTTGCTACTAAGTTTCGTAAAACTACTCGGTCAATTAAAAAAGTTCATAAAACTAGTATGTTCAATTCGGATTTGGCAATCTGAATACTAGTTAAAAAGTTTAAAATCCCGGTTTTGCCAAGCGAGTGTTTGACCAGTTCTTTTAAGGCATGCACCACCCACCCAATTCTAGCCAAGCCATCATCGAAGGTCATAACTTGTCAGAACGAAAGCTTTAAGATCATAGGTCAATACCAATTTTAGAAGTTACGAGTAATAGATTTGGGCTTCTTGTCCACCAAAAATTTGGGCATTTTGAATAAACTGGTTAAATCAACGCATGGTAGATCTTCCATCATGAGTGTGAATTCACATTTAAGTAAAGAAACAAAATAAAAGTCAAATCTGTTAATTTCATATATTTTTTGAAAGGTTAGATACGAATTATCATGGTTATATAAACTTAAAGGTCAATTATTAATACTATATTATTATTTACTTTAAATATACACATCACCATGTCGTTTATTATAACGAGAAAATGAAGTCAAAAAGTATGACAAAACGTTGTCATGCCCAATGGCATGAAGTCGGCAGAAACTTCAAATACAAGTAAATACATAGTATATCAAGAGTGAAAGAGGTTGTTTACAAGTTTCAACCAAACTCGAAACATGATTTGAAGCTAACTCGGAAAAAACCAGATTAAGGTTGTTATCTCGACTCATCAATCCGTCAACCCATAAATTTCTTTTTTGTGTTGGGTTAATAGGTCGACCAATCAACCTGAAAAAAAATTAAGTTTATATAACTTTTTTTATAAGTTGACCTATCAACTCATCTGACTCAAAAATCTACAACTCATTTGATCTGAAATTAACATAAGAACCCATAACTCATATGTCTTGTTTAAATTGAAATCACGCCTAGCCCACTAAATCATTTCATCTGTTAACCCGAAAGTCGATCCGTTGAGTTAGGGTTGAAATTCCTGACCTGAAGTTTTTAATGAGTTAGGTTAAGGTCCAAATTATTTTTTTTTAGAACGGCAGAAAGGTCCAAGATTTTTAACCAGCTATTGCGAACCTGAACCCATTAATTAACATCCTTATTACGACATCAGGAAACCTCACCGTATAATCAGTGATGGAGTCAGAAATTTTTTCGCGAGGGGGCAAATTTAGAATTTTTTCTCATGTTTATTAGAGTCATCTTTAAAATGTGAAGAAAAAGACCTGGCTCGAATATATAAAATGGACCCATAAAAGAATTTCAATTCGTTCAAAGAATTTTGTTAACGCCGGGCTTAATCAAATTTGAAAAGAATATAACTTTTTCACATACAGCTATTAATGTACTGCACATTTCCCAAACAAAAAAACACATTTCTTTCTAACTTTTTTCCCATTAAAAATGTAACATTTGTAAAATTTGACTCGTTTGACTTTTAATAAACGTGAATTAAACGTACTTATTTGGTTATTGGACCGTTGACCCGAACGTGTTAGATGATTCATTGTTCTAGTTAATTTAAATAATTCATTTATTTATTATGAATTAGAAACATGTGTTTATGCTAGTCGTAGCTACGTGAACGTATCGATTCGGTTTTATGACGTTTAATTTGATTAGAAACGTAATCGGGTGATCCATGGGTCGACCCATGACCCATGAATCACCACATTTGACCCAACCTTATCCACCCAACCCAAGTCTTACACCCTCACCTCATCCATTCATTCACTCACACTTCATCTATCTCTCTCTCACCCAATTGAATGCAAGTATTCTCTATCCCTCTCTCTAAATTCTTTCATCATTAAATGTTGTTCTTGCTAATTTGATATTAAATTCACCATCATTATCATCATTTAATCATCATATCGAAAGTTGGGTAATTCAAGTGCAAGAAATCTTCATCAATAGCTAAATTTCGGATTTTGAGCTCTAGTGGAAGAATTTGGTAAGCCAACTTGTGTCAAATTCATTGTTTAGTGTTTATTATCATGTTTTTAACCAAAATAAAGTGACTTTGGGTCAAATTGCAAGACAAAGTTGTTTTATCCAAAAATTAGGGTTTTTAATTAGTTAAATGGGTCAAAACCGGGTTTCATGTTAATTGTTGAGATGGGTCGAATTTCTAGTAGGGGTTATGTTTAAAATCAAGTTTACAATCTAACTCAAGCAATTCGTGGTCAAACTTCAGCCTAAAATCCGATTAAAAGCCGAATTAGGGTTTTGTGTTCATAATTAGGTCAAAACTAAAATATGTATATATAATTCACGATTCTGATCGAATTGGTGAAGGATTTGGATTGGTCGACATTCACTTAGACTAATGAACCCTAATACACCTCTGAAACTCCATCAAATCGACCCCATGGCTGCCAATTTAGGATTCTTAGTCGAAGTCAAAGTTGACTTCAGAAAGTCAACTATGTCAAGAATTGATCAAAAACGAAATTTAACTTGTAATTGTGTTAGGAACCGATTTTTGGAAGGTGGAATACATCTAATTATACTAATTTGTGATTAAGGTTACGTAACCACATGTCTGGAACCATGTTAAACCGAATTGAAAGCCAAATGGGTTTTTAGTCAAAAATGGTTGATGTTCTTCATTCATAAGCTGCCCAGATCCTTCCTTTCCCTGCACCACCGTAGGTTGCGCCCATGGGGGCGTAGCTTACGCCTCTCTGCATCCTCGAATTAGACCTTACGCTGACTGTTTTCTGTTTACGCCACAAACTTGAGTTTCAGACGCTAAAACAAGCTTTTCCAAGCAGTCGTACCTTACGTTGCCTTCACCGTATCTTACGCCTACTGAATCTGTGCCACCGTACCTTACGCTTCAACTGGCCGTCCCTTACGCCCTCCTGTTTGTCTGCTGCCATAATGTACGCCCACCACCACCGTATCTTACGGTGGTGGGACTTCATGTTTCCCCAGATTGTTGCTAAGTCTCCTTCTTCCTCATGCTTTGAATCCAGACTCGTGTAGGGTTCTTTTGGCCTCTGTTGGTGTCGTGTTTAGGTGGGGAGGTCGTGGGGGAAAAACCCTAACTGGTTATTGATGTTATTTAGGAAGAACAGTTGTATATATATATAAGTATATATATATAATTACGGTCCCTTTTCTTTTTTTTTTTATTATTTGGTTTCTAATTTGAGCCCACACTTCTAGGTATGGGTTGGGCTTTCTTTTGGGTCGTTTCACTGATCCATTGGTGCCTATTTCGAGCTGTTTCGTGGGTCTAAATCGATAGTTCAAACAAAGCCTATATATATATAAATGTATATATATAATATATATATATATATAAATTATGTAATTCATGGAAATTATATATATATATTGAAATCATTATAAGAAGTGTGTTGTTTATATATAAATATAAATGCATACTTACGTTATACAAGTCGTGAAACCCTAAACGTAACTAATGTCGAGCAAACTTATATACATATGTGTATAAGTATGAATATATATATGTATATGTAGAAGTATATATATATATATGTATAAGGAAATGGTAACGAGTATACGTACTTATATTAACGCACATGTCGTATATATATAATGATAGGTCGTGATCGTTGAAGGACTCGGGGCAATTGTAACTCGTCAAACACTTACATTTAATTATAACTTGACGGTACACGGCAAAGGTGAGTTTCGTAGCCCCTACGTTTACTTTATTTGGGGTGGAAAGTGTACTCGTTCGTTAAGTGCTTGTCGGTTGATACAATTGATTATGATATTAAACGAGATGTTAACTACCTAATTGTTTGCTTTTGATACGTGTTATTGAACGTTTATGTGTGATGAATAACGTTATGTGGTAATGTATTGAAACGTTTATTATGTATATATGCTCTCGTTATGGGTTGTTAAACTCACGTTATGGATTGTTGAATCCACGTTATGGGTATCTTTATACTCACGTTATGGATCGTCGAATCCACGTTATGGGTATCTTCATACTCACGTTATGGATCGTCGAATCCACGTTATGGGTATCTTCATACTCACGTTATGGATCGTCGAATCCACGTTATGGGTATCTATATACTCACGTTATGGATTGTTGAATCCACGTTATGGGTATCTTTGTACTCACGTTATGGATTGTTGAATCCACGTTATGGGTATTTTGATACTCACGTTATGGGTTGTTGAGCCCACATTATTGAACGTTATTAATCCTCGTATATCGTTAACGGTTGATATCCCGACACACTTGATTTTCATTATTTAAACCTACGAACTCACCAACTTTATGTTGACCCGTTTTAGTACACTTTTCAGGCGAACAGATTAATCAAAGATGTGTTGGATGATTTATTACTCGATTGTGCTAGGATTGGACTTGGACTTGGACTACATGGATCCGTGATTCATAGTTCCCGATTATGGGTTATGCTTAGGATCATTTACCATCTTTTGAACTATTCTTTTGTAAACGTTTGATGGGCGTGCTCCTTATGCATTTTTGTATGATTCCGGCACTTGTAATAGATTGAATATTGGGTTGTCCAATCCTCTAATGCATTCTAGATTGTCTCTACTTAATTTCCATGTCGTGCTGTGCTTAGTATGTAACCCTCGTGATTCCCCCTTGTTGGGGTGTTACAGAATGGTATCAGAGCCGTGGTTGTAGAGAATTAGGTGGATTGACCTAGCCTATAGCCATTGCACCCACATTTTTCATATTAGCATGCATGATAGGAAATTTTGTGTGCAACGTGAATTGTATGACGCATAAAACTTGTTTAAACGGAGTTCGTAGGTTTTCCATGACTTGTGACTTGATTGTTATGTGATGACTTGATTGACGTATGTGTTAGTGTCGGGATACACCGTGATTTGCCGAATGAACGTTAATGTATATTCTTATAGTTTATTGTTTAGCAAAGTGAAATGAGGGCATTAACGGAGTATAACACTCGGTAACCCTAGAGGCGCCTGATCAACAAATTTATGGTTATCCTATGTCATATAAAGTTAATGGCCTCGTGGATTGCGCATGGTGGATGAAGTATAGTAGGTAACCCGGTATGCTTAATGAGTGTTGGTTAGGTGGAGGGTTAGCCGCTGGTACACCCTGTATACATACCCGACCAATACTTAGAGAGCATAACGGAACCGAATCCCGACGTCCATTCAATATATTAACGGTGTGGAGGGTTAGCCATTGGTACACCCTGTATACATACACCTTTAATGTATTGAATGTTGAAGTTAAGATTTGGAATATGCTTGACCCGCCTTGTCATGACTCGACCCATTTTATATTGTGTTGAATGATTCGTGATTGTATGGTTGATTGTGGATTGTATGATCGATGAAGCCTTTGATTATTGCCATGATAAAATCCCCGTAGAGATATGCATGTTAGACGGTCTAGGGAAAACCCTAGAGGCGCCTGATCAACAAATTTATGGTTATCCTATGTCATATAAAGTTAATGGCCTCGTGGATTGCGCATGGTGGATGAAGTATAGTAGGTAACCCGGTATGCTTAATGAGTGTTGGTTAGGTGGAGGGTTAGCCGCTGGTACACCCTGTATACATACACCTTTAATGTATTGAATGTTGAAGTTAAGATTTGGAATATGCTTGACCCGCCTTGTCATGACTCGACCCATTTTATATTGTGTTGAATGATTCGTGATTGTATGGTTGATTGTGGATTGTATGATCGATGAAGCCTTTGATTATTGCCATGATAAAATCCCCGTAGAGATATGCATGTTAGACGGTCTAGGGAAAACCCTAGCTATGAAATGCTTGTTTTGTGATTATTTGGTTAACTCGTGTGTGTGAATCGTGAGGACTAACTTGCTAATCTAACACGTGTGCTCAGGACAATGGTTAGACCAAAGAGAGTCGTGAGACATCCCTAAAATCAAGATGAACAAGAAGAGAATGTAGGTGGTAGAGGTGGCCGTGGTGGTAGAGGAGGCCGGGGAGGTCGTGGTGGTCGGGGTGGTGCCAATCCCCCGGTAACAACCGAGGTTATCACTCAAGCTCTAAATGATCTCATGCCGGATCTTGTGGCCCGAATCCAAACGGCCATGGAAGATAGAAATGAGCAAGAAGAACCGGAAGATGAAGCGGTTCATGTCCAAAATGAAGATGAAGACGTGAATGTAAACGGTGAGGATGGAGGAGAAGGTTTTGTGAGACCAAGAGGTCATGATGCTTACCAACAAGGGTGCTTGTTTAAAGATTTCAAACTTTGTGGAGCCCCGGAGTTTAATGGGGATGGTGGTGCTACGGGTTGTTTAGAATGGTTGGAGATAATTGAATCAATCATTGCTCGGACTGGTTGTGCTTTTCACCAAAGAATTACTTATGCCACCGGTATGTTGAAGGGTGATGCCCTTGAATGGTGGAATGAGGAGGTTGATGAATTGGGGATTGATGCGGCTAACAACTTACTTTGGGGAGAGTTCAAAGATATGATAATTTCCAAGTATTGCCCGGCACACGAAATGAGAAACTTGCAAGTGGAATTTTCTAAACTTGCCATGAAGGGAGGAGACTATGAGGGTAACACTCGCCAATTTGGCCAACTCTCTAGGCTCACTCCCCATTATGTGAGACCCCAAGAAGTAAAAATTGAGAAGTATGTTGCGGGATTGCCTCATGAAGTGAGAATGCTTGTTTTGTGATTATTTGGTTAACTCGTGTGTGTGAATCGTGAGGACTAACTTGCTAATCTAACACGTGTGCTCAGGACAATGGTTAGACCAAAGAGAGTCGTGAGACATCCCTAAAATCAAGATGAACAAGAAGAGAATGTAGGTGGTAGAGGTGGCCGTGGTGGTAGAGGAGGCCGGGGAGGTCGTGGTGGTCGGGGTGGTGCCAATCCCCCGGTAACAACCGAGGTTATCACTCAAGCTCTAAATGATCTCATGCCGGATCTTGTGGCCCGAATCCAAACGGCCATGGAAGATAGAAATGAGCAAGAAGAACCGGAAGATGAAGCGGTTCATGTCCAAAATGAAGATGAAGACGTGAATGTAAACGGTGAGGATGGAGGAGAAGGTTTTGTGAGACCAAGAGGTCATGATGCTTACCAACAAGGGTGCTTGTTTAAAGATTTCAAACTTTGTGGAGCCCCGGAGTTTAATGGGGATGGTGGTGCTACGGGTTGTTTAGAATGGTTGGAGATAATTGAATCAATCATTGCTCGGACTGGTTGTGCTTTTCACCAAAGAATTACTTATGCCACCGGTATGTTGAAGGGTGATGCCCTTGAATGGTGGAATGAGGAGGTTGATGAATTGGGGATTGATGCGGCTAACAACTTACTTTGGGGAGAGTTCAAAGATATGATAATTTCCAAGTATTGCCCGGCACACGAAATGAGAAACTTGCAAGTGGAATTTTCTAAACTTGCCATGAAGGGAGGAGACTATGAGGGTAACACTCGCCAATTTGGCCAACTCTCTAGGCTCACTCCCCATTATGTGAGACCCCAAGAAGTAAAAATTGAGAAGTATGTTGCGGGATTGCCTCATGAAGTGAGAATGCTTGTTTCTCACCCCACCATGCCATTGACATACAAAGAAGCAACCACCCGCACCGCTAGTGTGACGTTGGAACTTATTAGGGGTGGTAAGTTGAGCAAGGGTGATAACAAAAGGAAAGATGTGGCTGAGTCAAGCGGCACCAAGAAAGATGATAGGCGTGATAATAAACGCCTAGCCGTAGTGGGAAGGTTTTTGCGGCGGTTGTACCGGCGGTGGGTCCTCCACAAGGTGGTTATGCCGGGGTTAATCCTCTATGCCCTAGGTGTAATCGTCATCACCGGCCCGCCTTGAGATGTGATGTGTGTTTTCAATGCAACCAACCGGGCCATACTTCAAAGTTTTGTCCAACTAACCGCCGAAATGCACCATTGAACGTTGCTCCTCTTAATGTAAGACGTCCCCCGATGGCCCCGGGTACTTGCTACGAATGTGGTAGCCAAGACCACTATCGTAACCGGTGCCCAAATCTCATTGGCCAACAAGTCCAAGTGACCGTGCACCCTAATCAACTTCAAATTGCCGGTCCTAAACTCACGTTATGGATTGTTGAATCCACGTTATGGGTATCTTTATACTCACGTTATGGATCTTCGAATCCACGTTATGGGTATCTTCATACTCACGTTATGGATCGTCGAATCCACGTTATGGATATCTTTATACTCACGTTATGGATTGTTGAATCCACAATATGGGTATCTTTATACTCACGTTATGGATTGTTGAATCCACGTTATGGGTATCTTTATACTCACGTTATGGATTGTTGAATCCACGTTATGGGTATCTTTATACTCACGTTATGGATCGTCGAATCCACGTTATGGGTATCTTTATACTCACGTTATGGATCGGATTGTTGAATCCACGTTATGGGTATCTTTATACTCACGTTATGGTTCTCGAATCCACGTTATGGGTTGTTATACTCACGTTATGGATTGTTGAATCCACGTTATGGGTATCTTTATACTCACGTTATGGATTGTTGAATCCACATTATGGGTATCTTTATACTCACGTTATGGATTGTTGAATCCACGTTATGGGCATTTTTATACTCACGTTATGGGTTGTTGAACTCCACGTTATGGATTGTTGAATCCACGTTATGGGTATCTTTATACTCACGTTATGGATGTCTAAACTCCACGTTATGGATTGTTGAATCCACGTTATGGGTATCTTTATACTCACGTTATGGATCTTCGAATCCACGTTATGGGTATCTTCATACTCACGTTATGGATCGTCGAATCCACGTTATGGATCGTCGAATCCACGTTATGGGTATCTTTATACTCACGTTATGGATTTGAATCCACGTTATGGATTGTTGAATCCACATTATGGGTATCTTTATACTCACGATTATGGATTGTTGAATCCACGTTATGGGTTGTTGAGCCCACGTTATTGAACGTTATTCATCCTCGTATATCGTTAACGGTTGATATCCCGACACACTTGATTTTCATTATTTAAACCTACGAACTCACCAACTTTATGTTGACCCGTTTTAGTACACTTTTCAGGTGAACAGATTAATCAAAGACGTGTTGGATGATTTATTGCTCGATTGTGCTAGGATTGGACTTGGACTTGGACTACATGGATCCGTGATTCATAGTTCCCGATTATGGGTTATGCTTAGGATCATTTACCATCTTTTGAACTATTCTTTTGTAAACGTTTGATGGGCGTGCTCCTTATGCATTTTTGTATGATTCCGGCACTTGTAATAGATTGAATATTGGGTTGTCCAATCCTTAATGCATTCTAGATTGTCTCTACTTAATTTCCATGTCGTGTTGTGCTTAGTATGTAACCCTCATGATTCCGCCTTGTTGGGGTGTTACAAAAAATCAAAACGGCATAATTTTTTTACTCTACTAATGGAAAATCTTTGTCAAAACTGACAATGACTTATAAAAAAGAAACTTATGACAACAAATGTGACATTTGTATATACTTTATATTTATTTTAATTTTTAAGAAGCAAAATTACAAATATATATACTTTTAAAATTAAAAAAGATACATTGTACTAAAATTGGAGTGGGGGCAGTTGACCCCACTGCCCCCATGAATCTGTCCATCGTATAATGGTGAAGCCTTGCACGTACCCTAGACAACGAGATGTTGACTATAGACCGTTACAAGTATTCGGAGGAAAAACCCCAAGACTTGTCATTCTTAAGAATCGAACTCAAAACCTTAGATAAAACCTGAAAGTGCCTCTGACCAGTTTAGTTAGTCATTATTTTAATTTTTTAAAAGGCAGAGCGGATAAATGGCTAACACCCCCAACTTTGATGCACCCACGCCGGGTTCGAATCTTGGCAATGCCCTAAAGGGTTTGCTCTCCCATGTGTAGATGGGTATAACATTGCTAAGGCCCCCTCACCACATTTGCATGTGGCAAGATTTGAACCCATGACCCCCTAGGAAGAAACCATAGTCACCTGATTCGCGATTCGTTTCGGTTCGGATTCGTGATTCGGGATCGCAATTCGCGAGGTCCCACGAATCTGGTTCGGATGGGTAGACTCATTTCGATTCGCTTCGGTTCATTTCGGTTCGGTGAACCCGAATTTAAAAATACATTAATATATTATGATATTATAATATACCAAAGTTCAAACATTTTCAATACTTCAAAAAACAAATTACAAGTTTTTAAACTCAGAACTTTAAAATCAACTACATAAAATAAAACAAATACTTAAAAATTACTCAACGTTAAATTTAAGATAATCATGGCATCGGTAATCCGTCGTAAATATGTCCGTCGGTAAAATGACTCTCGAAAATCCGTCGTTAAATGTGCCGTCGTAAATCTGTCGATAAATATGTGGCTGTCCCAAAATCCGTCGATAAATTTTACCGAGGCCGTTTTTAGGGTCGGACAAAATCCGTCGGAAATCCGTCGGTAAAATGACTCTCGAAAATCCGTCGTTAAATGTGCCGTCGTAAATCTGTCGATAAATATGTGGCTGTCCCAAAATCCGTCGATAAATTTTACCGAGGCCGTTTTTAGGGTCGGACAAAATCCGTCGGAAATCCGTCGGTAAACGCGATTTGGGACGGATTTGGAACAGATTTTGGCCGTAGGTAATTTCGAATTTTCTAGTAGTGGTTTTGTCTTAATCACCCTTTAATGCCTCTCCTCCACAGTCCACAGCTAAGCAGATGGGCCCGCATCAATCAACCAATACATATATAGTTCGGTCCTACATGAACTACACCACATCAATTTGTTATGAGAATCGATATTTGCATCATTTTCTTTACTAAATTTACTACAATGTATAAATGACACAACAGACTATACAAGTAAATATTAGATAATACATATTTGTGATAAATTTATTGAGTTATGTGGTACTAAAATCATTACCTATTAGTCATACTTTATTGTTTATATAGTTGGAAAGTTTCGGCTAAACAAGAAAAACCATAACTTGAACGTGCACCTTATGAAGTCATCATTTACTCTCCGATAACATCTTTTTCTATCAAAAAAGATTTATGGTGAATGTGATCTGTACATGTATATTCGTTAGTTTGACCATTTCACAATTTTGGTTAACCTAATGCTAATGGCCGGATCTGCAAAAACTAATTAAACAGGTGTTTAGTTTGGAATACTTATTAGGACGTCAAATAAGAATTCAAAATTTTTATATACGTAGATACACGTTAATTAAAGGGTGATTAAAATGATATGAAAAAAACAAGCAGTGATTGTGAGTAAGCCGAACCGTACAAAAATTTTAGAGAAAATTACATTTTTCGTCCCTCAACTTGGCAAATTTCACAGTTTTGACCCTAAAGTGAATTAATTACAAAAAAACCCCTAAAGTTGGTCTTTTTTTTCATTTTACACTCCGCGACCTAACGGAGTTAGATTTTGGCCGTTAACCCTTACACGTGAGGGCATTTCTGTCATTTTCACCTTTAAGACCAAAAATGAAAAAATATACAACTTTAGGGACCAAAAGTGAAAACATATACAACTTTAGGGACAAAAAACGTAACAGTTTAACTTTAAAAGGTTATAACACATCTTCTCTTCTTCTTCCTCCCTTTCTTCCTCTCGTTGCTGCCACTGCTACGGCTACTGCTTACTGCTGTGTTTTGCAGTTAGCACCACCACCACCAGCGAGTTGCTGCTGCGGGTTACCATCTTCCCGAGCAAACCCCACGGCTTCAACCCCTGCATCACCAACATATCTCCTTATATCTCACACACAAACATATACATACATATATATATAAACGTATATGTATACATATATATACATACACATAAGTATCATCATCTTTTAAATATATATATATACCTACGTATATATATATATATATATATATATATATAATATATATATATAACAAACCCACGACTACCACCAGAGAAACCACCACCTTCACTATTACTATTCATCATCATCTCCGTCGTGAACCACCGAACCACCACGGCTGCTGCTAGCTACTACTACTCTTGAAATTGCTCGTTACTACTAGGGTTGCCCTACTGCTACTCTACTACTACTCATCTTAATACAACCACCACCACGGCTGCTACTAGCTACCACTACTCTTGAAATTTCTCTACTACTGCTCGCTACTTGTCACCTCGAACCACCACTGCCACCATGCACGACCACCACCTTCACCTTTGTCACCACCACGAACCACCGTAAGTATTTTATATATATGTACGTGAATATATGTATGTATATATATATATATACGACTATGTATATGCGAGTATGTGTGTAATATATATATATATGAAGGAAGAAAAAGATGGGAGTTGTAAATTTTGGGTTTTTGGATGAATGATGATGATGAAGGAAGAAGAAGATGAGAGTTGGAAAGGACATGTGTAATATAAAAATTCATTTTTCCAGATCAAGATTTTTTACGTTTTTGGTCTCTAAAGTTGTATATGTTTTCACTTTTGGTCCCTAAAGTTGTATATTTTTTCATTTTTGGTCTTAAAGGTGAAAATGACAGAAATGCCCTCACGTGTTTGGCACGTGTAAGGGTTAACGGCCAAAATTTAACTCCGTTAGGTCGCGGAGTGTAAAATGCAAAAAACGACCAACTTTAAGGGTTTTTTTGTAATTAATTCACTTTAGGGTCAAAACTGTGAAATTTGCCAAGTTGAGGGACGAAAAATGTAATTTTCTCAAAATTTTAATTTGGGAATTAATAAGCTGATCATAAAAGTTACTCGTTTAAGGATATAGTCATACGTCGTGAGTTTTACTCCTGTGCGTTAAATGGTACTCGCTTCTTTTTTAATTTATTTTTTAGGATTCTCAACGAAAACCTACTTACTCGAGTCAACCTTGACAAATATCATGTTGACGTGCGTTCACTCTACAAGATGCCTTGTGGCCTTGTGAGCGACGACAATCAAAAAATGAATGAGCCGGCTGTTGGAACCACGTTAGTGTGACCGTCACTGATCATCTATCCTTCCTGATATGATAATTGACGATAACTGAAATCCCTATGTCTAGTAAATATTCGATGGACGTATTTACTCTTAAAGACGTATTATAGAGTTTCCCATTAGGTGATTGGAACTAAGAGGACTAATGAGGCACGAATTAAACACCAGAGGGACTAAATGTGAAAATACTCTCCTTATATATATAGAGAGTAATTAACCCTAATTTAAAGGTTAATGACACACAAAAATTCACAGCCTCCCTAAACTTAAAATTCGTCCATCATCCTCTGATGAATTCCTTAATCATGAATTCATCAATCCATCCTAAATCAATCATCTTGTTATGGGAACCCGAAATTAATAGCAATCATGCTTTATGTTGTTACAGGTTCCACAGGACGATCTGGATTCCCCGGTACGTGTTTATTACGAATTGAATCATGTTATATTCCAACATTTGGTATCAGAGACTCGTCACGAATTTATCCCTTGATTTGATTCGTTTTCGTACCCTAATTCGCGAACTGAAGAATGCAGAAGCTTAAGTTCGTACGCTTCTTACGAACTTAAAGTTCGTTAGAACACTCTAAGTTCGTAAGAACATTCTAAGTTCGTAAGGCTTAACTGTGTACGAAACTTCTGCTCATCTTCGCACTTACTTCCTCACGAACTTACCTTATTTTCGTAAGCTATCTTCATTGCTTATGTTCGTAAGCTATCTTCGTTGCTTATGTTCGTAAGCTATCTTCGTTGCCTATTTTCGTAAGCTATCTTCGTTGCTTATGTTCGTAAGCTATCTTCGTAAGTTACTTACGAAGATAGTTAACTACTTACGAAGTTACTTTTATTACGAAGTTAATTACTACTTACGAAGTTAATTACTACTTACGAAGTTAATCACTACTTACGAAGTTAATCCTTATTACGAACTTAACTATCTTCGTACCGTGCTTATTTTTCATGGATTACTGATTAACTTAGTTGATTATCAAGTTCGTGCTTATGTTTTACCTTAAAGTTTAAATGGAAAAAAATGACCCTTATTTTCGGAAAATAATTTTTTCTGAGGCGTTTTTACCACAGCTCGACCCCAGCCAGGGGCTCTGCCCCTTGGACCCCGCTTTCCAGGGGCGCTGCCCCCGGACCCCCGTAATGTGTGGGGGCTTCGCACTAATGTACATGGTTCATCATTTGCGCCCAAAGGTCAAATGTGATTCTCATGTTGCGCTCTTTTCTCTTTTGCATAATTAACACTTAGCATATTAATTCTGCCCAAAGGTGATTTAATATGTTTTGTGTAGCAAAGGGATTCTTTTCATGCCTAATATACACGATTCTTAATTTTGTGCCCAAAGATCAAAAGATAAGCGTTGTGTTGCATGACCCTAATGCTCATGTGTACTTAGATATTAGTTATTTTTGCCCAAAGGTGATGTAACATCTAAGTAGAGTCTTACTTTAGCTTATTGTTTTGGTGTTTACAATAGGCTTACTTATCACTAGCTTCATTAGTATAATGGTCTTAGTCTCATTACCTTTTGAAATCTAATTATGTTGCTATAAGGAACATTATTATTAGCCCTTAGTTAGTTTTAGGCATTACTTTAGTTCCCTTACTTTTATAGACATTACTTAGTTTGCCTTATATAGCTAATCATGTCACTATAATTTCATTACTATTAAGCCTACTTATTTTAGGCATTACTATTATAATCTTCTATTGCTTGTATCATAAATTAATATCCTCCTTATTTCCACTGAAGTACCTAACTTAGGCATTGAGCCACTTACTAATGCAAACTTTGCTTTATGAAAGGATTAATTACATCTAATTCTGTAGATGATAGACCTTGACTATGTCATTCACCATAATGAACCCACTGCTTTACTGCTAACTCTTCCGCAGCTCAGAAAGCGAATTTTTAATAAAGTGGGATAGGGCGAATCACTTGTCAATAATGATGGTCAGAAACTTCATCAATCATAGTTTCCGAGGGAATGTATAAGGCGTTTGCAAGTAGCTTAAATACAAAGGAAATAGCAGTGCTTGTGAACACATAATGTAAATGACTGACATGACTCATAAGCTTAAGAGTCCAAAAAAATGGAAGTCTATGACAATTTTCTTTTGCATTTTAATGACCTCATTGCTTGCTCATTTCGACTCCTTCAAAATTAATTTTAGCGCTATGAAGGATAAATGGTTGATGAGTGAACTAATAGCAATGTGTGTGCAAGAAAATGGTCGCCTTAAGTTGGGCCAACCTTAAGTTGTTCATCTTAGTACCACTGCTAATTCCATTAAGAGGAAAGATAACAACAGTAATAAAAACTGCAAATAAAGTTCAAAGGCTAATCATGGTGCTACTACCTCTAGCATTAAGTCCTTGACAAGCAATCCTAACTGCAAATTATGATTGTGCCTAGATTGCCCTAAAATCAAGGAGTAGCTAGCTAAGAAAGGTAACTTAATTTTTGTAATATTTGATTCTTTTATGTTTGATGTACTTATCAATACATGTGTGAGTGATTCTAGTTTTATACAAGGATTCCATGCAATCTAGAAACTATCAAATGACCAGAGAAAGCCTAGAGTTGGAAGGGTTGATCACTTATATGTCGAAACCATGGAGACTTATGATTTACATATAAACAATGGAAAGTGTATTAGACTAGTAGATACCTTATGTGTATCGAGAATTTCTCGAAACCTTGTATCTGTTTTTTTTAGTCTAAGACCTTGAAGGTTATGTAATAATTCATGGTTATGACGAGATTGCCATTACTCATAATAATGCATTACGTGGTCCTAGTTTCTTGAATGGAATGTTGTATAAGTTAGAACTAGATCATAATTTCTCACAGTCTTTGTTGTCTCCTGATATTGATGACATAACTAAAACAAAGACAAAATCACCTAAATAATTAGAGAATTCCTCCATAATGTGGCATAAATATCTTAGCCACATATCACGAGTTCGCGTGATACGACTCATAAAGGATGAAATATTACATTCTCTTGACTTTAGTGATTTTGAAACATGTATTTACTGCCTCTAAGGTGAGATGGCTAAAGGAATAAGAAAGGAGCTACTAAAAGTTCCAACTTGTTGGAAATAATTCACTCTGACGTTAAGTGGCCCATATCCCGCATTCATTTCAGGACATGCATCATTTATTACATTCATTAACGATTATTCACGTTATATGCACCTAAATCTGATCTGAACCCTTAGAGACTTTTATTGATCTTAAACCTTTGGTTTAAAACAAACTTGATCGTAAAATAAAAGTTGTGAGATCAGATAAAGAAGGTAAGTATTATGGTAGACATACTGATATTGGTGAAGCTCATGGTCTTTTTCCATAACTTTTGAAAGGAACAAGACATAAGTAACCAATACACCATGTCAGGTTCTCCTCAACAAAATGTTATGTTGCTAAAAAGAGAAATAGAACCTTAATGAACATGGTGAAGAGTATGCCTTTTCAACACTAACTTACCAACTTTCCTTTGGACTAAGGCCTTAAAACAGCTTTTCATATACTCAATAAAAGTTCCATTAGAATCTGTCCCTAAGAGTCCTGGACAGAAAGGAATCTGAGTCTAAAATATATGAAAGTATGAGGCTGTCATGCCGAAGCATAAGTCTGTAACCCTAACTTAAAGAAACTAGATCCTAAATCCCTTACATGTTTCTTTATCGGTTATTAGTTTTACTGTCTTTTCTACACTACTAGCATTATTGACACGCATCATGCCACGTTTCTCAAAGACTAAGAGATCAGTGGGAGCACGACAAATCATAACTTAAGATTTGCTATAAGTACAAGAAGTGGGGGGAACCACTCGTCGGTTATTATTACTCCTCCGATAACTCCTCTTGTACTCAACGCTGCTCCTAAATCACTGATCCACCTTCTCCAAATCAGAATCCTAATCCTCCTAATTATGATACTACTAATGATAAAGCATCTTATTAAATAATGCTAAAGCAAAGCATCTTACTATTAATGCTATTAATGCTAAAGCATCTTCCTTACTCAACCTGAAAATCAACTCAGGAGATCATCTAGGTCATGCAAGGCCATAACTTTTGATGATTTCATAACTTATTTAACTGAAGTTGAGGACATTGGAAAGCTTACTGATCCTACCTCTTATTAAGAAGCCATTATTAGCGATCAGGCCACATAGTGGAATGAAGTTGTAATTTGAAAGCTCAATTCCATATAGCATAATGACGTTTGGGACTTGGTTGAATTTCTTGAAGAATCCAACCTATAAGTTGTAAATGGATCTTCAAAACCAAATTAGACCCGAAAGGAAACGTCAAACGCTATAAGGCCATAACTAGTTGCGAAAGGGTTTTACTCAAAAGGAAGGAATCGATTATCAAGAGACCTTATCTCCTGTCTCATAAAGATTCCTTAAGGATTGTCATGACATTAGTAGCTCATTATGATTTAGAGTTACATCAGATGGATGTCAAAAACCACTTTCCTGAATGGAAACTTGCAATAAGACGTATACATGTGAACCTATAATTCCAGAAGGTAAATGGCACATGGTCTGCAAGTTGAATAAGTCCATATACGGGTTGAAGCAAGCATCACTTAAAATGGTACCTTAAGTTTAATAAAGTCATAAAAGGACAAGACTTCCTAAAGAATCAAGTGGATCTTTGCACCTATCTCAAGATCAGTGGGAGTAAATTTACAATCCTTGTTTTGCACATGGATGATATTCTTGCAAGTAACAACTTGGATATGTTGCATGAGTCGAAGCGTTTACTTTTTCGCAGAATGTCGACATAAAAGATCTCCATGATGCCTCTTATGTTATAGGTATCGAAATACATCGAGATAGGCGTAATGATGTTCTGGTTCTTTCTCAAAAGACTTATATTGAACACATCTTAGAACGCCATAAACATGCAGCACTACACACCCACTATAACTCTAGTAGTAAAAGGAGACGTATGTGATTGTTTCCAAAGTCCAATCATTGAGATAAAATAGGAGCAAATGAGGATGATACCTTACTTATAAGTAGTTGGGAGCATTATGTACGCTCAGGTCTGTACTCATCAAGATATCGCTTATATCGCCGGTATGCTTGGGAGTTACTTATCTAATCCCGAATTAGCACACTGGAAAGCGGCTAAAAGGTTTTACGATATCTGCTAAGGACCAAAGACTACACATTAACTTATAGAAGAGGTGACAACTTAGAAGTAGTAGGATGTTTTAATTCCAATAAGAAATCTACTTCTGAATGTATATATTTATGGTTAGTTGGCAAACCTATCTTTTGACGGAGTCATAAGTAGAAACTGACTGCAACGTCTACCATGATGTCTGAACGTTCATAATTTCATGTCATGGGATGTTGTTAAAGAACTTAGTCAGTGGACTCGAAAATTGTCAACTTTATTTATAGACCATTGAAGCTTTACTGTGATAACTCAGCTACCGTAACTTGCTTGAACAGTAACAGTTCAACTGGCGCTTGAGATGTATCTTGATACAAAGTTTCTGTTTGTATGTAAACAGATTGAGGAAAATGTTCTTTGTATTGAGTACATAAGTACACATAAGATGCTACTGGATCCAATGACCGAAGGTCTTCCTCCTAAAAATCTTCGTAGGATACGTATCGAAGATGAGGCTTACTAAAGGACCTATTATGATAGCATGTTGTACTTGTTGGTCATTATTATTATTATGTTAATGAAAATTTTCCTCCTTATTCAGATTTTGTTTGTCTATTAGTTACACTTCGAGCTCATAACAGTGTAAAGACATTATGTAACATCCCAAACTTTTCTTTACTAGTTGACTAATGCCGTTAAGTCAATATTATGTGTGTCGTTAAGTCTATTTTAGATTTAATGTTTATATGTAGCTAATGTGTGTTATGTGTGAGGCTTGTAAGCCTAAATGTTAATGTAGTATAAATGTGTGTAATATGAAGGTTAATGTCTATGTAGTGACATTTAATGAAGGATTAAAGTTGTATGTGGTCAATAATGTAGTTTGTGACCAATAATGAGGGATTAGGAAGCTTAGGGGTTAGTTTTGACATGTGTGCAAAGTCAAAAACGGGTTTAGAGGTTTAAGGGTTGTCATTGAGAGCCTTATGCAGATTTTCTTCCTCTAAAACAAGCCCTAGTTGATCCCCTCCCTTCCCTCTCTAGTTTCTCCCTTGATCTTATTCGTTTTGGAGCCGAATCGATCGTGTATTGCTTAGATCTTGGATCCTTATCACCAAATACAGGTAATATAGGTATTCCTCAGTTGAGAATTGATTGTGTGAGTCTTATATTAGTCTTAATCCAGGCCATAAGGGTTTGGGTTGGGTTATTTGATTAAACGTTCATCAATTTGATGTTATTCGAATGATTAAATGGTTGGTTTATGATGTTAATGATTAAAGGATTATAGTATGGTTAAAGATGATGAAAGTGCAATTAAAAGGATTAATTTTAAGTCCCCAAGTTGGATTTGGGGTAGGGGTTCGTATGGAATTCGTTTGATCAAAGTGTAAAAGTTGTAGTTGCTGGTCTGCACCCATGGTGCGACGCACCAAAGGGCTGGTGCGGCGCACCCACTGAGGATATAAAGTTTCTGGAGTGTTTGTGCGACGCACAGTGTGGGAGGTGCGGCGCACCACTGGCCAGTTTTGATTTTGATACCCCCCGATATGCGACGCACCAAGGGCTGGTGCGGCGCACCTGTCTTTAATCTAAACTCCCTGGAGGATTTGTGCGACGCACCAGAAAGTAGGTGCGGCGCACCCTCTATTGATAAAAATTCCCTGGAAGATTGGTGCGACGCACCACATGGAAAGTGCGGCGCACCATATGCCCAGATTTCACAAAATGTGTCGCTTAGCTTACATTTCGATCTTATACTTGTTCTAGGTTATTGGAGACACCTAGTCATCGTTGTATTGTGCTTGTAGCTTATTGTTAAACCGTATCGAGGTAAGATACACTACTTTTGTCACGCTGAGGGTTCAACAAGCAAAGGTTTCATACTTATAACTTCCTTAACGGTAACTTATGATATATGTGGGTATCTCGGGTTACACGGGAGGCATTATGGGATATGTAGTTGACCATGAGACCTGAAATGCAGACCCTATCATAGTGAAATGAAGTATTGCTTAATGTAGTATAATGTTATGCAGTTTATGTAGTATTACGAAGTAGCTTGTGATGCTTTGAGATGTAGTGTATGTTGTTGATTGTTGATATGTGCATGATTGTATGGCTTGCTCAACTAGTACACTAGACTCGTTAAGTTGCCATGACACGTGCACGTTTAAGGGCCCAAAACGTAAAAGTAGTAAACGTAGAAAATTTTTAGGTAATGCAGTCACCTAAACTAAATAATGCAGGATCGAGCTCGTTAAACTTTGATGCAGGAAAGTGTTAAGCTTAACCCGTACTTGCCCTAGCCCGGCTAAGTGCGTTGACGTAGTTGTTGCTTGGGTGGCTCCTTGCAACATGGTCTTTATAATGCAGGGCGAGTAATACGAGGGGTCTGACCAACCTCCATATACGGATTACTCTTGGATTGGCTTGCCATTCCTTAACGACGCTTGATGTACAACCGTGTGGGGTTTGTCATCTAGTCGGGTGTAACTTATGTTACACATTAACGCAGTTAGTAACGTAGTAAAGCAGTTAATGTAGAAAGCAGTTAACGTAGTAAAGCAGTTAATGTAGAAAGCAGTTAATGTAGTAAAGCAGTTAATGTAGTAAAGCAGTTAATGTAGTAAAGCAGTTAATGTAGTAAAGCAGTTAATGTAGTAAAGCAGTTAATGTAGTAAAGCAGTTAATGTAGTAAAGCAGTTAATAACGTAGTAAAGCAGTTAACGTAGTAAAGCAGTTAATGTAGAAAGCAGTTATGTGGTTAAACGTGTGTAATGAAGTAATGCAGGATAGGCACATTTATGTGATTCATCCTAATTGATATGAAGTTGTTATGCAGTTTTGTGTGTTGTGCGTTGTGCCTAATGAGCTTGTCTAATAATGGAGAAATGTTTTAATTGGACAAATGCTTTTAAATTAAGTGTGATCTTACTTAGCTATTTATATAGCTAACACTTGTTTCTTTAATGTGGTTGTTCCCTCAGGTTTAGCTTGATGGACTAGTGACGCAGGATTTATGAGCTTGGGTAGATGCAATGAAGGAGCCTTAGCTACCCATAGTTGCTTATTATGGAGACTTTTGAATACCTTTCATTTTGATGTCGAATTTATGTAATAATGTGTGAACGGTTGTTTAATGTTGGGCAACCGTTGGGTTTTCATTTGAACTAATGTTTGATATGGCATGTAACACCAACTAAACGCAGAAACCGAAATGTTTTGATCGGTTTTGACTTTTACGGTCTTTACTTCCGCAATTTAACACCGTTAGGTGAAAGATTTTTGAAAACCCATATTTTTAAACGTCGGGTGTTACAAGTTGGTATCAGAGAATTGGTTTAAGTGAACCAAAATTCGACTTATGCCGTAGGATTTTGGACTTAGACCGATGAGAAGTAGGTTAGGCTTAAGTAGGATGCCTATCTAATGAAGTGGAATGCTCTAAGACGGGTTGGGGAGTGAGTGAGAGCTTGATTTAAGGCTTGTTTATTGTGTGTGATAATGTAGTTATATGTAGTAGAGCCTTAACATATGTAGTCCCTCTTTAAACTTTTGCTAACCGTCGTCGTTGCTTTGTAGAGTTAATGGCAAACACTAGAGCTAGTAATCAGAGAGCAGGAGGAAATGGTGATGGTGTTCCTCCTAATGGAAACGGGGCTGGAAATGAAGTAGAGCAAAGGCCACCTCGTGCACAAAATCGTCGTCTTGGTGATCCACCAACTGTCTCTGAAGTAGATAGGGCAAACCCGGTTATAGAGCAGGTTCCTAATCAAGCCCAACTACATGAAGAATTGAGAGCTATTCGAGCTCTCTTAATGAGAAATGAAGAAGAGTTAGCTCAAATGAGGGCTGAGAGGAATGCAGAAAGGATTGGGAGTGAACAAAGGGGTGAGCGTTCGGAAGGGAATTACTCTAATCCCTCCCAAAGTGCTGAACCATCCATGGCAGCCGTGGGTGCTAATGGAGTTAATAATGGAGGACATGGAGTTGTTAATGCACCTCGTGTTAATAGCTTCAAATACGAAAGTTTTCAGAAATGTGGTGCCAAGGAATTTGATGGTACCCAAAATGCAGTGGGAGCTATGGAGTGGATTGAGGACATTGAGGTAGTTTTTGCATCTTGCTATTGTCCGGATGATATGAAGGTTTTGTGTGCTAGTAGGATGTTGAAGAAGAATGCCCGTAATTGGTGGAGGGCGACTATAGTGTCTATGGCTCCTGAGGTACTTGCAGCTATGCCTTGGGGAACATTTAAGGAGAAATTTCTGGAGGAGTATGTAGGGACGCGGGAGTTAAGGTTGATTGAAAAAGAGTTTAGATCGTTAGTTGCTAAACCCGGTGCAATTTCTGAATATGCACACTCGTTTATGGAGAAGTTGAGGTTTGTTGGACATTTGGTTCGAAGGCAGGAGGACCAAATTGAGGCTTATTGTGATGGTCTTCCCGCTAGTTATCGTGGATTATGTAGACAACATGTGACTTTATCAGCGGCTATTAAGGAGTCAAAGAGGTTGGATGATGACTTCAAAGGCGAGAGAGTTGTGGTGAAGGTTGATGACAAGAAAGCAGGGTTCAAAAGAGGGTCAAATTGGTCATCTAACTACAATAATAATAATAAGAAGTTTCGTGGAAATTCTAGCTCGAGTGGTGACAAAGATAAAAAGAAGAATGGGTCTTGGTGTGCTTTTTGCAAGAATGTTCATGAAGGTAAATGTTCCGATAAGACAAGAAGGTATCATAAGTGTGGGAAGTCGGGACATCTTGCAACAGAATGTAGGGACAAGATTCGTTGCTACAAGTGTCAAGAAACGGGTCATCTTATTGCCGATTGCCCACAAATGAAGAATGATGGAAGGAAAGCAGCTACTTCAGCAACAAAAGTGAGAGCCTTGCAAATGACTGTTGATGATGCAAAGAACAACGACGAGGTGGTAAGTGGTACTTTCCTTGTTAATTCGAAACCTGCTTCTGTTTTATTTGATTCGGGTGCAAATAGGTCGTTTGTGTCTACTTTATTTGCTCCTAAGCTAGGAAGAGTCACTACCCCTTTAGATTGCTCGATAGAGGTGGAAATTGCTAATGGTACGGTTAGTGATATACGTGTGGGTTATGATGATTGTGACATTGAGATTGAAGGTCGTTTGTTTCCGGTCCAGTTATTGCCTACTACCTTAACCGGTTTTGATGTAGTGATTGGTATGGATTGGTTGTCTAGAAATGAAGCTAGTATTTTATGTTCCCAAAAGATTATTCGGTTTCCTACATCCGATGGTAATGTGGTAACGGTTTATGGGGATAAGAAGAGAGGGGGAATAAAGATCATTAGTATGATGAAGGCTATTAAATGTATAAGGAAGAATAAGAGTCATTTCTTGGCCTATGTTATTGATGTGAGAAAGGAGAGGCCTTCTATTGCTAGTGTTGATGTAGTATCCGATTTTCCCGATGTGTTTCCTGAAGATCTTCCCGGTATTCCTCCTGACCGTGAAGTTACTTTTCAGATAGATCTTATTCCCGGTGCTACACCTGTTGCTAAAGCACCTTACCGATTAGCTCCTACAGAAATGAAAGAGTTAATGTCCCAACTTCAGGAGTTACTTGACAAAGGTTTCATTCAACCTAGTTCCTCGCCTTGGGGAGCTCCGGTTCTCTTTGTTAAAAAGAAGGATGGAACTATGCGCATGTGCATAGACTACCGTGAGTTGAATAAGCGAACGGTTAAGAATAAATATCCTCTCCCACGAATTGATGATCTCTTTGATCAACTACATGGTGCTTCATATTTTTCAAAGATAGATTTGCGGTCCGGTTATCATCAATTGAAGGTTAAGAAGGAGGATGTAGCAAAGACAGCTTTCCGGACTAGATATGGTCATTATGAGTTCTTGGTCATGCCATTTGGGTTGACTAATGCTCCAGCCGCGTTTATGGATTTAATGAATCGGGTATGCCGTCCCTTTCTAGATCATTTTGTTATTGTGTTTATTGACGATATTTTGATCTATTCTAAGTCAGAAGATGAGCACCATGAGCACTTGAAAGCAGTTTTGGAGGTGTTGAGGGAGAAGAAGTTGTATGCCAAGTTTTCTAAATGTGAGTTTGGCTTCGAGAGGTGCAGTTTCTTGGTCATGTTATTTCATCAGAAGGTATTAAAGTGGATCCTTCAAAGATTGAAGCTGTTTCAAAGTGGGAGCAGCCAAAGACTCCTACTGAGATTAAAAGTTTTCTTGGTTTGGCTGGATATTATAGAAGGTTCATTCAGGATTTCTCCCGAATAGCCAAGCCCATGACTGAACTAACAAAGAAAGGAGTAAAGTTTGAGTGGACCGATAAGCAGGAGAACGCATTTCAAACGTTGAAAAAGAAGTTGTGTGAAGCTCCTATACTTGCCTTGCCTGAAGGTACTGACGGTTTGGTTGTGTATAGTGATGCATCTATCACGGGTTTGGGTTGTGTATTGATGCAGAGGGACAAGGTGATTGCCTATGCTTCCCGCCAGTTGAAACCACATGAGAAAAATTACCCTACCCATGATCTTGAATTGGCCGCAGTTGTATTTGCATTGAAATTGTGGAGACACTACCTTTATGGTACAAAATGCACTTTGTTTACCGATCATAAAAGTTTGCAGTATGTCTTTAATCAAAAGGAGATGAACGTGAGACAAAGGAGGTGGATGGAATTACTTAAGGATTACGATTGTGAAATCAAATACCATCCGGGAAAAGCCAATGTAGTGGCGGATGCACTAAGTAGGAAGGTGCAAAGTTCTTCTTGTAAGTTGATGAGCATGCAAGTTCAAGCCAAGTCGGGCTACTTGATCGAATTAAGGAAGCACAAGTGAGGGCATTGATGAAGGATAACATTGACAATGAAAGCATTGGGAAGAAGAAACGTCTTGTGATGGAGACTAATAGCCGTGGGTTCAAAACATACAAGGGTCGAATTTGGGTGCCATTGCTTGGTGGTAACCGAGAATTGATCCTTGAGGAAGCTCATAGGAGTAGATATTCAGTACATCCCGGTGTCACCAAAATGTATGCAGATTTGAAGCCGATTTATTGGTGGCCGGATATTAAAGGAGAAGTAGCTCATTTTGTAGCAAAGTGTTTGACGTGTGCAAGAGTGAAGACGGACCATCAAAAACCGTATGGTTTGTTGCACCAATTAGAAATTCCCGAGTGGAAATGGGATCATATTACCATGGACTTTGTAACGAAGCTACCTAAAACGCCGAAAGGGAATGATATGATATGGGTGATTGTAGATAGATTGACGAAGAGTGCTCATTTTCTAGCTACCCGACAAGATGTGCCTTTAACGAAGATGGCAAAGATGTACATTGATGAAGTAGTTGCGAAACATGGAGTTCCTTTATCTATTGTTTCGGATCGAGACTCGAGGTTTGTGTCAAACTTTTGGAAGGGTCTTCAACGGGAATTGGGTAGTAGAATAAATTTGAGTACCGCCTATCATCCCCAAACCGATGGGCAAAGTGAGAGAACCGTTCAAACCTTGGAGGATATGTTGAGAACGTGTGTACTCGAATACGGTGGAGCATGGGATGATCATTTGAGAATGATTGAGTTTGCTTATAACAATAGTCCACCATGCAAGCATTGGAATGCCACCATTTGAGATGTTATATGGAAGAAGGTGTAGGACTCCAAGTTGTTGGATGGAGCCCGGTGAAAAGCAGTTGACCGGTCCCGAGATTATTGAAATTACCTCTGAAAAGGTTAATATAGCTAAAGAAGCTTTACGTGTGGCAAGAGAAAGGCAGAAAACTTATGCAGATAAGAAAAGGAGACCGATTGAGTTTAATGTCGGTGATTTAGTGATGCTGAAAGTATCACCTTGGAAAGGAGTCATTCGATTTGGAAAGAAGGGAAAGTTGAGTCCACGTTTCATTGGACCTTTTAAAGTTGTGAAGCGCATTAAAGACGTGGCATATCAGTTGGAATTACCTCCAGAATTGGATGGAATTCACAACACCTTCCATGTATCCTACTTGAGGAAATGTTTAGCTGAGGAGTCAAGTGTGATTCCTATTAAAGACGTGAGTATTGACCCAATGAAGAGAATAGTAGACGAACCGGTCGCGATACTTGGAAGAAAGCAAAAGAAGTTACGCCGAAAAGTGATTGACCTCGTGTTGATAAAGTGGAAGCATAACCATAGAGAAAGCTTAACGTGGGAAACTGAAGCAGTAATGAAGGAAAAGTATCCCGAGTTGTTCCTTAATGAAGAGATTCCGGGGACGGAATCCTCTTAAGGGGGAGGTAATTGTAACATCCCAAACTTTTCTTTACTAGTTGACTAATGCCGTTAAGTCAATATTGTGTGTGTCGTTAAGTCTATTTTAGATTTAAATGTTTATATGTAGCTAATGTGTGTTATGTGTGAGGCTTGTAAGCCTAAATGTTAATGTAGTATAAATGTGTGTAATATGAAGGTTAATGTCTATGTAGTGACATTTAATGAAGGATTAAAGTTGTATGTGGTCAATAATGTAGTTTGTGACCAATAATGAGGGATTAGGAAGCTTAGGGGTTAGTTTTGACATGTGTGCAAAGTCAAAAACGGGTTTAGAGGTTTAAGGGTTGTCATTGAGAGCCTTATGCAGATTTTCTTCCTCTAAAACAAGCCCTAGTTGATCCCCTCCCTTCCCTCTCTAGTTTCTCCCTTGATCTTATTCGTTTTGGAGCCGAATCGATCGTGTATTGCTTAGATCTTGGATCCTTATCACCAAATACAGGTAATATAGGTATTCCTCAGTTGAGAATTGATTGTGTGAGTCTTATATTAGTCTTAATCCAGGCCATAAGGGTTTGGGTTGGGTTATTTGATTAAACGTTCATCAATTTGATGTTATTCGAATGATTAAATGGTTGGTTTATGATGTTAATGATTAAAGGATTATAGTATGGTTAAAGATGATGAAAGTGCAATTAAAAGGATTAATTTTAAGTCCCCAAGTTGGATTTGGGGTAGGGGTTCGTATGGAATTCGTTTGATCAAAGCGTAAAAGTGTAGTTGCTGGTCTGCACCCATGGTGCGACACACCAAAGGGCTGGTGCGGCGCACCCACTGAGGATATAAAGTTTCTGGAGTGTTTGTGCGACGCACAGTGTGGGAGGTGCGGCGCACCACTGGCCAGTTTTGATTTTGATACCCCCCGATATGCGACGCACCAAGGGCTGGTGCGGCGCACCTGTCTTTAATCTAAACTCCCTGGAGGATTTGTGCGACGCACCAGAGAGTAGGTGCGGCGCACCCTCTATTGATAAAAATTCCCTGGAAGATTGGTGCGACGCACCACATGGAAAGTGCGGCGCACCTGTCTTTAATCTAAACTCCCTGGAGGATTTGTGCGACGCACCAATGGAAGTGCGGCGCACCTGTCTTTAATCTAAACTCCCTGGAGGATTTGTGCGACGCACCAGAGAGTAGGTGCGGCGCACCTGTCTTTAATCTAAACTCCCTGGAGGATTTGTGCGACGCACCAGAGAGTAGGTGCGGCGCACCTGTCTTTAATCTAAACTCCCTGGAGGATTTGTGCGACGCACCAGAGAGTAGGTGCGGCGCACCTGTCTTTAATCTAAACTCCCTGGAGGATTTGTGCGACGCACCAGAGAGTAGGTGCGGCGCACCTGTCTTTAATCTAAACTCCCTGGAGGATTTGTGCGACGCACCAGAGAGTAGGTGCGGCGCACCTGTCTTTAATCTAAACTCCCTGGAGGATTTGTGCGACGCACCAGAGAGTAGGTGCGGCGCACCTGTCTTTAATCTAAACTCCCTGGAGGATTTGTGCGACGCACCAGAGAGTAGGTGCGGCGCACCTGTCTTTAATCTAAACTCCCTGGAGGATTTATGCGACGCACCAGAGAGTTGGTGCGGCGCACCTGTCTTTAATCTAAACTCCCTGGAGGATTTGTGCGACGCACCAGAGAGTAGGTGCGGCGCACCCTTTATTTAAATCCCTGGAGGATTGTGCGACGCACCAAGGGCTGGTGCGGCGCACCTGTCTTTAATCTAAACTCCCTGGAGGATTTGTGCGACGCACCAGAGAGTAGGTGCGGCGCACCTGTCTTTAATCTAAACTCCCTGGAGGATTTGTGCGACGCACCAGAGAGTAGGTGCGGCGCACCTGTCTTTAATCTAAACTCCCTGGAGGATTTATGCGACGCACCAGAGAGTTGGTGCGGCGCACCTGTCTTTAATCTAAACTCCCTGGAGGATTTGTGCGACGCACCAGAGAGTAGGTGCGGCGCACCCTTTAAAAATTCCCTGGAGGATTATGCGACGCACCAAGGGCTGGTGCGGCGCACCTGTCTTTAATCTAAACTCCCTGGAGGATTTGTGCGACGCACCAGAGAGTAGGTGCGGCGCACCCTTTAATTAAATCCCTGGAGGATTGATGCGACGCACCAAGGGCTGGTGCGGCGCACCTGTCTTTAATCTAAACTCCCTGGAGGATTTGTGCGACGCACCAGAGAGTAGGTGCGGCGCACCCTTTAATTAAATTCCCTGGAGGATTGGTGCGACGCACCACATGGAAAGTGCGGCGCACCATATGCCCAGATTTCACAAAATGTGTCGCTTAGCTTACATTTCGATCTTATACTTGTTCTAGGTTATTGGAGACACCTAGTCATCGTTGTATTGTGCTTGTAGCTTATTGTTAAACCGTATCGAGGTAAGATACACTACTTTTGTCACGCTGAGGGTTCAACAAGCAAAGGTTTCATACTTATAACTTCCTTAACGGTAACTTATGATATATGTGGGTATCTCGGGTTACACGGGAGGCATTATGGGATATGTAGTTGACCAAGAGACCTGAAATGCAGACCCTATCGTAGTGAAATGAAGTATTGCTTAATGTAGTATAATGTTATGCAGTTTTGTGTGTTGTGCGTTGTGCCTAATGAGCTTGTCTAATAATGGAGAAATGTTTTAATTGGACAAATGCTTTTAAATTAAGTGTGATCTTACTTAGCTATTTATATAGCTAACACTTGTTTCTTTAATGTGGTTGTTCCCTCAGGTTTAGCTTGATGGACTAGTGACGCAGGATTTATGAGCTTGGGTAGATGCAATGAAGGAGCCTTAGCTACCCATAGTTGCTTATTATGGAAACTTTTGAATACCTTTCATTTTGATGTCGAATTTATGTAATAATGTGTGAACGGTTGTTTAATGTTGGGCAACCGTTGGGTTTTCATTTGAACTAATGTTTGATATGGCATGTAACACCAACTAAACGCAGAAACCGAAATGTTTTGATCGGTTTTGACTTTTACGGTCTTTACTTCCGCAATTTAACACCGTTAGGTGAAAGATTTTTGAAAACCCATATTTTTAAACGTCGGGTGTTACAATATGCAACAAAATTTGTCTCAGTCAATTGATCATTGCTTATTAGTTTTAAATTTGAGTCATAGTTTGACTAGTGGGGGTCCTGAGTTGATGTTCTTCTCTACGACTGTACTTATTGGCTATGATTTCGGTTTAAAACGAAATGAGTATTATCCCGGCCGGACTTATTAAATACTCATAGATAAATGATCGCTCGGTCAAGTGGGAGAATGTTGGAACCACGTTAGTGTGACCGTCACTGATCATCTATCCTTCCTGATATGATAATTGACGATAACTGAAATCCCTATGTCTAGTAAATATTCGATGGACGTATTTACTCTTAAAGACGTATTATAGGGTTTCCCATTAGGTGATTGGAACTAAGAGGACTAATGAGGCACGAATTAAACACCAGAGGGACTAAATGTGAAAATACTCTCCTTATATATAGAGAGAGTAATTAACCCTAATTTAAGGGTTAATGACACACAAAAATTCACAGCCTCCCTAAACTTAAAATTCGTCCATCATCCTCTGATGAATTCCTTAATCATGAATTCATCAATCCATCCTAAATCAATCATCTTGTTATGGGAACCCGAAATTAATAGCAATCATGCTTTATGCTGTTACAGGTTCCACAGGACGATCTGGATTCCCCGGTACGTGTTTATTACGAATTGAATCATGTTATATTCCAACACCGGCTTCTTTGTATCTTGTAGCGTTGATCACTATGGAGTTGTGGCGTTTCATTGCCAGATGGTGAAGCATTGAATTTCTACGAACTTTCTAACTAGACAATATACGCTATATAGTACTTGGTGCAAAAGACCTAACGACTCGCTTAGATGTCACGATTTGAACTTCTGTCTGGGAATTACGATTTAAGCAGTGTATCTTTTCTAGTAGTTCTAGTTTATGATTACAACGTTGGTGTTTTATGCTAGCTTTAATTAAAGTGGCAAGAGTGTTGCCGAAAGATCTAAAGAATGGTGCACAAACTTCATTTTAACGGTGTGCTATTTTCCTTTTATTAATAAATCATAGATATAGTTTATATTATTGTGTTATTTCTTGAACAATTTCTAAACAGAAATATGATAGATCTATGATTCTCAAACCACACATAATCCAATCTCAATTAGATTAAGAAACTTACATAGATTACTCTCGCTATTCGATCGTAATCCACTCAACTTATTGTTGAATGTTCTATTACAATTTTAGAATAATAAAACTACTTATTATTACAATTTTTCTGAATCATCAAAATAATCAAAAAGAGAGAATATAAGAGAGGTTTTTTTTTTTCTTCAATAATTCGACACTGGAATTTAGGGTATATTTCAGTATATATACTCTAACATCTTTCGAGCTTTGTCAGCCTAAGTCCCTCCTTCTTTATCTTCTTCTTTTAGACACAAGCAGCCCTTAAACTCTTCTTTCTTACACTTCTAGTCCTGCAAACAATCTCATCCAATAATAAGAACATAGAATAAGATTATAAATTTAACACCCTCCCTTAATCTTATTCCCTTTTAAAAATATCAACCATCTTCATTTTTTTACAAAGATTATAATGAGATAATGTATCCAATCCTTTAGTGAAGATATCTGCAATTTGTTCTGCAGAATCTATCTTGACAGTTTTAATAACCCCAGCTAAAATTTTCTCTCTTACAAAATGCAAGTCAATTTCAAGATGTTTTGTTCTTTCATGAAATACAGGATTGGCAGCTATCTTAATAGCTGATTTATTATCACAAAACATGTTAACAGGAAGAATAGAGATAATGCCTAAATCCTGCAAAATTTTAACAATCCAAATAATTTCACAAGTAACCTCTGCCATTGCTCTATATTCAGATTCTGTTGAGGATTTAGATATAGTGTTTTGTTTTTTACTTCTCCAGGATACAAGAGACCCACAGAAAAATACACAAAAACCAGTGACAGATCTTCTATTAGTAATGCATTTGGCCCAATCTGCATCAACAAAGGCTTCAAGGGAGAGAGAATTGGTTTTAGAAATAAGAATTCCTTTACCTGGAGCATTCTTTAAGTACCTAAGTACTCTTAAAGCAATAGCAAGATGAGACTTGAGAGGCTTGTGCATAAATTGACTCAAGCAATGTATAGTATAAGATATATCAGGTCTAGTGTGAGTCAAATATATCAATCTGCCAATTAGTCTCTGGTATTCAGTTATGTTCACCAAAACAGGATCATGCTCAGTTGCAATAGAAGAAATGCACACATTAGGATCCAAAGGAACCTTGACAGGTTTACTAGCAAGAAGACCAAAATCAGTCAAGATATCAAGACAATATTTTCTCTGATTTAAACACAAGCCATTATCAATCTCAAGTACTTCAATACCCAAAAAATACTTAAGTTTACCAAGATCCTTAATCTGAAACTTGCTTTGCAAATAAGTTTTGAACTTATTAATTTCAAAATCATTGTTACCAGTGATGATTATATCATCCACATACACAAGTAAAGCAATAAATACATCTTTATCAGTTTTAGTAAACAAAGAATAGTCACTTTTGCTTTGTATAAAGCCATGATCACAAAGTGCAGTAGTAAGTTTAGCATTCCATTGCCTAGGAGCTTGTTTAAGACCATATAAAGATTTATTCAATTTGCATACTCTTTTATCATCTTTGTCAAAGAAACCTTCAGGAAGATCCATATAAACAGTTTCATCTAAATCACCATATAAAAAAGCATTGTTTATATCAAGTTGATATAGAACCCAATCCTTCTGAACAGCTAAAGAAATAAGACATCTAACAGTTACAATTTTCACAACAGGTGAAAAAGTCTCTTCAAAATCAATGCCAGCCCTTTGGCTATAACCTTTTGCCACTAACCTAGCCTTATATCTTTCAATTTCACCATTAGATTTATACTTAATCTTATAAACCCATTTACAGCCTATAGGTTTTCTGTCAGAAGGTAATTCAGTAAGTTCCCAAGTATTATTCCTATACAATGCTTCCATTTCACTACTCATAGCATCAATCCAATGTTTATCTTTACAAGCATGCATATAAGACTGAGGTTCAATGCTCTTGTTTAATTCAGAAACAAAACAGAAACAATCAGTTTTAAGACAAGCATAGTTAACATATTTCTCAAGACCATATTTGACTTTGCTATTAACAACATAGTCATTATACTTGATAGGCATAACAGAAGTTCTATCAGATCTTCTTAAATTCAAATCATTGTGAACAATTTGAGCAGGAGCATTATCATCTTGATTATCTAAAACAATGTCATTATTAATAAAATCTGGATCATTATCATTTTGGTTTTCAACCAGATTACCACCAACATTATTATTGACTTCCATGTCAATATTACCCTCAGCATTATCATTATTATCATCAAGTGTTGCTGTAGTGTCACTCTCACTAGTAGAATTCATATGAAGACTGCCAGAGTGAGAAGAACTACTGCCATCACTATGCAGGCTCCCATCTCTCTCTTCATCATTGGGTATGTTAGGGTAATCATAGTTGTCAAAAAAGTTTAATTGGTTTATATCAGTGTTTAAAGAATCAGAGTTTTGAACAAAAGAATTAGAAATTTGTTTTAAAGGAAACTCATTTTCAAAAAACTTGACATCTCTAGAAAAAAATATATTATTATTTTCAATGCATAGAAGCTTATATCCCTTTTTTATATTAGAATACCCTAACAAGACACATTTTAAAGATCTATGAGAAAATTTATCATTATTATTTAAAATTTTTGAAAAACATAAGCAACCAAAAGCTCTTAAATGAGAGAGATTGGGAGAAAAACCATATATCATTTCAAAAGGTGATTTTCCATCAAGCACAGAGGAAGGTAATCTGTTGATCAAATAGGTAGCAGTTAATATGCATTCAGTCCACAAATTAAGAGGTATTCCCCCTTGAAATAATAAAGACCTAGCAACATTCAATAAGTGTCTGTGCTTTCTTTCTACAATACCATTTTGCTGTGGTGAATAAACTGAAGTAGTTTGGTGTATTATTCCATTTGTTTCAACAAATTTAGTAAAAGCATTGTTAATAAACTCAGTACCATTGTCTGACCTAAAAACCTTAACAGTTTTACCAAACTGATTCTTAAGAAGATTATAAAATACTTCAACATTTTCTAAAACTTCTGACTTAGTTTTCATAAGATAAACCCAAACTGCTCTAGAATAATCATCCACAATGGTCAAAAAATATCTATATCCCCCCCTGCTTGTGATTCTATAAGGACCCCAAACATCTAAATGAACAAGTTGACCTATTTCAATAGACTTATGATCACTTAGAGGAAAAGGATCTCTAACTTGTTTGGCTTTATGACAAATATCACAAGCATGATCAGAACCTTTTTTATATTGAAGAACTGAATGTAATTTTTGAAGAACAATATCTGCAGGGTGTCTTAACCTATTATGCCAAACAATTTTAGACACATTGCAAGAAAGCACACAATTACCTTCAACAGTTTCATCAAGATAATATAAACCTTCACTCTGTCTACCAGTCCCTAGAACTTTCATAACTTTCAAATCCTGACACATCACATAGCACTTAGAAACATCAAAAGCAACAATTAGACCACTGTCTTTAGCAATTTTATGCACAGATAACAAACTAACACAGTATTCAGGAACAACCAGCACATCAAAAAGAGTTAAATAACTTGTAATTCTCAAATTACCAATTTTCTGAATATAAGCAAAAGTACCATTAGGATGTCCTACTCTAATTTTAAGATTAGAAACATCAATAACATCAACAAGACCTTTATCTGAAAAAGTTATGTGATGGTTTGCTCCAGAATCAGTAATCCAATTTTTCCTTTTAAACAAATGATTCTTGTTAGTCTGTGCACAAAAAAATCTTTTAAAATTTTTATGAAAAATTTTACTTTTGTTATAAAACACACCTGCCATATTTGACTGAACACCCTTCTCTGATTCAGAATTATCCTTAATCAAATTCAACACCTTTTCTAACTGTTCAGAAGTCAAAGAAACAGAAGAACTTCCAGAAGTAGAAGTATTATTAGACATTCTTTTGAAATTATTATTAAATTTTTTCTTACCAAAATCAGGAGGATAACCAATTATCTTAAAACATTTCTCAATAGTGTGACCATTAAAACCACAATTCTCACAAACAACTGGACTTTGGCCTCTATAATTTGCCTTTAAATTTCTATTATTATTATTATTTCCAGAAGAAGAATTAACCCTAGGCACATTCTCCCTATTAACCAGTTTAGAAGCAAAGACAGAAGTTTGAGACTTATGTGAACTACTAGCAGTAATACCTCTATGACTTTCTTCCCTAGACAGAATAGCATAAGCAGATTTAACATCAGGCAGAGGCTCTCTAGTGAGAATATTACTTCTAACAGCCATGTAAATATCATCAAGTCCCATTAAGAATTGCATAAGTTTTAATAACTGATTATGTTTAGAAAAATCCTGAGCAGCATGGCAAGTACATCTAGGTAATTGAACAAGAGCATCAAATTGTTTCCACAAAGCATTCAACTTATGATAATAATCAGACAAAGGCATACCATTCTGACACAAAGAGTTGATTTTATGATGCAGATTAAATGTGACAGATCCATCTACTTTATCATAAGTATCTTTTAATTCTTTCCATACCAGAGAAGCTCTTTTAGAGAAAATTTGACCTAGATACAGTTCTTCAGTAATAGAATTCAAAATCCAAGACATGACAACAGCATTACACCTATCCCATTGTTTACCAAGAACTTCATCAGTATTAGATCTTCTGCAAGTACCATCTATGAATCCAATTTTATTTTTAGCTTCTAATGCAAGAATCATAGCACAACTCCAAACCTTATAATTCTCAGTTCCTTTTAACTTTATAGAAACAATAGACAATGTACTAGAATCATTAGGATGAAGATGCAAAGGACTACCAAGATCTAATTTACTAATCAAAGTGACATTATTATTACTTTCATCAAAATCAGAATCATATCCAAAATCTTCACCATTATTCACATTATCATCATCCATTGTAATAGACAATTAATCACAAAATCAAGCAGTTAATCTCAATTAACAACCACACAAGTAAGAAGAACAGTTAATCTCAATTAACAACTACCAGAACACAAGCAGTTTAAACAGATAAAAAAGAACAATAATAAAATATATATATATATATATATAATATAAATAAAATAAATATATATATATATATATATTTGAAAATAGATCTTATTCTCCCAAAAGTGCCAGGGACAGGATTCCTAACCTCTCAAGGAAGCAGGTCAAGTTTAGCACTAGTGTTTTGAATGAGAATAAGGTTTTGAAAAAAAAAACCAGAAAGTAAGAGGGAAAGAAATAACAAACAGTGCTATCGGCTGGACAAGAAGAAGAAATCCTACTAACTTATTGATTCATTTAGTCAATAAGCTTAGCAGGGTCAGAGCAAAATCTGCAGCGGAAACAATAGAGGAAATAAGTCTATTTGATTCTCTTAGTCAAATAAACTTGAAGAATCTTCAAAAATGTGTCTTGATTCAGAAAACCCTAACCCTAATTTTTCTCAAAAATTAGGGTTTTCTTAAACAACCAGATCTAGAAAATCAAACGATGATCAAATGATCATACGTCGTTCTCAAAACATAGATCCAAACGAAAAAACCCCAAATTCGACGAAACCCTAAATCGAAGAAAAAATTATTATTAAAAAATTTTAATTCGATTAAACGGATTTGTTAACAGATGTAACCTGTCTCTGATACCATGAACAATTTCTAAACAGAAATATGATAGATCTATGATTCTCAAACCACACATAATCCAATCTCAATTAGATTAAGAAACTTACATAGATTACTCTCGCTATTCGATCGTAATCCACTCAACTTATTGTTGAATGTTCTATTACAATTTTAGAATAATAAAACTACTTATTATTACAATTTTTCTGAATCATCAAAATAATCAAAAAGAGAGAATATAAGAGAGGTTTTTTTTTTTCTTCAATAATTCGACACTGGAATTTAGGGTATATTTCAGTATATATACTCTAACATCTTTCGAGCTTTGTCAGCCTAAGTCCCTCCTTCTTTATCTTCTTCTTTTAGACACAAGCAGCCCTTAAACTCTTCTTTCTTACACTTCTAGTCCTGCAAACAATCTCATCCAATAATAAGAACATAGAATAAGATTATAAATTTAACATTTCTACGTTAATACGGAGTATTAATTAATCTTTCTGGATTTCTATCGTACTGGTTGACTTATATAAGTACATAACTTGTAAGGGGGGGAGGAGTGGTGGCTGGTTGGAGGGCTGGCTGGGTGAACCCGTTGGGGAACACCGGCGCCATCACAACTGGTTGCCAGCGGGTTGGGGTTGGGCGGGTTAAGAAGCAGCCGAGGGTTGAGCGTGTGATGACCGTTGAATAAACAATTCTCACATTAATTTATTTGCAACATCAATATGCACGGTTGGGACTGGCCACATATGTTCTATTACTTCTTTATTATTTTACTGACTTTTTTTTTAAACCGCATTAGAACCACAAAAAATGCTTACTAAGAAAAGGGTAAAATAGAAATGTTCTGCTATATGTGGAGCAAAATATTTGAAAGTGTTCGATGTTTCATTTTTTACGTCGTTATGCATCATAGTGTTAAATATGTTGCATCAAATTGACATGTCTTAAGAAAACTGGATCAGATCGACATGTTTTAGCATCAATGTCATTTCTATCATTTTTTTTAATTATGTTTATGTAATGTTTAGTTTAATTTAATGAAATGTTTAAGTTTTTATTAAAAAAAAAATTGTTTGATTAAATTAAATGAAAAAGAAAAAAAAAATTTGGGATGTTGAGAAAGTCATGAATGCCAAAGTAAATGGTTGGGAGGGTTGAAAAGGTAAAATAAGTTAGAGAGATGTAATTGATGGGATTTGAAAGCGTTGGGATTTTGGGCTAAATGACTCCTCTCCCCCTAAGGACGTGTATCGGTGGCCTTTTGGTGATCAAAGCTAGCGTATAAATAACACCAAGTTTACAAAAATATAATTATTACAAGTTACGTTTTACAAAATATTATTATTACCTTTTATTACTATTAAATATCTTTTAACTTTTGTAATTATAATTTGAGTTAGTTACAAAGATCTTTCTTGTGTTATGTCGAAATTACATATTTTAATCCTAATCTCATAAATTCTGGTTTTGACCATTTGAGCTCCATCAACTAATCTTGATGGACAAGTTAAGTTTACGATCCAGATATGGATAACAAGAAGCAATTGACTTAAAGTAAATAATAAGAACTAAATGGCTGAAACTATATAAGATATATATATGTATAATCAAGTATGTAGCATTGAGACACGTTGTTTCCTTTCTAATGTATTTGATTTATTGATATATAAACAAATACAAGGATTGTTGCGGAACAAAGATAAACACCCAAGTGTAAGTATCTAAACAATCCTGAAAAACAAGTGATCTAAATAACTTGGAAATACTCGTAAGTTTACTTAGAGTATTTCTCACAAGTTGCAATGCTAAAGTTTCAAGCTATTTGCAAGTTGTGAGAAGACTTTGTATTTATAGACCAAGTCCATGATGATGTGGACAAGATCGTACAAATGTGGTTGTGAGCATTTAAGGAATTAAACCTAATTCCTTATGTGCTCAACTAGGAAGAGTATATAAGTCAGTTGATGTGACTTATAGTACTATGTTCCAAACCCATACTTTTACCTTGTACCTTTTATTAATAGATAAATCTATTAACTGGGTAAAGGTATGTAAAGTAAAAAGTCTTCCTCGTAATCAATGTAAAGTGTTGTTAATACTTTATACTGAGATGCTTCAGTCTTCGATCTGGTAGAATCACTCTTTGCTCGCTTCTGAGATGATTCTCTTCTTCATACTTCAGTCTTTGACTTCAGAATGAATGCTTCAGATTTGCCTTGATCTGAACTGAAGTGAAGCTTCAGTGAAGGAATTCTGAGATACCTCAGAATTCTGTACAAACGTCTTCACTAAACTTCAAGCTATTTCTGAACAAATTATACTTGGTCGATTTCCGACCTAACAAATTCCCCCTATTTGTTCTGAAATAGTGCATGCATCTCAGACTTCTATCTATACATGTTTGTAAGTCTGAAATGCAAGTTTTTGTTTAAGTTGTAAAGATTTTCTAAGTACATCTTATAGATCATTGATGTCTCAGAATTTTACTTGTGGTTTTCTAACTTAAACCTACCATCTACTTATTGGTTACAATTTGCAACATATATATACAAACTGAAATATTTGTTACAAATGTAAATATATTACAAGTACATGATAAACTGAAAGGAAACTACTTCTTGGCAGGCCTTGAACCAGAAGGTGCCTCAGTAGGTTTTCTCTTCAGTGGAGAATGATCCTTCTTTGCAAACAATCTTCCTTCAATTTCTACCTTGGCCTGCATCTTTTGTTGTATTCTTGCTAACCATGCACCAATCAAGGTAGATTTAGGCTTCCCTTTCAGAATCTGGATCATCTCCCTATGCTCAGAAATCCCAAACTCGTGAACTGAAACTTGATTGTATTCTTCAGCTGCCCTACCTTCCCTTTTCACAATCAAGTCAAATAACTTCAATCCATCAGCCTTTGTAACTTCCATATCAATGATTTTGGCTGGATGCGATCGATGGTTCATATAATGATCATACTGATCCTTTTCATGTTTCCTTTGGATCTCAGCAGCATCATCAGATATTGGTTTGAGTGAAGTAAAGACAACATCACGAGAATCTTTCTTTGCAGTCCTTGTTCCAGTTCTGGGCTTTGTGGGTGGTCTGGACAACTCTTTTTCTACCTTCAGAACTCCAGCCAGAATCTTTTTCTTCTTTATGGCCATTTTTTTTTCTCTATTTTTCACCAAGTCCTCAATGGACATTTTGAAAGTGAGATGGTCCAGCTTTTGTTCTAAGGGAGAGTAGTTTACCCCATATTCATATTCGAGCATTTCGACAATAGCCTTCTGCACTCTTGGATCATTTTTGATTTTCTGATATCTTTCTAGTGAGAGACCAAGAGCTGCAGCATCAATGTGATCAAGGGTTCCCATTTTCTGGTGTTGAATCCTTTCTCTTTCCTTATTCTCTCCCCACATAATAAATTGATTAGAGACTTGCTTCTGCAAAGTCTCTAATTTCTTGCTATCGGCATTTGGATCATGAAGTGGGTAGCCTTGTTCATCAACGTTTTCACCAACAACCAAACCAGAACCCTTAGCATTTTTCTTTGTTGGTTCTGCCACTACTTGGGCCTTTCCCTTATCTTTCTTTCCAGCTTCAGATTCAGGTTTCTGAACTTGTTCCCCCTGAACTGAGGTGCTACCAGATTGTACCTCAGTTTGCTTCTTGGTTGCTTCGATCATTTCTTGAGTACTAGCCAGCAAACCAATAGGCACACCACTTCCCCCTTTGGGAATCTCTAAAGGCATCTTAGCATAAAGGTCAATTGAAGTTTTAATTGCCTTTAGTGGTTCCCAACTTTGTTGTTCTAGGCATTCACAAATACCCTTTGTCATTGTAGCAAACTGAGCCCTTAATCTGAATGAAGAATTAAGGTTCAGTGCTTCTTGATCTTTTAAGTCTTTCAACATCTTTCTATCTTCTTCAGTGAAAGAAGTAGGGGGAGGAGGAGCAATATCAGTTTCTTTCTTCAGAAGAGTTAGAATTTCATCTAACTGGTTGGATTGATTCTGAACTGAACCTTCAAGCTTGGACACTGAATCTTTTACTTCATTTACAGCCTTGTCCACTTTGTCATTTGTGTCTTTGGTCAGTTCAGCAATCATCATTCTAACTTCCATACAAACCTTCTCAGAAATAGATTCTGAAATCTGAGCAGTTAAGTTCTGAGTTAGCTCAGACTTCAGATTCTCCAAAATACCAACACTTATAGAAGCCCCAAGTTCTTTTTCATTTACACTTGGCTTCTGAACCAACTCATGAACTTCACTTCCAACAGCCATAAACTCTTGCTTCAACAGCTCAACACTAGATGTCAAGTTGGCAACAACCGAAGCTTGCACATCTCTCTTTGTTAGTTTGAAGGCTTCTCTGATTGCAGAGCTTTTTTTTTTTTTTTTTTTTTTTTTTTTTTTTTTTTTTTTTTTTTTTTTTTTTTTTTTTTTTTTTTTTTTTTTTTTTTTTTTTTTTTTTTTTTTTTTTTTTTTTTTTTTTTTTTTTTTTTTTTTTTTTTTTTTTTTTTTTTTTTTTTTTTTTTTTTTTTTTTTTTTTTTTTTTTTTTTTTTTTTTTTTTTTTTTTTTTTTTTTTTTTTTTTTTTTTTTTTTTTTTTTTTTTTTTTTTTTTTTTTTTTTTTTTTTTTTTTTTTTTTTTTTTTTTTTTTTTTTTTTTTTTTTTTTTTTTTTTTTTTTTTTTTTTTTTTTTTTTTTTTTTTTTTTTTTTTTTTTTTTTTTTTTTTTTTTTTTTTTTTTTTTTTTTTTTTTTTTTTTTTTTTTTTTTTTTTTTTTTTTTTTTTTTTTTTTTTTTTTTTTTTTTTTTTTTTTTTTTTTTTTTTTTTTTTCTTCTTTTTTTTTTTTCTCTATTTTTCACCAAGTCCTCAATGGACATTTTGAAAGTGAGATGGTCCAGCTTTTGTTCTAAGGGAGAGTAGTTTACCCCATATTCATATTCGAGCATTTCGACAATAGCCTTCTGCACTCTTGGATCATTTTTGATTTTCTGATATCTTTCTAGTGAGAGACCAAGAGCTGCAGCATCAATGTGATCAAGGGTTCCCATTTTCTGGTGTTGAATCCTTTCTCTTTCCTTATTCTCTCCCCACATAATAAATTGATTAGAGACTTGCTTCTGCAAAGTCTCTAATTTCTTGCTATCGGCATTTGGATCATGAAGTGGGTAGCCTTGTTCATCAACGTTTTCACCAACAACCAAACCAGAACCCTTAGCATTTTTCTTTGTTGGTTCTGCCACTACTTGGGCCTTTCCCTTATCTTTCTTTCCAGCTTCAGATTCAGGTTTCTGAACTTGTTCCCCCTGAACTGAGGTGCTACCAGATTGTACCTCAGTTTGCTTCTTGGTTGCTTCGATCATTTCTTGAGTACTAGCCAGCAAACCAATAGGCACACCACTTCCCCCTTTGGGAATCTCTAAAGGCATCTTAGCATAAAGGTCAATTGAAGTTTTAATTGCCTTTAGTGGTTCCCAACTTTGTTGTTCTAGGCATTCACAAATACCCTTTGTCATTGTAGCAAACTGAGCCCTTAATCTGAATGAAGAATTAAGGTTCAGTGCTTCTTGATCTTTTAAGTCTTTCAACATCTTTCTATCTTCTTCAGTGAAAGAAGTAGGGGGAGGAGGAGCAATATCAGTTTCTTTCTTCAGAAGAGTTAGAATTTCATCTAACTGGTTGGATTGATTCTGAACTGAACCTTCAAGCTTGGACACTGAATCTTTTACTTCATTTACAGCCTTGTCCACTTTGTCATTTGTGTCTTTGGTCAGTTCAGCAATCATCATTCTAACTTCCATACAAACCTTCTCAGAAATAGATTCTGAAATCTGAGCAGTTAAGTTCTGAGTTAGCTCAGACTTCAGATTCTCCAAAATACCAACACTTATAGAAGCCCCAAGTTCTTTTTCATTTACACTTGGCTTCTGAACCAACTCATGAACTTCACTTCCAACAGCCATAAACTCTTGCTTCAACAGCTCAACACTAGATGTCAAGTTGGCAACAACCGAAGCTTGCACATCTCTCTTTGTTAGTTTGAAGGCTTCTCTGATTGCAGAGCTCACCTTATTGCAAGTCATCACCAACTCATTCAGCTTCCCAACTACTAGTCCTTCATTTCCAGCAACTTTGGTTAACTCAGTTCCAAGAAACATCTGAGCACCTTTCATTTCAGCAACTGAACTAGTATTGGCAGTTAGAGACTTGGTTAAATCCTCCACCCTAAGAATAAGGCTTTGGACTTCGGTTTGGGTTTTCTCTAACTGTGCTTCTACATTTAAAGGAGGTGGGGGTTGTGCAGAAGCAGTTGTATCGTCACCAGTTTTAACGATTGGCTCAACCGTAGTATCATCGCCAGGGACAATAGATATAGGAGCTGGACTTTTGATAATGTTCAGCAACTTATCTCTAGGTCGACTAACGGGTCCTACATTCTTTTGTAGCCCACTTAGTGACCTTTCTGAACCAGCTAGTGTGGCTGAGACAGTTTTATTGAATACCTGAAGCATTGCAGAGGAGAGTTCAGGCTCATTTTCAGCAGTAGATGCCTTTGAGAAATCTCTGCCATATTCAGGTACAGAAGCTTCAGGTCCAGCTTCATTATAAGCTTCTCCAAGTATATCCATAAAACATAAGCTTAAAAATCTTGGAAAGGCGATATGCAGGCTTCTTTTTCCTTTTAATTTTGTAATAAGCTGAGAGAAAAGAATCTCAGCAAAGTCTGCCTGTATCCCATTCCAAATATAATACCCCATCTCAACTTGGGGTAGTGAAAGTTGGTCCAACCCTCCATGGTTGCCACCAAGACTTTCCACAATCTGGGTCCAGAAGAACCTCCAGCAATTGCCAAATCCAGACATAAAAATGTGTCCGGAGGTCTTCAGATTACCATCAGCATCCTCCATATCGCCATGACCGGTGGCGACTAGAACTTCCCTGAAATTGACTCCTTTGAGTCTTTTAGCAAACACCTGGGAAGGTTCGAGGTAGTTCAGATGAAGGGAATTTCTGAACCCCTCAAGAGTGATAACACACTTCTTGGTGCCCTCATTGAGAGTGAAGGAGATGGATTGTTCATCTTTACTCACCACAGCAGTGTACCAGAATTCAAGCAAGTATCGATGATACAATGCCTGAGGATTAGCAGTCAACGCATAATGGAATGGGGATTGCTCCCAGAAATTATTGATTTTTCCCATTAGCGTTTTGGATTTCACATTTAGTTGAGCCAAGAAATTGCTCATATTAAAACGAATTGCAGAAGCAGTTGTATCGTCACCAGTTTTAACGATTGGCTCAACCGTAGTATCATCGCCAGGGACAATAGATATAGGAGCTGGACTTTTGATAATGTTCAGCAACTTATCTCTAGGTCGACTAACGGGTCCTACATTCTTTTGTAGCCCACTTAGTGACCTTTCTGAACCAGCTAGTGTGGCTGAGACAGTTTTATTGAATACCTGAAGCATTGCAGAGGAGAGTTCAGGCTCATTTTCAGCAGTAGATGCCTTTGAGAAATCTCTGCCATATTCAGGTACAGAAGCTTCAGGTCCAGCTTCATTATAAGCTTCTCCAAGTATATCCATAAAACATAAGCTTAAAAATCTTGGAAAGGCGATATGCAGGCTTCTTTTTCCTTTTAATTTTGTAATAAGCTGAGAGAAAAGAATCTCAGCAAAGTCTGCCTGTATCCCATTCCAAATATAATACCCCATCTCAACTTGGGGTAGTGAAAGTTGGTCCAACCCTCCATGGTTGCCACCAAGACTTTCCACAATCTGGGTCCAGAAGAACCTCCAGCAATTGCCAAATCCAGACATAAAAATGTGTCCGGAGGTCTTCAGATTACCATCAGCATCCTCCATATCGCCATGACCGGTGGCGACTAGAACTTCCCTGAAATTGACTCCTTTGAGTCTTTTAGCAAACACCTGGGAAGGTTCGAGGTAGTTCAGATGAAGGGAATTTCTGAACCCCTCAAGAGTGATAACACACTTCTTGGTGCCCTCATTGAGAGTGAAGGAGATGGATTGTTCATCTTTACTCACCACAGCAGTGTACCAGAATTCAAGCAAGTATCGATGATACAATGCCTGAGGATTAGCAGTCAACGCATAATGGAATGGGGATTGCTCCCAGAAATTATTGATTTTTCCCATTAGCGTTTTGGATTTCACATTTAGTTGAGCCAAGAAATTGCTCATATTAAAACGAATTTGAGAAGGTGTGAAATTCTTTGGCCATGTGGCAGATGTTTTCACATCACTCGATGGAGTATATTTGAAATTGATGAGCGATTTAGGTTGTGAAGAAGATGATGATTTAGACATTTTAAGAATCGAAAGATGAAAGTGAAAGGAATATGAGGAGTTAAGGATTTGAGAGTGAAAAAGAGAGAGATTGATGATTGGAAAGTAAATGAAAGAATGAAAAAGGAATTTGAATTTAAGATGGAATATAAAATGATTTTCCAATTAAAAACAATTTCTGGGGTCAAGTCCGCATTTAATGCAGAGACGTTTGAGTGACCCCACCCTGCAACACTTTTTCAGAAAAAGTACTCATTACTTCCTCTTTTACGGCGCAACTTGTGTGACACATAAGCATGACCAACGTAAGTTGAAAACATAGTATGCAGTAGGTCACGTGTACACACAATTGACCAAGTATCAAAAATATCTTGAAAAGATTGATGTATTTCAGTGATGACTAAACAAATTCTGAGCATGGTCAGTTCCAAAAAGATCTGAACCATCTCAGTTAATAAAATTCAACTGAAATATTTTTGATTTTCTGAAGTGCTTCAGTTAAATACGTTTTTCTGAGTAAAAGGTTACCCCTCAAAAATGAAGGTTTATTTTAACGTTTGAAAAATATTTAACATTCCCCCTGAAGTGATGATCCATGAATTAATAAGTGCCAAGATAGTATCACAAAGGCGTTCGATAGCTAGGCGAGCAAAAATTACATGGATCGCTCAGACTGGTGAACCAGATCAGTGTCACTGAGGCGTTCATAACAAGATTACCAGTCTAAGGATTTAACATACCCAACTCACTGACTAGATGTTTAAAGGTTTTGACATCTAAAGGTTTTGTAAAAACATCAGCGAGTTGCTTATCAGTGGGAATAAAGTGCAATTCAATATCTCCTTTCAGAATATGATCGCGAATGAAATGATACCTGAGGTCGATGTGCTTGGTTTTCGAGTGCATCACAGGATTGTGAGATATGGCAATGGCACTAGTGTTATCACAAAAGATTGGAGTCTTTGTGTAAGTAACACCATAATCAGTCAGCTGGTTTTTCATCCATAAAATCTGAGCACAACAACTTGCTGCAGAAATATACTCAGCTTCTGCAGTGGATAGTGATACTGCAGTCTGCTTCTTACTGGTCCAGCTTACTAATTTGCCACCCAGGAAATGACACCCACCAGTGGTACTTTTCCTGTCTATCTTGCAACCTGCATGATCAGAATCTGAATAACCCATTAGATCTAGACTAGAGCCTTTGGGATACCAAAGACCCAGTCTGGGGACACCTTTAAGGTATCTGAAGATCCTTTTAACAGCATTTGCATGTGCTTCTCTGGGATCAGACTGAAATCTAGCACAAAGGCATGTTGCAAACATTATGTCTGGTCTACTTGCAGTTAAATACATCAGTGAACCAACCATACCACGATATTTTGTATGGTCCACTGGTTTTCCATGTGGATCAGAATCCAAAGTTAATGGAGCAGAAATAGGAGTATCTTTTGATGAGACTGAATCAAATTGATATTTCTTTAATAAATCTCTGACATATTTTTCCTGGTTTATGAAAATACCATCTTCAGTTTGTTTTACTTGAAGTCCCAGAAAATATGTCAGTTCACCCATCATACTCATTTCATACTCAGAAGACATGATTTTAGAAAAATTTTCACACATCTTCTCATTTGTAGAACCAAACACAATATCATCAACATAAATTTGTACTAAAAGGATATCACTTTTATCATGCAATATGAACAAAGTGTTATCAATTGCACCACATTTAAAACCATTTTTAAGAAGATGTTTAGTAAGAGTATCATACCAGGCTCTGGGTGCTTGTCTCAGACCATATAAGGCTTTGTTCAGTCTGTACACCCAATGTGGTTTTTCTTCATTGATGAACCCTGGTGGTTGATACACATAAACGACTTCTTCTAGTTCTCCATTCAGGAATGCACTTTTGACATCCATTTGATAGACTTTAAACTGATGATGAGCTGCGAAAGCTAAGAATATTCTGATAGCTTCAAGTCTAGCAACTGGTGCAAAAGTTTCATCAAAATCTATTCCCTCTTCTTGTGCATATCCTTTTGCAACAAGTCTTGCTTTGTTTCTTATGATGTGACCATCTTCGTCCATCTTGTTTCTGAAGACCCATCTTGTCCCAATTGGTTCCTTCTTCAGGTTACTGGGACAAGGAACGAGTTCCCATACATCGTTTCTTTTAAACTGGTTGAGCTCATCTTGCATGGCTTCAACCCAGCTTGGGTCTTGCATAGCCTCGTCAATCTTCTTGGGTTCAATTAGAGATAAGAAGCTGACGTTTAAGCATTGATCGCTTGTGGCTCTTCTGGTCTGAACCCCTCTACTGGACTCTCCAATAATTTGCTCGATTGGATGTGCTTTTGTCCATTTAGAGTATTGACCAGGATGAATACTGATATCAGTGCAAGAACTTCTCTGAGTAACTTCAGGAGGAGCGTCAGAAAATACATTTTCAGCTTCTTCTTCTTCCTGCAGATCATGACTTGCATCATGAAATTCTTCAGAATGAGGTTGCTCAGTGGAGCCTGATATCAGAGGAGAAGCAGCATGTACATCTGATCCAATAGTCAGTTCAGAAGGTAGTTTGAAACTGACTGGAGGATAAAATGGAATGTTGCTAGGTTTGTTTAATACTGGTTCTGAACGGAGATGTTCAGAAGCATGTTCAGGTGACTGTTCAGTTTCAGCAATAGGATCAGAATCACCAAAACTTATTGGACTTTCTGAGGGTGGTACAGGAATGGAATTTTTAAAAATTGTAGAATTGGATTCATCAAAGGTAACATGAATTGACTCATCAACCTTTTCAAGTCTCTTGTTAAAGACTCTAAAGGCTTTGTGATTTGATGAATATCCTAGGAAGTATCCTTCATCAGCTTTTGCATCAAATTTTCCAAGCTGACTTGAATCATTCAGAATGTATACTGGACACCCAAATACATGGAAGTATCCAATATTAGGCTTTCTATTTCTGAGTACTTCATAGGAGGTCTTCTTGTGTCTTTTGACATAAACAGATCTGTTCTGAGTGTAGCAGGCAGTTGCAACAGCTTCAGCCTAGAAATTCTTGGGAAGACCAGATTCATTTAACATACTTCTAGCAGCTTCAATCAGCGTACGATTCTTTCTTTCTACAACACCATTCTGCTCTGGTGTGTGTGCTGAGGAGAAGTTCTGAGATATGCCAGTTTCAGTGCAGAAGGACTCCAGAGTGGCATTTCTGAATTCAGTGCCATTGTCACTTCTGAGCTGACAAACTTTTCGCTTGTGCTTGAGCTCAATTTGTTTGATGAGAGCAATGATTTCAGCAGCAGCTTCACTTTTGGATCTGAGGAAAATCACCCAGCAGTATCTTGAATATTCATCAACGATGACAAGGGTGTACTTCTTTCCTGCTCTGGTCTGAACATTCACTGGTCCAAAAAGGTCCATGTGAAGCAAGTGAAGAGGTTCAGTTATACTAAAGCTTTGCTTTGTCTTGAATGAAGCTCTTTTCTGCTTACCCATTTCACAACCTGGACATGGCTTGTCTTTGTTGAAGGACATAGAGGGTATCCCATCAACAAGTTGTTTTCTAGACAACTTATTGATGTTCTTGAAGTTCAGATGGGATAATCTCTTGTGCCACAGCCAGTTTGTGTCTTCATCTGCCTTTGAATAGAAACATTGTTCAGAGGTAGAAGGATTCATATCAATGACATAAATGTTTCCCTTCCTTGGTGCAATCAGTACCACCTTTCCATCCCTGTTGAATATGGTGCCTTGTGAAATATCAAATAAAACCTTGAAGCCATCATCACACAGTTGACTGACACTGATCAGGTTATATTTCAAACCGTTCACATATGCAACACGTGTGAATTTGACTTGACCATTATTCACTACACCATATCCCTCAGTTTTCCCATTACCATCATTTCCAAAAACTATTGAGGGCCCCTCTTGCACCCTATATTCCTCTAGCAGGGTCTGATAACCATTCATGGTTCGGCCAGCAGCACTGTCCAGAAACCATATATTCTTCTTTCGGTCTCCCTGCACACAAACAAAGATTAGTTCTTTTTGGGAACCCATCTTTGGATGGGTTCACTAGACTCTCCCTTAGCAGTCTCAGATTTCTTTGGTTCATAAGGAACAGAAGGATCAAATGGGATTTCAGTCATTATTTCAGATGACAGAAAAATAGTTGGTTTGATGGGGTTTTCAACCTTTTTCTTTTCAGATTTCTTCTTGGTTTGCTTAGAAAAAGGTTTTGTGTTTTGTTTAGGTTGAAGAGGAGGAGTTTCAACATTTTTTAAACGTGCATTACAGCTCTGCACTTGTCTAGCCAATAGTTGAAATTGACTTTCTAACCTTAACAAAGTTGATTCTTCATTAGACATCTGAGCCTTACCTGAATCTGAGGTAAATGGCTTTTTGGATTTAGCCTTCCTTTCTGAAACAGTTGTCTGAGCTGTTTCAGATTTACCCTCAGATTGTTCCTGGGCTTTATTAGTTACAGTTTTCTGCTTGCCAACTTTAGGAAAAATGATTTCAGGTTTTATTTCCTTTGGAAGAGCATCTAAATCAGTGATTATAGATGCCAAATGAAGATCACCAGACTCATATGCTGCTCTTTGTGATGCAAAAGTATTTTTAATTGCAGCATCTGGCCTTGGTGCTTTCATCCAAGATTTAATAATTGCTTGTTCTTTTTCAAGGATGGATTTTAATTCTTCCTTTTCCAATTCTAAAGTTGCAACCATAGACTGATAACTTTTTAGAGCCAATTGAACATCTTTCAGTTCTTTTAGTCTGGCATGACTGGCGTTCAGTTCAGAAGCATTATTTTCAAACATTTTTAGGCTTTCTGAACGCACTGTCTCAACAAAAGAGATGCCAGCCTCTAAAAGAACCAAAAGGTCCAGTTTGTGTTCCTCATTATTTTCAAAGCCAAAATTACTGACCTTTTTCATTACAATATCCACCCAGCGACCAGATTCAACATCGGATTTGACCAAATGACCTTGATCTTCTTGTGCCATGAAACACATGTCCCTAACTTCTTCTTCATCATCAGATGATTCATCAGAATCTTCCCATTTTTCAGTTTTGGCAATCATACAACTGTTGCTAGAGTTGTCTTGTGCCAGAAGAGCCATATGTGCCTTTAACTTCTTGTATTTGGCCTTATAGCTGTCATCAGATTTCTGAAAAATAGAATGGTTAGGAGCAGATTGTGATGATGATGGTTGACTAGATCTGCATTCCTTCATGAAATGTCCTTTCTTGCCACATTTAAAGCATTCAAGATTGGACTTGTCAAAAGAAGCACTGGAAGCAAAGGGTTTGCCAGATCGATTTGACTTGGCCTTAAAACGATTGAACGTTTTAGCCAGCATGGCAACCAGATCATCATTGTCATTCTCATCACAATCATGAGTAACATTACCAGAGACACCAGTTTTTAACATTTCAGAAACCATCTTCTTCATCGAGTCAAAGATGTCACTCTCAGAAGATAGTAGAGCAGTATTATGTGGTTCAGAATACTGAACCATACCAGAACTGGTAGAAACATGGTTTTTGGCATCTTGCTCAGCCAAAGCTCTCTCAGCTTTGTTTTCTTCAGTATATCTGAAGGCTCCATAAAGGGAAGCAAGAGTGTGACTGTGCAAAGTTTTGCCTTGTCTCAAGACCAAGATTAAGTTTTCCCATTTGGAAGGTAAAATGTCACAAAATTTTTCCAACAAAATTTCTTTATCTTTGGTTACACCCAGGGCTTTCAGTTGATTTACTAGATTTGTAAATCTGATGTAAGTTTGAGTTAAGGATTCTCCAGGGATAGCAAAGAAAGACTCATATCTTTTGTTTAAAGCAACTTTTCTTGTGACAATTGTCTCATTTGTGCCTTCACACTGTGTCATTAGTTCCTCCCACATTAATTTGGAGTTTTCAAGTAAAACAAGAGTGGGCATTAGGGTTTCAGGAACTGCATATAAGATCATATTCTGTAACTTGGTGTCAAGGTCTACAAGTCTATGATCTTCCTCAGACCAATGATCCTTCTCCTTAGGTGACTGCCTAGGAGTCCCATCGGTATTTCTGACAACAGTAGAAGCATTCATGGGGACAAAGGGTCCTTCTTTTAAGATATCGGGCAAATGTCTTTCAACACCAGCAATATACTTTAGCATGCAAGCTTTCCATGTTTGAAAGTTTTCACTGTTCCCATCAAACTTGGGAACAAGATTGTTTGGAAAGTGTACGTGTACATTGTGAGATGGTATATTGTTGTTGATGACAGGGGGTGGAGTAGTGTTATTAGGGTCAGGACGTTCTTGTTGAAAGTCAGCCATCTATGTAGATCAAAGGTTAATGAATTGATATAATTCAACCTTAAGGCTCTGATACCAATTGTGAGTCCCAAATATAGATGATTAACTAAACCCGACTGCCAAGTACAACTAATCTTGATGGACAAGTTAAGTTTACGATCCAGATATGGATAACAAGAAGCAATTGACTTAAAGTAAATAATAAGAACTAAATGGCTGAAACTATATAAGATATATATATGTATAATCAAGTATGTAGCATTGAGACACGTTGTTTCCTTTCTAATGTATTTGATTTATTGATATATAAACAAATACAAGGATTGTTGCGGAACAAAGATAAACACCCAAGTGTAAGTATCTAAACAATCCTGAAAAACAAGTGATCTAAATAACTTGGAAATACTCGTAAGTTTACTTAGAGTATTTCTCACAAGTTGCAATGCTAAAGTTTCAAGCTATTTGCAAGTTGTGAGAAGACTTTGTATTTATAGGCAACAAATTCACCAGTGAATTTGTGCCGTACAAATATGGTTGGCATACATTTAATGATCCGACAAGAACATTAAATGTATTGGATAAGAATAAGGATAAAGTCACATCAAGTGCAAGTGTATCCTTTTATCCAACCACCTTAACACACGTTTATTTTGTTAAAGAACAAGTGGATTGTTCTTTGGAAAGTGTGTTAAAGGCAAAAGTCAATCCTCGATATTAGTGTTCAGACTTGCAGGATCTAGAACACTAACAATCCTCCAGTGTGCAGATCTGGTAAGACTTTCCAGTGGACTCCGCCATTTGTTAAGTCTTCTTCCTCAGACCAATGATCCTTCTCCTTAGGTGACTGCCTAGGAGTCCCATCGGTATTTCTGACAACAGTAGAAGCATTCATGGGGACAAAGGGTCCTTCTTTTAAGATATCGGGCAAATGTCTTTCAACACCAGCAATATACTTTAGCATGCAAGCTTTCCATGTTTGAAAGTTTTCACTGTTCCCATCAAACTTGGGAACAAGATTGTTTGGAAAGTGTACGTGTACATTGTGAGATGGTATATTGTTGTTGATGACAGGGGGTGGAGTAGTGTTATTAGGGTCAGGACGTTCTTGTTGAAAGTCAGCCATCTATGTAGATCAAAGGTTAATGAATTGATATAATTCAACCTTAAGGCTCTGATACCAATTGTGAGTCCCAAATATAGATGATTAACTAAACCCGACTGCCAAGTACAACTAATCTTGATGGACAAGTTAAGTTTACGATCCAGATATGGATAACAAGAAGCAATTGACTTAAAGTAAATAATAAGAACTAAATGGCTGAAACTATATAAGATATATATATGTATAATCAAGTATGTAGCATTGAGACACGTTGTTTCCTTTCTAATGTATTTGATTTATTGATATATAAACAAATACAAGGATTGTTGCGGAATCAAGATAACACAATTAAGTGAGTATCCTAACAACCTATGAGTTACAATATGATCTATGTTTGTCAAATAACTCTTTGGGATCGAGATACTTAAAGTTGTGAAGTATCCCTGTTTAAGATCGAGAGTATTTGGACAAATTCACTTAAATGCAAAAGGAATGCTTAAAAGTATTTTTATCAAGGAAATGACTTTGTATTTATAGGCAACAAATTCACCAGTGAATTTGTGCCGTACAAATATGGTTGGCATACATTTAATGATCCGACAAGAACATTAAATGTATTGGATAAGAATAAGGATAAAGTCACATCAAGTGCAAGTGTATCCTTTTATCCAACCACCTTAACACACGTTTATTTTGTTAAAGAACAAGTGGATTGTTCTTTGGAAAGTGTGTTAAAGGCAAAAGTCAATCCTCGATATTAGTGTTCAGACTTGCAGGATCTAGAACACTAACAATCCTCCAGTGTGCAGATCTGGTAAGACTTTCCAGTGGACTCCGCCATTTGTTAAGTCTTCTTCCTTCAGACTTCAGTCTTTGACTTCAGTCAGAATGTCTTCAGTAGAGTAGATCTGGACTGGGGTGAAGTCTTCAGTGAGCTAATCTGGAGAATGCTCCAGATTACCTGTACAAGTAAATGCTCACTAGTCTTCAATTATTTCTGGACAAATCTTCAGAGGGACTCCAGATTCCAAGTCTGGAGTAGGTCCAGTAGAGAAATGTTTTCTGGTCAGATCTTCAGTGAGGCTCCAGTAGTCGGGTCTGGAGCGAGACCAGCAAAACAAGTTTCTTAACAAACCTAAATAAGGTTCCAGTAGTCCAGTCTGGAGCCAGTCCAGTAAGTCTGGACTAAATCTGGACCTAACAGAAGTGAAGCTTCAGTGAAGGAATTATGAGATACCTCAGAATTCTGTACAAACGTCTTCACTAAACTTCAAGCTATTTCTGAACAAATTATACTTGGTCGATTTCCGACCTAACAAAAACATCTAAATTTTTGCATCAATGCGGCCAAGTGTGTATTTTGTTTTATACAACAGGTGTTATTTTTCATTAGTTCCAATGGCATAACAAAATGGCTATGTGCTTCCCCCCCTTCCCGGTAACAGCAAAGATGCAATACCAATCATGCTTTTAGGAAATATAAAGCAAATGATGTTGGAAAAAAACATAGTGAACAAATATTTGACCATATAGTTTACCTTTTTGATCATCCAACCTGATAGGAGATATGTATTTATAAAAGTAGATATCATTAGTTTGTAGAAATGTATGTTAGGTTTGTATTGAATTAAGGGTGGAGATATGATGGATTGTTCATGAGAAAAGGAATGTTGTTTTTGTTTCTGTTTCTAATTTGTGGTAAATCCATTTGATTTTTAACGTGAATTGTAGGTAGAAAACATTAATAGAAGTATTCAAGTTGGCTTTCTAAAGAGTTGTAATTCATATATAATTGACTTCAAATGTAAGTTATATAGAGTATAGCCCCGTGCTATGTACATATTTGATAATTGTTAATTTTATTTAATGCGGTCCGTACTAAATAGTTAATCAAATTAACAACTCATTGTGTGCATTGTGTATAATAGAGGTGTCAATCTAAACTTAAGAGTGTTGCCATGGCTTAAATCTCATGGTTCAAATAGGCCAAACAAAAATGAGCTAAAAGATAATGGGTCAAAAGGTTGAAAATGAAATGGACAACACTATTAATAATAAAAAGTTGTGACAATTACTCCCTTATATATGAAAGGTCATGAGATATGTATATATGTTAAAAGATTTTATAGATGTAGCATAATCAATTAGACAACTTCATTAATAAGTGCATTTCACCCATTGATGTCAAAGCGGGCCTTTTACGGGTCTTTTTGTTTACTCCTGACATATAATGAGGTGTAAGAAATCTAGTATTATTAACGGTCATAAATAATTTATAAACTTTTGGTGTAAGCTTTTTTTTTTGAAAAGTAACTTTTGGTGTAACCTGCTCATTAGGCCTCTCCTTATAAGGAGGGGAGTCCTCCAGCTTCTTCACTGCCACGTCAGCAGGACTCCCCTCAGGACTCTCCCCAGGACTCCCCCTGCCTATAAGGCAAGCTTCTTCAGAACTACAAACAAAAAAAAAAGCTTTTTCTTTTAATCTGGTCCGCTCCTCGCTCCTCCTACCCCACACCATACCCCACTTTCGTCGTCCTTGATAGTCCTGGCGAAGACTCCAGCGAAGAACGCATGCATTTGGACGCTTGGTGCTTACAGCGTCTTGCGTCTTGGACTGGGGGGACGCAGGGGGGACTCCCCTATAAGCACGGGCCTTATGTTTTTCAAGTTCTCATGTCCTGATTAGGCAGACCAGCAAGAACTTTTTTTACCTGGACATCCGGATTAAAATAAGTGCGTCGTTATGAATGTTAATGATTTGTATTTTAATGTCCATCACTCCATCTTGTGAGGAACATAGACTGGAATTATGAACAAAAAACAATCACTTATCATAGACGTATAATTTAGTTAATGAATACTTATCTATCCATATCTTCAAGGGTATGTTTTATCAACTGGTCTTTATACGTGCCAATATTTATATGATGACAATACAATAGATAGTTCTATAAATAATTTTTGACTTTTAGATCTAACATGCTCTTTCTTTTTCGGGCCCTTACATCATGGTACCATTCAAGTTTGATTCTTGTGTTTTAGATGTCAATGTTTCTGGGAGAACTTTTCTTGCACCTAAGAATCCAAATTAACATAAGAGAGTATTTAAGAATGTCCAACATTCATTTGTCCAAGCATCGTACCGTGAAAACAATATCCAGCTAATGAAGTGATGTTAACAATATTAAATATTGAAGCGTCACGTAATTAGACGGGAAAAGTAGGATTTTGTACTATAATATCCATCTTGTATGAATCAGCATACATATAGTTTAGGTGATGAACACTTATATATATATGTATATATCTTTGAGGCCATGTATTATCAATTGACCTTACATACATTAATAACTAACAACAATTGCTGTAAAGGTGTTGACTTATGTTTGGACTATACAACGGTTCTTTTAGGAGGACGGTCATTTAAATCTGCAATAGTATTGAGTAGCAAAAAGCAAGGGGAGTATAAAATTACAAATGAAACTAATTGTATTGTATATAGTATATGTTACATGTACAACATGACTATTTAGGGTAGAATCTAACCCGCAGATGCTCGCCTTTTATTCTCAAACTGCTTTTTCCGGAGACATTGGCCTGAATCTTTTTGGTGCTGCTGGTTCATGTTGTTTATCGGCATTGACAGTAAACCTGATTGTTTACATTAATATAAGTAAACGAACATAAATGGGTGGAGAAATTCTTGGATACAACTATGAAATATCCTTTTAAAAATCAAACTACCTTGAAGTTGTCTGTGTGTTGTATCGGCATTTTTTTCTGTTATTTTAAGACCCCGATACGTTTGCAAACTTACTCCATTAAATAGTTACACATTGCATAATTTGGTTAAAGGTTCCAACTAAACATCTAAACAGGAAACAAAGTTACCCACAAAGAAAAAGAGGAAAAAAAAACCTAGAGTAAATTTTTATCACTATCTCTTGCTCAATTCACACATGGCACCAGCCTTCATGTGCCATGAGGCAACCAACTGAAACTCATGCCGGTTTTAAAAAGAACTCTTTCGTTACCTCCTGTACTGGTCATGAAAACTAAAGTTAGAATGTTAAAACCGGTACGTCCCCTAAGCTCACTTTTAATGAGATAAAAGCAAATCTTTTAAATTCGATAACTCTAAAACACTGTAGGGGTAAATTTGGGTACCTAAGATCTGGAGAGAGCGTGTAAACAGTTAAGCATTATACCAAAAAAAAAAAAAAAAAAAAAAAAAAAAAAAAAAAAAAAAAAAAAAAAAAAAAAAAAAAAAAAAAAAAAAAAAAAAAAAAAAAAAAAAAAAAAAAAAAAAAAAAAAAAAAAAAAAAAAAAAAAAAAAAAAAAAAAAAAAAAAAAAAAAAAAAAAAAAAAAAAAAAAAAAAAAAAAAAAAAAAAAAAAAAAAAAAAAAAAAAAAAAAAAAAAAAAAAAAAAAAAAAAAAAAAAAAAAAAAAAAAAAAAAAAAAAAAAAAAAAAAAAAAAAAAAAAAAAAAAAAAAAAAAAAAAAAAAAAAAAAAAAAAAAAAAAAAAAAAAAAAAAAAAAAAAAAAAAAAAAAAAAAAAAAAAAAAAAAAAAAAAAAAAAAAAAAAAAAAAAAAAAAAAAAAAAAAAAAAAAAAAAAAAAAAAAAAAAAAAAAAAAAAAAAAAAAAAAAAAAAAAAAAAAAAAAAAAAAAAAAAAAAAAAAAAAAAAAAAAAAAAAAAAAAAAAAAAAAAAAAAAAAAAAAAAAAAAAAAAAAAAAAAAAAAAAAAAAAAAAAAAAAAAAAAAAAAAAAAAAAAAAAAAAAAAAAAAAAAAAAAAAAAAAAAAAAAAAAAAAAGAAAAAAAAAAAAAAAAAAAAAAAAAAAAAAAAAAAAAAAAAAAAAAAAAAAAAAAAAAAAAAAAAAAAAAAAAAAAAAAAACATCTAAACAGGAAACAAAGTTACCCACAAAGAAAAAGAGGAAAAAAAAACCTAGAGTAAATTTTTATCACTATCTCTTGCTCAATTCACACATGGCACCAGCCTTCATGTGCCATGAGGCAACCAACTGAAACTCATGCCGGTTTTAAAAAGAACTCTTTCGTTACCTCCTGTACTGGTCATGAAAACTAAAGTTAGAATGTTAAAACCGGTACGTCCCCTAAGCTCACTTTTAATGAGATAAAAGCAAATCTTTTAAATTCGATAACTCTAAAACACTGTAGGGGTAAATTTGGGTACCTAAGATCTGGAGAGAGCGTGTAAACAGTTAAGCATTATACCAAGGTAGTCTTCAGCGGTCATTGAAGTCAAGATGACGACCCCTATTCAAGGAAAGAGACATGGCACTTTTCTTTCTTCTTCTTAATCGGTTCGTTGCCTAACACTTGCGAAAAGTATAGACCCAACCAAGTTTGTAGATACAATCTATTCAAATTAGAAACAGAAAGAGCATTAGGTTATCTGTATGTTTGCAATAACACCAAAAGCTCGGCAAAAAGCAAATACCGTTTAAATTTTCAAAACGTGAAAACATTTGAAAGTGAACCCAAAAAGCAAATACCTTTATAAGAATGGCAGATCCTTGATTTTCAACCATATTAAAATTTTGTTTCCTAACACATGGGTAATGAATTCTTAAGGACCTTTGGATGTACATTGAACTTTTCACTACAAAAAGAGAAGTTGTGTTATCAATACCCCGATCAATCCATCTTCACTCAAATATACATAAAAAGGCTATATCTTATATATTGGCGTCAAAGCCTCACTGTTCTTGTTTGGTGATATAGTATATCCATAACTCACATGTACTCACCTTGAAGACAACATGTCTATAGAAGTTTTGCTTACATGTACACCAGTTGCAAGTAAAAAAATTATACGTTTAAAGCCAACTATGCAAAATCCTAGTAAACCATGTTGGTGGGTGAACCTGAGTGCATGTTTTTACCAGTTTTGACTCTGTACCTAATGTCAAAAACCATCATGAAATTGCCCTCCTTAATATTTTATCAATCAAATGATCATATAACAGTCTAAATTCATGTATTTGGAGTGATTTGTTTAAGGATTTTGATACCCATGATCTAAGTAATACAAATCCAAATATTCATTGAAGCATTTTATCAAACACTTAATATGCATATAAAAATATAGAACTTTTAAATAAAATAACCCAATCAATATATGTACCTTTAATTGATATTCTGTAGCATCTTCAATCATCAAGCTAAAATTCATCATCATAAACCAAGATCTACTCCCTGACACATATTTGTACATAGAAACCATAAACAAATATTGGTGATTGCTAAAGTAAACTCGGATGAAACATATGGAAAGGAAATAGGGAAGACAATGTTGTTTTTGTTTAAACCATCAACTCCCGTTATTGAAGTAGGAGAATATGTATCAGCCTAAATAATTTTGATGTTTTCACTTAATAAGACACTCTATTGAATGTAGATTCTAGATCAATCCTTTTGCAAGAAAACTCAACGGGTATTGAGCTTTTATTAAACTGAAATTTCTATCAGCTTCAAATCCAAAACGTTTCGTGACTCTTTGGTATCTCTAAAAATGAGGGATTCCTTAACAATTATTATTAAACAACAATTATTACTCAACATTCATTCACAATTCATAATGCAATAAACAAAATACATGACGAAACTAATATTAAGCAACAATAATCATGAATGAAATTCATAAGTTACCTCATAATTAACATTATAAATGAAGTGCCAAAAAACCTTCAGCAATTCATAATGCAATAAACAAAATACATGACGAAACTAATATTAAGCAACAATAATCATGAATGAAATTCATAAGTTACCTCATAATTAACATTATAAATGAAGTGCCAAAAAACCTTCAGCAATTCATAATGCAATAAACAAAATACATGACGAAACTAATATTAAGCAACAATAATCATGAATGAAATTCATAAGTTACCTCATAATTAACATTATAAATGAAGTGCCAAAAAACCTTCAGGCCTTCAACTTTATATGTTTATAGATAGATTAATAATTTCATCTGTGGACTTAATTAGCAAATGAAAATTTATTGAACTTGATTTGCACTCCACAGCCCAATTTTTTTAAAACTTAACAGCCCTTCCCTGATGCATGCTAAACCATATAACTTTTGGTAACAAATTATTAAAAGAGAAATTGTCACAAATTGTCCCTGTGATTTGCTCGATTCGCATTTTCATCCCTGTGCTTTTTTTTTATCATTAGGTGTCCTTGTACTTTTCATTTTCATTGCTAGTCGTCCCTGCCACTAACAACCGTTAGTTTTCATCCGTTAAACCCCTCATGTGCAATGCACATGAGGGCATTTTCGTCCAGTTTGTAACCATAGGGACTATTTGTGATAAAACATCTTTGAAGGACTATTTGTAATAAAAGACAAAAACTCATCATCTTCCTCCCTCTCTCACTCCCACCACCAGCCAAACTTCCGGCCACCCTCACAGCCTCCTGTCGCCGCTCTTTTTCACCATAAAAAACTTCGGCCATCATCCCCAACAACAATTAGGGTTTCATCTTTAATCACAACCACAGAACCGTCGCCGCTGCTGCTGCTCCGCCACTCTACCGCCGCTGTTGTTGTTGTTTCGTTTTCCAGCCACCACTACACGACTCCATAACATCCGAGGAAAGTATGAAACGTAAGTATCGATCTTCTAAACAAACCCATTTCGTCCCTCTCTCTAAAAACCCTTATCTTTTCTTTTTTTCTTCTATTTCTCTCTCTCGCAGCCACGCACCACCGGACTACCATCACCTCACGACGGTTTAGAAAGAAGAAGAAACGTTCAAGCTTCAACACAGGTCGTTATAGATCTGACCGGTCAGAAGTGGTGGTCGGAGTTGTGTGGGAAAAGGAATCTAAAGATTTTTTTTAATCCAATATTTTTATTACAAATAGTCCCTGTGGTTACGAACTTGATGATTATACCCTCATGTGCATTGCACATGAGGGGTTTAACGGAGCAAAACTAACGGCTGTTAGTGTTAGGGACGGTTGGCAATGAAAATGAAAAGTACAGGGACACCTAATGATAAAAAAAAAACACAGGGATGAAAATGCGAATCGAGCAAACCACATAGACGATTTGTGACAATTTCTCTTATTAAAAGATATCACTAAGAGTTGACATTTTTTTCATATACAATGAGAGGAACATAGGCTATAAATAGACCATATTATAACCAACCTTCATTGACACAACAGTTTAAGATTCTAAAACTCAAACTACATTAGCACTCCATATTAATAAACTCCCCTTTATAATGCCGATCCCGGTTATTGACTTCTCAAAGCTCAATGGTGAAGAACGAGCGAAAACAATGGCTCGGGTAGCAAATGGATGTGAAGAATGGGGATTCTTTCAGGTTGGTATATATATATATATATATATCTAGCTTAACCATACATTAAACTATATATGTTCGATCGATGTATGTAATGATCATTATTGCGTTGTGCTTTTTGTTTATATATAGTTGGTGAATCATGGGATCCCGGTGGAGCTTCTTTCAAAGGTGAAAAAAGTAAGCTCCGAATGCTTTAAGTTGGAGCGGGAAGAAAACTTTTACAAGAACTCGACAACTGTAAAACAGTTAAATGAGTTAATAGACAAGAAAAACGGAGAAAAACTAGAAAACGTCGACTGGGAAGATGTCTTTCTCCTCTCAGACGATAACGAATGGCCAACAAACACTCCTGGATTCAAGTAAGAATAATTACTAAAACTAATAATTATGCTAATGGCTTTGAATTCTTGAAGCATTCGTGTACACTACAACAAAAATGTCATCTGTCCATATTTATTTCTTCACATTTCTAATGAAGTGTGAAAAAATTTGTTAATTTGATCACATTTAAAAATATTTTTAAAAAGTTCACATTTAATAGTATGAAATGTATTTTCTAGGGAAACCATGTTGGAATACCGAAAAGAACTGAAGAAACTTGCAGAGAAGTTAATGGAAGTGATGGATGAAAACTTGGGGATACCAAAAGGGTACATTAAGAAGGCTTTTAACGGCGGAGAAGAAGAAAATGCATTTTTTGGGACCAAAGTGAGCCATTATCCACCTTGTCCTCATCCCGAGATGGTGAATGGGCTACGGGCTCACACTGACGCTGGAGGGATCGTCCTGCTTTTCCAAGACGATGAGGTTGAAGGTCTCGAGATTCTGAAAGATGGTAAATGGATTGACGTTCAACCCATGCCTAATTCTATTGTCATCAATACCGGTGATCAAATAGAAGTATTAAGTAATGGAAAATACAAGAGTGTTTGGCATCGGGTTAATGCTAAGCCTAATCAAACTAGGAGATCAATAGCTTCCTTCTATAACCCCTCATTTGACGCAACCATAGCCCCTGCGCCACAACTAGTTGGAGAAGGAAATGAAGAAGTTCCCGGCGAACAAAGTTACCCAAAGTTCATGTTTGGTGATTATATGTCTATATACACCAAACAGAAGTTTCTTCCGAAAGAACCAAGGTTTCAAGCCGTGAGGGCCGTCTAACAATATCATAAACTGAAGCTAAGAAGTAGCATTTTGATTGCATCATATCCTTTGTTTTTCAGGATTACATTACAACGAATTTTTAGTGAAAATTTATAAGAACTTTTACTAAGTGAGAAAGTTCTTACTTAAATGTAATCTTATGTTCTTCTATTTGTTTGTAGTCTTTCATTAAGATTTTAAATTTGATTACTACTGTTCTTTCTATATGTGACTTATTGGTTTTTTTTACACTGATTATGTTATTCCTAAAATGTTTTTGACCTTTGACCAGATTCGGGAGCCTTCTATGTACTTGTATACAGTCTTAGTCAAAGCATTGGCAGAATCTTGGAACAATTTGAGCTGTAAATAACATGGACAACTAGATAATGTCCTCATATATTAGGTGTGATGCAATCATAAACATGAACATGTTTATCTTGTTCTGATTGTGTGGTGTAAGGCCAGTGCTTATAGGAAGCAACTTCTTGGAACTTCTTCACTGCCACATCAGCATCACATAATCCAGGACTCTCCTCAGAACTCTTCAGGACTCTCACTGTCTATAAGGACAGCTTCTTCAGAACTTCTTCGCCACATCATCATTTCTTTTATTTAAAAAACACCATTCAAATAAAATACTTTTATTACTAAATAACACATTACAACATTTATTTAAAAAACACCATTCAAATAAAAAAAAACATTACAACATTTATTTAAAAAGTTATGATCCTAGACATAATAAAAACATTAATAAAACATCATCAACGTAACTCCTTGAAGGCCCGCATTTGCGTTGCAACCCTTTCATCCCACGTACGTGTTGGCACATTAGTTGGATCGGACAAATAATCTTCCTCAAAGTCGGATATTGCGCGACCGTTGATGATGATGAACATTTGAATTGGTTTGTTAAATATGAAAAATTGTTAGTGTTTAAATAGAAAAAAACTAAATTTGAACGTTGGGGATAAAAAAAAAGAAAAAAAAAAGCATAAACCTCAAACGGCTAGAAAGGACCCACATTGGATCGTTTTCGAACTTCTTGGTGGAGAACAAAGCCGAAGATGCAGACACAAGGACGGTGGGTGTCAATAGCATTTGAGCGTCCCATGGCTTCAGGACTCTCGCCAAGAAGCTCTATAAGCACCGGCCTAATATGCCCACAAAATCAATTTTCAATACTATACATATATGCAAGTCAATCCAATTTGTATACATTAGTTTAAGTATAGAAAAATCATGGGGTCAATGAAATATTTATATAAAAAAATGGTGTTTTGATGAATCATTGGCTTTTATACTTTTAGTAACTAGTTAATCAACCCGCATATTATGCGGGCAGTTGAATATAATTTAATGTTAAGATTATAATTTGTTTAAAAATCATAATATATAAATATATATATATATATAGACTTTCCTTATTTTGAGAACCATTTTTTTGCAAGAACCATGAGAACTCTCAAATTATGTATTAGATCACATGTTTTTTTTGTTCATTCACATGTGAAATGATATAAAAAAGTATGTTGTAGAATAATTTTTTAAAAAACCTTCAAAATAGCCTTTTGTGAGTTTGTGAACGAATATGTTCACGTTTTTGTTCACATGTGAAACGGGTATATATAAGGTTTTGAAAAAAACTTTCTTCTCCAACATATATTTTTATAACGTTTCACATGTGAATGAACAAAAAAAACATGTGATCTAATACATAATTTAAGAGTTCTCAAGGTTCTTACAAAAAAATGAGTTCTCAAAATAAGGGTCCCCTATATATATATATATTACATTAGCTATGTTAAAAATCTAGTGGTAATTCAAATCTCATACCTCTGACTCCAAAATAGTATTACAATAACAAATTTTAATCTACAAATTGTTTCCCATTTCAATATCGACTCTTTTGATAATACTTAATATTTTACTTAAGTTACCATGACATCGAGAGAAAAAAAGAAAATTAGTTAATTTGAATAAAATACTATGAAAAAATTAATTAATTATTTATACGGTTTTGTTTTTTAGTTTTTTTTTTCTTTTAAAGAGATTAAGTAAAATAAAAACCTTCCATGATTATCTTGTAAAATCATTTTAGAATCATAATATCTTGAAATAAGTTTCCTTTTTCTTTATTTTGCTCATTTTTAAAAAAATTTTAGATAATATATTAATATGTTAGGGAAGTCTCTTTTAAAATAAAATGACATCATCACAATCTTCTTTTATTAATATACTAGTCTTCAGGCCCGTCCGATGAACGAATAATCTCAAAATATATATATCAAAGGTAAATGTCAAAATAATAAATAACAAAACAGGTAAAAAATAATAAAACATGAACAAAACAAATTTAAAATAATAAACCTTTTTGTAGTAGAAGAAAAAGTCATAATCAAACTACAATTGACAACAAACTAAATTAAAAGAGATGAAAAATAACAATAACATAACAATTCAATATCAAATAATAACAAACACGAACAAAATACCAAAAATAAAATGAAAGTGATATCGTATGTTTTTTTGTTGAGAAATTTACTTAACTTGATTTGTTTATATTAAAGATAAAAAGAAGAGGAATAATATGAATGATAATGATTAATAAAAATATTGGGTGTATATATAATAATTTACTGGGAGAGTTTAAGGATATTATATATCTTTAAAATTTAAAAAAGATTTGTTTTGATAGAAAAAGATTTATGATATAGTTTTAAATATAATTATTTATTTAATAAGCAAATAAAAAATAAAAAAAATCTAGAAAAAAGAAGAGATATTTAGAGTAATTAGGAGAGAGTTTTAGACCTAAAAAAAGATTTAAGGGATGTCAAGTGTACCCCCAACCTTCTTTTTAGTTATAGTATAGATAGATAAGAGATCTATAGTCAAACGTGTTGCCTCTCACTCCAAAAGGAGTCAAACTAAGATATATTACGTACAGATCCAACATTAAATAATAATTAGTATTAATATAGATGTTTTTCATTATTGTTCAAGTGTAAAATGGTACATTACATGAATCTGGTCTATCCTTCACGGTTAATATTTGTTTAACTAGGAGGTTCGCAACCCCGCGTTGCGGGGTTTTGCAAGAAACCAAAAAGTAACACAGTAGAAAACCTGAACGGAATGCGATTTGGCGAAATCTGAATACTAATACGGAGTTTGCATGGACGAATAGTAACTCACCATTGCTAAATTTTTTTGACATATGAAATAGGTATTTATTCACTACGAAGATATACAATAAAAGCTTTCATTATATTATTTGGAAACCCAAAAAAGAAAAAATATGTAAAAAACCAAAAAGTAACTTGGAGTTTTATACCCGAACGGGATCAAATGTGGTAAAATCCGTATAGTAGTACAAAATTTTTAATATAAATTTTTAGAAACCCGAAAGGAAAAAAATATGTAAGAAACCAAAAACTAACCCGAAGTAAAAACCTGAACGGAATGCGATTTGGCGAAATCTGAATACTAATACGGAGTTTGGCATGGACGAATAGTAACTCGCCACGCAGGCAAGTTACTATTCACATGCCATTGTATTAGTATAGTATATAATATAATATATAATATAATATAATGTAAAATGTTATATAACCACTGGGTTAAACCCAGTGGCCAGGGGTGTTTCACTAAACCTGCTATGCGGGGCCCCGGGGGAGTTTACTCCAAGGTCTCGAGTTCGAACCTTGGTAGGTTCTCCTCGACGGTATTTTCCAATTAAGGAGATGGTATGGTGAGAAAGGCTATTTAAGATCCGCTTAGTGCGGGACCTTTTCGTTGTGCGATTAGCACACATCATACGCGTCTGAGGTAAAATTCACTTGTCAAAAAAAAAATGTAAAATGTTATATGATGTTAACATAATGTTGCTGTACTCATACCAATTTTCACACAGGTTAAACAGTCCCTCTTGAATTTAAGATTTGTAAAGAGAACATCATATAAGTATATGATATAATCTTATCTTAATCTTAATATATACTATAAGACAGTTGAACTAATGACTTATTAAGCAATCAAATCGTTCAAATTCATCAAATTGACTCTCGCTTATGTCATCATTTAGATTAACTATAAATTAAAATTCCTAATAATCATTATCTAAATATATTATTATATTAGTATTTATATTAATTTGTAGAAAAAGTCTCATTAATTTACACTTTTTTGTTTTCCATCAATAATTTACACTTTTTTGCCCTGAATACTTAATTTATTTATTTTTAGCCATCAACTTGAAAGGATTTTTTTTAAATTTTTAAAAAAGTTACAAAAAATATTTATATTTAATTTTTCAAAGTTACAATTGTCACTCAAATCAAGAGTCCTAATTGTTATCAAAGAATATGAAAACAATCCTAATTGTTATCTAATTATCATAGGACAAGTGATTGAAAATAAACATATTCGTGTTATGGGCCCGCATCATGATCACGTACATATACTTGAATGTCAAGTACAGGATCACACGTATATGTTTATATTTTAATTCTAAATATCTTTCATAAATATCACATTATGAATACAACTGGTTTCAAAAAATTATATAATAGAGAAATTATTGTAGCATACGACAAACAATTACATCAATATGTCTTAGCTAACACTAAGACATTCTATAATAGACAGTGACGAACATGTGATTATTGTACCACAACTTGCAAAGTATAACACTTAGAACCGTATATTTTCAAAACTATAAAGCTTTTATGAATTAAAAGTATGAAATTCTAATATTGATAATATCGTAAACCCCGTGTCCAGTGTTGGACACGAATCTAAAATCTAGTCAACATCATATAAGCTATCCCCGTTTTTAATACCAATTGGATAAATAACCATTAGGTTTAGGAAAATACAAGGTTTATTATAGATACAAATCAAGTTATAGATACTTTGTGTAACCTTTAGTTGAATAGGTCACATCAGGTGGATTTCGGAGGTCGGAGGCCCATGGCATAATAATTAAGTAGGCCCACTAAACTCAAAAATTTCGGGGAGCATTTCATGAATTGAACGTTCGTATACATGAAATTACATACAAACATTTTCCATAATAGCTGTTGAATTTTATAACCTATGTACTCTGACTCGTGTGGTTTAATATCCCCTGCAGCTCGATCTGCAAGCTAAGGACAAGGAAAGACCTGAAGGTTTGACCGAATAAGAAGAAGAAATCGAGAATGTGGTACCAACCGAAACTCGATATCATAAGCCCCTAATCCGGGTAACCCAATTGGTCATAATATATAGTCAAGCAGTTGGGTACCATTTCACTGAGGATGTACATAACGATCGTTATTGCAAGTATCTATGACGCATGTATATGAACGAAGTAAAGCATACCAATTGGGCAGAGCCGGCCCAATAGTTATATTGGGCAAGACAATGGCCTAAAGCCCCACATATTGAAGGCCTTCATATAAATAAGGTTATTGGGTTGAGAATTCTGTTTGGCCCTTTTCTACATGAAGCTTAGTTTTTAAGAACATAAAAGTATCTACAAGAACACTGCTCCATGCGACACATTCCTAGAAGATTTGTCATTGAAGCTACGTCAGTAGTGGGTGCTCTTATTGGGATTTAAATCTGTGAGTTCTGTTAATTTAAGCGTTTTTTACACATTCGAAACGTAGATAAAACAATAATTATTTAAATCTATCTCTATTTTTTTGTTTTTTTATAGTTATTATATTTTTTTGAACGGCATTAACTTTGTCATTTTATAAGCTTTTTAGTTTTCTTATTGTTGGTCTCAAGTCCGGATAAAGAATGAGGTTTTTTGTTAATGACTTTAAGTAAAGGCCCCCAAAAAAATTCGGCTTACAGCTCTAAGAAGCTTGACCTGACCCGGCAAACGGGGTCAACCAAATTTGCTGAAAATATTAGAACAAAGAATAAATCTCAATTTATCACCAGAATATCTAATCTATTCTCAAATAGATTCAAATCAAACAACCACAAAATCACACCTGCTAATCAAGTATGATTCACTCAACTATTTGTTGAATGTTCTATTACAAACAATAATCAAAAACCTGAATTATTATTACAAATCTTAAGCAGATATATATATATTTGTATATATATATATATATCGAATGGAGAGAGAGAAAACAGAAATATGATCTTGAGTGTTAACCCTAATCTGAATGAATATGTGTTTATATACACACCATCTTTGACATAATGACACCTTCAGTCCTTGTACTTGTAACTTCACCCAACTTGACATCTTCAGCCCTTCTCTCTTATAAATCAACACAGCAAGTCCTACCTGCACTACTAATCATACAATAAGCTAAATAATAAAAAGCATTATATGAGAATGAGATTATAATTTCAACATCCCCCCTTAATCTTATTCTCAAACAAGTTAACAAGTTTAAGCTTGTTACAAATGATCTCATGAGTTTTTGTATCCAACCCTTTAGTTAGAATATCTGCTACATTTAGAGCAGAATCTATTTTCTCAGTTTTAATTACACCAGCAAGTATCTTTTCTCTAACAAAATGAAGATCAATTTCAAGGTGCTTTGTTCTTTCATGGAAAACAGGGTTGGAAGCAATCTTAATTGCTGATTTATTATCACAAAACAACTTAACAGGCAATACATTTATAACTTGTAAATCCTGCAAGATTTTCACAATCCAAATTATTTCACAAGTAACAGAAGCCATTGCCCTATATTCACCTTCAGTAGATGACTTAGATATAGTGTTTTGTTTCTTACTCTTCCAAGACACCAAAGAACCACAAAAATATACAAAGTAACCAGTAACAGACCTCCTGCTTGAAATGCATTTGGCCCAGTCTGAGTCAACATAAGCTTCAAGATTAAAAGAATCAGACCTGCTGATCAAAATACCTTTTCCAGGTGCACCTTTTAAGTATCTCAATACTCTAAGTGCAACCTTAAGATGTGAAGCAAGAGGTTTATGCATAAACTGGCTTAAACAATGTACAGTATATGCAATATCAGGTCTGGTATGTGTCAAATAAATAAGCTTCCCAATCAATTTTTGATATTCAGTTATATTTTCAAGTATAGGATCATCAACAGACTCACAACTAGACAATTGAACATTAGGATTCAAAGGTACACTAACAGGTTTGCCAGCCAGAAGACCAAATTCAGATAAAAGATCTAAGCAATATTTTCTTTGGTTTAAACATAAACCATCATCAGTGTCAACAACTTCAATGCCTAAAAAATATTTAAGTTTCCCTAAATCTTTTATCAAAAACTTGGTTTTAAGATAAGCTTTAAACTTATCAATTTCAACCTCACTATTGCCAGTAATAATAATGTCATCAACATATACTAACAAGGCAATAAAAACACCATTTCCAGTCTTAGTAAAAAGTGAGTAATCACTTTTACTCTGCATAAAACCATCACCAATTAAAGCATCTGTAAGTTTAGCATTCCATTGTCTAGGTGCTTGTTTTAAGCCATAAAGAGACTTATTCAACTTGCATACTCTAGTATCATTCTTGTCAAAAAAAACCTTCAGGCAGTTTCATATAAACAGTTTCTTCAAGATCACCATACAAGAAAGCATTATTTATATCAAGTTGATATAAACACCAATTATTCTGAACAGCTAAACCTATTAGACTATAACCCTTAGCAACCAACCTAGCTTTATATCTTTCTATTTCACCATTGGATTTATACTTAATCTTATATATCCACTTACATCCAATTGGTTCTCTTCCTTCAGGAAGATTAGTTAATTCCCATGTATTATTTCTATAAAGAGCTTCCATTTCAAGATTCATAGCATCTACCCAATGTTTTTCTTTACAAGCAACACTATATTTATTGGGTTCAGTACTTTTATTAAGCTCAGAAATAAAGGCAACACAATTTGGATGTAAATTAGAATAACAAACAAACTTTTCAAGACCATATTTAACACTACTGTTAATGACAAAGTCTTTATATTTGTTAGCAGGAAAAATAGAAACTCTTTCAGACCTTCTAAGAGTTTGATCAGGATTATTATCAACAACATTATTGTTATTTTCATTTTCTATTTGTAAATCATTGATTTGTTGATTCTGCATATGAGCATCTTCATTATTGATGACAAAATCATCTCCCTCAGAATCATTTTCATTCAAATCATTTGCAGCAGCATCCAGATTCTCACTGGTAGAGCTAGAAGAAGCACTGCCAGAGTGAGAATGGTTGCTACCATCACTTACCTCATTTCCTCTCACCTCATCATTGGGAACAGAAGGCTGCTCATATGAATCAAAAAATGTTTCTTGATCTAAAATATTTCCAGAATCTTTAACTTGTTGTTTATGTTTTAAAGGAAAAATATTTTCAAAAAATTTAACATCTCTAGAAAAAAATATTTTGTTATCATTGAGAGAAAGAAGTTTGTATCCTTTTTTAGAATTAGAATAACCAATTAAGATACATTTAGAAGATCTGCTTTGAAATTTATCCAAGACATTTAAATTTTTTGAAAAACATAAGCAACCAAAGGATCTTAAGTGAGAGAAAAAAGGAGGTTTATTAAAAACCATCTCATAAGGAGTTTTTCCATTTAGCACAGAAGAAGGTAATCTGTTAATAATATAACAAGCAGTCAGAACACATTCAGTCCATAAATTTAAGGGAATACTCCCTTGAAACAAAAGAGCTCTAGCAACATTAAGAATATGTCTATGTTTTCTTTCAACTATCCCATTCTGTTGAGGAGTATGAGGAATAGAAGTTTGATGCACAATACCATTTGTCTCAACAAAAGTAGTAAAAGATTTATTAACAAGTTCAGTCCCATTGTCACTTCTTAAAGTCTTAATGGTTTTATTAAATTGATTTTTTAACAAGTTATAAAAAACAACAGTGTTCTCAAACACTTCTTCTTTACTTTTTAACAAATATACCCAGACAGCTCTGGTGTAATCATCTACAATAGTTAAAAAATATCTATAACCACCTCTGCTAGTCACCTATAAGGACCCCAAACATCTAAATGTATAAGTTGACCTAATTCAATAGACTTATGATCACTTTGAGGAAAAACATCTCTAGTTTGTTTAGCCTGATGACAAATTTCACAAACAAAATCTTTATTCTGTTTAAAATGCAAATCAGACTGAAGTTTATTTAGAACAGATTCAGAAGGATGACCTAATCTATGATGCCAAACAGTTTTAGACATATTGCAAGTAACCATTCTATCAATACCTTCTAAACATTCATCAATATAGTACAATCCACCTTCTTGTCTACCAGTCCCTAGAACTTTCATTGTATTCAAATCCTGAGCCATAACATAGCACATAGTATCATCAAAAGCAATAAGATATTTACTATGCTTAGCAACTTTATGAACAGATAACAGACTGACACAATATTCAGGAACAACTAGAACATCAAAAAGAGTCAAATAAGGTGTTAATTGTAAATTCCCAATTTTCTGAACATATGCAAAAGTTCCATTAGGGTGACCAACTTTGATTTTTAAAGCAGAAACATCCAAAACATCAACAAGATTAGAATCAGAATGAGTAATATGATGATTGGCTCCAGAATCATTGATCCAACCCTTTTTCACAACCTTTTGTCTAATATTAGAATTTGAACAAAAAAATTTATCAAAGTTTTTATGAAATATCTTACTATCATTGAATAACACACCTGCCATATTGGCATTCACATTT